>UXSR01001098.1:0-11517 GCA_900604375.1 Mesocestoides corti | reverse complement strand
GACTAGTGAATGAAACGGAAACTTGACGTCTGTTTTGGTTTGCAGACTTCTACGAGTTGATGTCCAACGTGGGCGAGCTGAGTTCGCGGCTCAGCTCAAAGAACAGGGCGACCGTGGTCAGCACCCGAGGGAAACAGGTGTCCGCGTTCGAGGTGGCGTCCACTCAGGAGGCCCTGTAAGTTGTGAGGACCTGCTTCTTGAGTCTTTCTTCAAAACTTGAGCGAAGGAGTTTGTGGTTCCACTTTGACCACAAGAATCGCATCTAGTGCTGTTGTGTGGAAAGCAAGCCAATCCTTGTTGTGTGTGTGGGATCATCCCATTTGGTGTATGGTCGTTGTTGTTTGTTAACACACACACGCACGCACTTCCGCGCACCTTAGCCCTGGAATAAAATTCTTTTTTTTGCATCACGTAAGTTCGCCGTTGTTTGTGCAGCGCAGGGGGTCATCTGTGCGTGTGTGCCACCCCCACCTTCTCGCGGACCAATCAGCGCCGCGCCAAGTTGATCGCATGTTGGCGACGTGTTGGTTTTTTTTGCGCGTGCTGACGCGACAACGCGAACCCGGGGCCTCGGGAGTCACTGGTCCGCACGGTGTCGCAGATTGTCGTGTTAAAGGGGATCGCGTGTTCTTCATCCGACCAACCCCAACTCGAGGCGTCCAATTTACGCTAACACCACACAATCGGTGGTGTAGTTGTATTGAAGTTCACGTTGTTAGTAAAAGGCACTCCTAACTTAGAGATGATGATATGACATTTAATGTCCGTTTCTCATTGTTCGATTAACTGAAACGAAAGGTGTAGGACCTCAAAGCACGCATAAGTTGACATCGTGTGATGTACATTACACACTCTAGCATATAATTGCGAGTATACTTATAACCGACTTGGCGGATCATGAGAGAACACGAAATCGGGACGTTCTTTGTGCTTTTGCCCCATCCAACTCCTAACTCCGGCATTAAATCCGTTTTGCTTAAGAAAAATTGGTGCAGAGGTTAAAAGTGGTTGTGCGTCAAACAACTGAGATTGGCCGTTAGGCAGAAATGCCCCATTGTTCAATTCCAGGCTGCGTGTTCACTCTGTGCGGTGAGATTGAAATACTCCGCGTTATTTTAGGCAAAAATGCAGGCCTTCGGGGACACGTAAAAAATGGCGATGTGGTTGAATCCACGGGACTATCGTCTGTTTAAAAACAAACTCCCCAAAGCGGGTAGATATCCACCTTACTGGTGGCGTTACTGCTTGGTTGAACGTTTCGAATTCCGCCATGGCTATAAATAAGCCGTTATTTATAGCTTGGCGCTCTCCTTACTTGACCAATAGGAGGCGACTCAGTGTAGACCATTGCAGAGCAATTCCAGGTGCTGCACTTTCCATTTTCATTAAATTGTGGTAAGACAGAGCGAGAGTTGTGGCGATTCGAAGGTGGAGGAAGGTCTTTTTTTTCGTGAGATCCTATCGCCTCAAGTCCATCGCAGTGTGCGACGTTGAGCTTTGCTCAGAGCTGTGCGAATTCTCGAAAAACTGCGCGGTTGTTTTTGTCCGATCGCAACTTGGTTCTGCGCCACACAGTGCAACTGAATTGTTTACTCAGCCTTTACCTGATTGCACTTTGAGGCTTACCTGTGCAAATGCGTGTTGAGTATGAAAACGCCACTTTTACGGACCTTTGTCACTCGAGATCGCGTGGAATGTGAAGGCGGAGTTCCCTTTTCGGTCCTTCCGCTCAATTCACCGTATACGCTTCTAGCCATAGTTATTGTCGCGCGTACATTCAACTGCCCTTTTGGCGTCTGGTTGTGTAATTAATCATTTCTATTTGCGCCCGTTTAACTGAATTACTCATCACCGCCAGGAAAAACTCACATTTGTGTAATGGTACGACGAATACACCGATTGGCCGTGTCGTTTTAAGTTAGGTTCTTCCGCGATGTGGGCTTTCTCTGCGCCTCAGTAGGGACTGCAATGCCATTGATTGGCGCATATTTTAACCCCAACTTCCATCTGAAGCTAAATGACTTTTTCGACAGCATTGCCAACTTAAGGAAACACTCTTTGTGCATTTTACCGACTCGCCAATTCTCGGTTGCCTGAACGACAGCAGAAATGATTCCTGGCAGTTGCCTCGCCACACCCGAAAGCCAACCACATTATGACCTCGGTGACCTCTGACCTTGAAACACGTGAACACGCGCCCACCGGAACACTCACCTCACATTTGTGCTAGCGGCAAATAAACGCAATTAATTTTTTCCCTTGTGACCGCGCATCATTCTATTGAAATTTGAAATCCCAATTAGTGCGGAATGACTTCGAAATGGACGTCTCCATAAAATTTTTATTTCCTAAAGAAGATTCTGATCGAATATTCGACCCGTCTAATCTCCCTTTGCAAAAACAAGCTGCGTTCCGATTGCCTTGTACTTGGTGTTTCGCGTGCTACTAAGGCATCAGAAATCGGCCATATTTTCACGTCGGCTTTCCGCTTGTGTCGCATTATCGATTTACTGTTGCAGCCCTGGTTAAGTAGGGTCAATCGCACATCTATTTTACACCGGCAGATGCACTGTCTACTGGATTTTATGTTCATGGTGCAG
Source organism: Mesocestoides corti (assembly GCA_900604375.1). Lineage (NCBI taxonomy): Eukaryota > Metazoa > Platyhelminthes > Cestoda > Cyclophyllidea > Mesocestoididae > Mesocestoides > Mesocestoides corti. Next base: position 8,917 of record UXSR01001098.1, on the reverse strand, counting down.
ACAGATCGCCTTTCAGTGTTTTGTCTGAAGGCATTACGTTGCGTTATCGTCGTCGTCGTCGCTAAAGAACACTTCAGAGGGTCGTCGTGAAGACACGGAAGGGTGTCGCTTACGGCGGGATGTGTTATCGCGCGTTGCCATAGTTGCACCCGATTCTCATGTGTACCCCTGCCTTTCCTGATTAGGAGCCTCATAAAGTCAAGCTCCAGCATGGTCCCCAAGGGGAATGTGGCATTGCCTCACGCGGAGCCATGGACACCGCCGCGACCCGGCGCTCCTCTCGACGACGAGCACTTTCTGTGGGACCAGCAGCGGCAGCAGCAGCAGCAACATCGTGCCTCCATGCGACAGGTTTGTCCCGTCTTATCAAAACTCATCGGTTTTTATTCTCATCTTTGCATGTAAGGCTTATTACCACGGCGTTTTTTGTCGTTCCAAGGCTCTGTGCCCTTTCTCCACTGCACCCTATCGCTTGGCTCAGAGTGATGCTATCGGCTGTCACGGGAGAGGTCACTACGGTCTGCTCCCAAATTACTAGGCTTCAGTTCCTCAGACATATATATGCAACCGGGATTGTTCTATGACATCATCATCATGGGTCGACTTAACACTTTCTCCTAGTTGGGTCGTCTTTTGCAATTAACTTTTAGTGTCAGTTGATGGGTCGTGTCAATGTGTCTTAATGATCCTTCTTTGAAATTGTTAAGTGTTAGGATTTTTGTAAGTTTGTACACAAAGGCCTCCATTCACGCGGGCTCTGTTCTGATCAGAACGCCTCGCCTCTGTAGTCATCCTCAATCTAACGGTTGCTTGCGTTTACTTGAGAATTTTGCCGTCTTTTTGCTCACGTCTGCAACATCCCCTGTGACTCGAACCGTCAAACTCGCTTGGTTTTCGGATCTCGTGATTTGGCGACTGGCGTTCGCCAAGCCCCTTTTTTCGTGTGTTGGTGGTGTTGGTGGGGGAGGAGGAGGAGGAGGAGGAAGAGAAGGTGAAGGTGAAAGAGAGGACGTTTTTCCACGCATGCAACCGATTTCACGCCGCGTTGCTCGGCAGCGCCTGCGTCTAGCCGTGTTGAGTGAATGCTGCACCGCTTTGCGGTGTTTTGACAGAAAGGGCTTGTCGGGAAGTCGGCCAAACGCTGCCATTTGCCCAACTTTGGGTTATTCCTTATTCTGCCAAGTCGACTCTTCTCTTTCTCCGTCGCAGCCTCCTCGAAGCGTGTTAAACGTAGCCTGTGCATTTCGCTGGCTTGTTCGCAAAGTCCACATCCAATATGTCCACCACAGATTCTGTAGCTAACGAAACCGCGAGCAGGAGTTAAATATTCCTTTGACGTGTGTTTGCTTGTTCAGCCCAGCCTTATACGCGGAGCAGCCTCCCTGCGCTACACCCAACGGAGCCAGTACCACCCCATGGCGACGGCAACCCCGATTCTTCGAGGTCACATCTCCTCGTCCAAACAGACCTCCGCAGCCGCCCTCGTCGATATCCCGCACACCTCCGTCGCCAGCACGTCTTCCGCCGCCACCGCCGGCAGCGCCGCGTCTCCCACGCTCACGCGATCCTCCTCACAGCCTGATCTCACCACTGGCGGGACCGGTGTCAGCCGGGCGCCCCTCTACCGGGCTGCGACGGCCTCCTCCTCCGCCGCCACCTCTGGAGGTGGCGGTGACGCCCTCATGGCCATCCGGGTGTGGCGATCGATGGGCAGTGAGGACGGCGGTGGCACCAAGGACCAGATAAGCAAGCTCGTGCCCGTCCACCGACACACCACGGCCAGACAGGCGATTCGGCTCGCCGCGCAAGAATTCAATATCGACCCAGAAGACGTCGGCGCCTACTGTCTGTGCCAGGTTGGTGGAATTGACACTTACTGCTCTGTTAGCATTCTTCCAGGAAAGTTTCTAACGTTTAAACTCTCTAGAAAGTTTCTCCTGACCGAATACTCGCACATCACAGTTAAGAGACCAAAATGTTCCTTCACAAAGTACACTTTCAGATTCGGGAGTGCTTGCTGTCCGAGGTCAAATGTACCGCTGCACGTTTGCGAGGAAATGAGGGGTTAGTTAGTGAGGCTAGCGGGTGGATGGAAGGGGGTGCGTAGGCGGTATCAAAGTACGCCAGAATGCGTGCTTCGGGGTTGTCTACTGCCGTCGCCTTTTTTTGTTTTCTGCGCAGGTCACTGTGGACGAGGGACCGATTATGAAGCAGAGTCGAATCGCCGACACAACCGACGACCTGGCGAACCGCATTTCCCTCAACTCACGGTACTACCTCAAGCCCAATCGCAAGTCCGACGCCCTCATCACCGACGAGGTCGCCAGGGTCATCTACCAGGAAAGCCGCGTTTGCCTCACCCAGGTGAGTCGGCTCTGTCTGATCCACTCCCATACAAATCCAGCTATTCGCATCGGGTATTCCCAGATCTTATCGTTTCTGAAAATCGATGCAGACGCTCTTCGATTGATCGCCTATTCAATCAAGTTCTATAAGAGCGCGATGTGGCTGCTAATGAATTAATCACTACAGTAAACAAGCCGACGTCTGTTGAATAAAGAGCCAGAAGCCCTACGTGTAGTCTGCGTCGCAGGGCGTACTTTCGTATGCATGAATCACTGGTGATTGGGTGAGTCACATAATCACATTACCGAAGCCTGGCACAGCAATGACGTAAGGTGTTGCGGCTAATTAGAGTGTCACACAATCTGTCCGGCATTAATTGCTGGAATGCAGATTTGTTTTCCGAAGTTACTGGATCGGGCTTGTGTTGTTCCAATTTGAAGCAGGTGTACAATCTCCATTGTGAACTCAAGCAATTGGTTTTTTTCACACCTAAACCTGACATTGTCCGTGTGGCGGGTTCGGCCCAGTACAAGTAACTCCATTGCACTGGTAACTGCTGAGGTCTCTTGTGCACAGCAGCTAAGAGCCGCGGTCCGTCTACGCAGGTGGGCGAAAAATGTTGACGAGCCCGGCATTAATTACCGTCACTGCGTAGGTTGATTCATTCGTGTAGTGATGTGGGCGTGTGAGAATCGCCCCTTCATCTGAAGTCGTGGTTGGGTATATTTGAATTTATTTGTGCTTGAATTGCCATATCCACCCCCCGTCGGTTAATTTAAACCCCGGGGGGTATCAATTTCAATCGTGTGCGCTTATTGCGATACTCAGCTGGCCATAAATAATTGTCAGCGTGGCTGAACACAATCTGGGGATGTTCCTGTTCAAGGCCTCATTTCGATTGGCTGTCGGTGTTGTCGCGTGGGCATTAGCGAAGACGTAACAGGATAAAACAAATTACAACGTACTCACACGCTAGCATGATTCTACTTTGTGTTCGTTAGTTCTGCTGAGTTAGCTACCAGTTTACCTAGAAGTTGCCTCTCTCAGTTGAAGTCGGGAAGTGAATGTCTAGCTCCATCCACACACCACGACGTGTTCTGCCATTGTAGCTCTCACCTGAGGAGCTCGCAATCCAGCTAACGCTGGACGACTACGACGTGTTTCGATCGATTGAGGCGTCGGAGTATGTGGACAAGGTGTTCGGTCTCGCCCCGTCCGAGAGCGCTTGTGGCGGTGGCGATGGGACGACTGGTTTCGCAACCGGCTGCACCAACCTGGACGCCTTCGCCGACCTCGTCAACAAGGAGGCCTACTGGGTGCCCACGGAGCTCTGCTCCGAGCCGAGTCTGCCCAAACGCGTTGACATGCTCAAGCGCTTCATTAAGGTAGGGGCAGAAATTGCACACAAGTGCCCTCTTTGCCTGTTCTTCTGCTGTCACCGCAACCGTCAACTTTCGTAGTAGGCCCAAAACGCACTCGCACGTTGCTCTGTGCGTGTGGCTAGTCCACTACTCGCGTTTCCGCTTTACGCCAACGTCCCATCAAGTCGAATCTATTACTGCCACGCTGTCCTTTTGGCCGAATTTTTTTTTGTTAACGGTCAAATTGAGCCATTTCCTCAAGTAAGATCATCCTCACTTACCGCAGCCACACAGCCTCTCTTCGTCATCATCGATTTCGCCACTTGTCTTTCATTGGTTGGTTGTTTTCCACACGCAATTTTTCGTTGGCTAGTTCATGCAACCACAGGAGGTGAAGAGAATCTCCCTGGTAAACCACGACAAGGATTCCACTTGTTGGGTGGCCAATTTGTGCCATTTGGTTTGTAGATAGCAAAGCTGTGTCGGGATCTGAGGAACTACAACACAATGTTCTGCATCCTCATTGGCCTTCACATGGCTCCAGTCGAACGCCTTCGACAGACCTGGGAACGCCTCTCCAGCAAATACGTCAAAATGAGTCGCGACTTGGCGGTGAGTTTCTTCGCATCTCAAGCAGAATGTCGAGAACAGCCGCGTTCCACGGAATTTTTAGCCCTAATTCTCGTCTCACTCCTCCTTTATTTTCCTTATACAGCTCGTGTTGGACCCCTCGCGCAACTTCGCTCACTACCGCAACCTCCTTTGCCCCGGGGGCGTTGTGTCGTCGTCGTCTGCGTCGGCTGGCGGATCGATCGAAGGTCCCGCGGCCGCTTCGCAGGCTCCGATGTTGCCGTACCTCCCCCTTGTGCTGAAGGATCTCACCTTCATCCACCTTGGCAACCCCTCAAAATCACCCGGTGACAAACTGCCCCTCGTCAACTTTGCCAAGCTCCGCATGTTCGCAAAGGAGGTTTGTTCTGGCTTTATTGGCTTCGAACATGTATTTCTTCACTCAAAACACGTCGGAACTAGGTTGCCTGTGTTGGCGTTATTCCCATCACGAAGTACACGCACACACACACACACTTCATTCTTTGCTTGTTTGGCGGGGATTTGCTCTGCTTGAATTAGAGCCCAAAATTCGGCGCCTTTGTCTTAACAAGCAGACGCCGTTCTGGCAGTGCGCCATCCGGTACTTGTTTTCGGTGCGGCCTCATTTTTCACCAAGTTACTTTTTCTCGGATGTGTGCACACCTCTCTTTCTTCACCAGCATTGTCTGAGGCGATCGAGCCTCTCCCCCCTCCCTCCCTCCCTCCCTGCCCAAGCGTGTTTTTTGTCAAGCCTGATCAGTGTCAGCTGCTGCAAGGCATTCCCCCGCTGTCTTCTCTGTGGCCTGCTTGCGGCGAGGGAGTAACGGTGAGTGGGGGGGGGGAGGAGGGGTGTCCGGTGGCATCTGGCTGACAGACCGTCAGAGTGGGTGCTGGCGGTTGGTGCTTGTTCCCTGCCTCCACCCGTGCCTTGCGCTGTCTTCTTCGTCTTAACACAACTCGCATTGCGAAAAATCAGAAACCTCAGTCCTACTGCGCTTATCAACCACGTTGCCTTCACCTCTTGTTCGCTCGCACCTATCCCTCTAGTCTGCCTAAAAGGTTCCTTCCTATTGATCCAACGACTTCATTTCTCAACTCTCAATTGCGATGGTTTTTATTTTTAGTTGAATTTGTCATTGTTTACACACCATCTGTTGAAGCTGTCTCGTGGAATGCGGCGACGCACACGCCTTGTTCAAACACGTCTAGATATGTTGACTGTTTTATTTTACCGTAAGCCCTCTTTCGCTTAGATTCGATCGCTGCGTCGAATGTGCAACATCGATTATGGTCTCTCATTGGCTCAGCGGCTGCTCCAATCAGGCGGGACTGCAAACAAACTTGGACTCTTATTGGTTGGTGGCGGAGCTCCTTCGATTGACCTTCAATCTGCCGCGAACATTTCAACAAGCATCTCAACTGGTGGCAGTTCCAACAACCCCGCATCCGACCCCCCAGGCAGTCAAGGTGGGTATTGTGGTCTGCTTTCGTCGTTGTCACAGATGCTAATCAAATTGTTGGTAGAAAATGTAGGACTAATTTCGGCGCGGGAGTCGCTGGTAGTGACTGATTGCCGTAAATTCTTTCAAACCCTCTTAACCGTACAGAGCTGTACCAGACATTTCCTCGAAAGCTGAAACAATTTACAGAAGCTAGTTCAAATCATGAAAACCACGTGAAAACAATCTACTAGCCAATAACGTTTGACGCAAGTCACGTATCAAAAACAGGGTACGTGAATATGTTTGGACAAGGCGAATACAAAGTTTGCAAGCGCTTCACTTCGACCCACCTAGCGGGTGCATAGACATAGGGGAAGCGTTTGAGATAACCACGCCACGAAATCTGCCATGTTTTCATTAATTTGATGCAAATGTGCGATAAGGCAATGCTCCAAACCGTGAATCCAAGTGCTTAATATGAGTGACGAGTGAGCATTAGTCGTGTTTGAAAAATTGGCGTATTGCAGTCGTCAGAAGTGGCGGCCATTAGTAGGCGGGTGTACGAAAGTGCTGTTGAGTGTCGAAGCAGAGGATACCATCCAGAATTAGAGTGTTTGTGCTTCTGACTAAGCCGTATTTTGCCCGTTAGGAGGTGCACTGCAGTCGAAGAGGTCGTCGGATGGAGCAGTGGGAGTTGCCTCAATCCTAACCGGCGCGTCCTCGTTCCTGCTCTCAGCCGGCGCCAACTCCCCGAACCACCACCGGAACGCGTCGGCGAGTCTGAAGAAGATCTACGCTGCCTGGCTGATGCGCCTTCGTGTGCGCACCTACATGGCCAGTCTCCGAGTGACCGACGACCTCGAGTCCTTGGCGCTGCTGTCGAACAAGGCGGAGCCAGGTCCGAAGGAGGCCACGCCGACACCCGTCGCCAGACCACCGCCCGCCACACCCACAACCGCCGGCTCTCCGAACCCGTCCGCGGCCAAGGCTGCGTCTTCTGGTGCGTTCCTTCTCCATCCAGAACTCCCATCATATTGTACAACAGTGGTATCATCAATCGCCAACTCATGTGGCTGTGACTTATTTGAGTGCTGTATCCCTTCTGCGAATGCGGTGTCAATTACAAAAGTAATCCTCTCCATTCATTTCTTCTATTAGAGGTGCAACTACCTGCCAATCAGAAATCTCTTGCCTCTCCACTTTCCCCCCCACCGACCTCTGTGTCGTCAGTGCCCATCGCAGCCACTGTTTCCCCCAACCCTACCGCCACCATCTCCTCTCACCGATCGATATTCGGCACTCAGTCGATTGAAGATGCGCGCAAACTAATAGCTCTTCAAGAACGGACATCACGTCGGCGAATGCGAATGTGCGCTGTGCCGACTTATCACCAACAGTACCAGCAGTACAACCACAATGGCGTGGCGGCGATGACTGCTGGCGCCCCTATCTACTTCCCGGGACAGCTGCTTCCGCCTCACCAGAGGATTAGTCAGCGTCCGAGGCACCTGCCCCACCTCGTGCCCACAGCCTCCCGCCTCCCACCCACCTCCTCCTCCTCCGCCGCCAGCGCCTACTTCCAACAGCACCAACAGGCCGCCGCAGCTCATTGGGTCGCTCGCCAACAGCAGCAAATGGCGGCCTACAGCAACCAACGAAGCAATCAGACGAGAAACAAGTTTCAGTCGCCATCACCACCACCACCGCCTCCTCCGCCGCCGCCGCCACCCCCACCACCTCAGCACATGGTGCCTTGGATTCAGGTACCACCGAAGCAACCACCCGCGTACGACTACGCCTTGGCTCTCAAAATGCAACAACAAACGCGGCCCGTCGGCGTAGCTAGCAGCGGTAGCGGTGGTGGATTTTCAAGGCGACCGAATGAACACCCTCCACTGCTGCACCGCGGAAGCGGGGGACCTGGTCAAATGGTTACGTCGCCCCCTCTCGTCCGCCGTCGACCATCCCCACAACCGACAGCACCGGGCCACCAGCAGCAACAAAGACCACCACTACCCTCCTACCATGAAGTACGCGGCCCTTATGGTTGTTGTGTCTTGTGAAATTTCCCGCCTGCTTGATCGTCACTGTGCTTCTCCTTGCTTTAGGTCGTAGCGATGAAGCAACAACAGCAACAGCAGCATTTCGGCGGTGCTATCCAGCAACCCTCCCGTGGAACAGGTACGTTGACAGCATGTTCATCCTCAGAAAGAGCTCTCAACACCGCTGCGCTCTCGTCTGGATCAAGTTGAACGGTCTTTGCCTGTTGTCCGGGTGAACATCGGTCACGATTTCACACGTCAATTCAGGCATCCATAAATATTGTGTTTAGTCTTTTTAAACAAGTTCTTTTTAATTAAACTAATACACTCCACCTAATGTGAAAATTTCCGTCATAAAGGTAGTTTTCCTGCTTCTCACTTAGATGGTCGACCGATGCGATGAGCGGACCGCGTCGAAAGCAGCTCTCCGCCTCACCGAGCGTCTTTGTACATACATGTGTCTGACGAATTTGCCTTCCTCCCCTCCTCCCTTCCTTTCCTCCCCAGTAAAGCCATCATCTTCGTCCAACCCAAACCGCCGACTTAGTTGCTTTTAGACTTGCATAATTAATATACGTATATATACACACACATATATAGTCTAATAATTGCTGCTTTGTACAATTATCTTTTAAGTACAATGTGGTTGGAAGCTTCGAAGAAAATTCTACTATTGACTGGTTATTTGGGACGTTCTTTGCATGATACACTTTTGGTTTGATTAAACAATGTGGGAAAAAATAGCAACTACGGCGAATACAAAGTAGAAACATTTTGATCATTGCAAACATTAGAGAAGAGGCAATTGATATCCGCATTCAAATGTCGTTTTCTGCTTCCACTGAAATGCAGGAGGCTGGAGCAAGACGAATGCAGAAGGAGAGTTGTTGATACAGCGACATGAAGTGGTGTTTGAATTAAACAGTGCGCCTTTGTGTGCGGTGAGTCGGCTGCGTAAACACTGCTACGCAGACGCACCGATAGGATGTAGAGAAGATCTTCACTGGAGCAGGAGGTGGGCGTGATCTGGTCTATAAAGAGGCTAATTGTACGATGCGAGACGTCCGTTTGAAGTGGAATACAGAGTCAGACTTGGGTCTTCACTGTCCGCTTCAACACATCCAGAGTCGAGTAG
>UXSR01001097.1:0-11523 GCA_900604375.1 Mesocestoides corti | reverse complement strand
TTTCCCCCCCCCCCCCCATAGTTTGCTGAGCGAAGTACCCCCGACTTAATGTATTCACTTTGGATGCACAAGTCTGAACTCTGGCGTTTGTGTTTACATGTGCATACTTTGAGCACTGCGGAAGTATTTGTGCTACGCTTTCAGTTAGCCTTAGCTCCTGTCCAATCACACCTGTGGAGGGAACTGTGTTTTGGAGCGATCTCAGCTACTATCCTTTTCAATTCCGTCGTGCGCCATCTCCTTATCGATTTTGTGGTCACAGAATAGGAGCAAAGATTGTTGATCAACTGCACGTTTTAATGAGATTAATTGATAGACAAATGCCGAGCCTACCTCTGGCATGTGCTATCAGGTCATTGGGTTAGGCACATCCCAGAAGTTTTCCAAGTCCACCTAATCGACTGCTTACCGCTTTCAGATCGGTTCCAGAACCGGGATTCTCAATCGCTTTCTCATCGAACCCCTAGTTCCTCATAGGCCGGTAAGTCAAAGCTTTTGTACACGCACTGAGTTTCAGACGGTGTGTCTCGTTTGTATGTTTAAGTCTACATGCCCTGCCGGCACGGTGGTTTTTGGAACGTTTAAATTTCGTCAGTTAAGTAGTCGGAAATGTCGTCACATTTTCGCCGACAATTTCCCGTGCCTCAATTCGAGGTCAGAACTGACGCATTTGCGTAACTGGTTGAATGTCTCAGGAAGGCGAGTACACATGTCGACTGTAATAACCCATGGGCTTGGAGGAGGTAGTAAATGGGTAATAAAACCACAGGTGACGTCATTGTAGGAAGACCTTGAATAAACAGCCAGTACTTGCAGGTCGGTTGTGTGACAATTTAGTATAGTACTTTGTGGCAAATTTGACTACCTCGACATTACCCTGCCTCTTTTACCAACCAACCCCTTCAAATTCGACTGATCGCCTTAAGTATGTGGACACGTTCTCCCTATTACTGACTTAAGTGATTTCAGGAAAGGCTTTTCATTGGACACGCCCACGACTTTGCGTGTCTGGGTGTACCTGGATGTGATCTGTTGCGCGAGATTACGTCTGCGAAAGTCCAATTGGGTGTGTTCGCTTTGGTGTGAATCACTGGTGCAGTACCTCGCATGTGAATTATCAGATAACGCCAAACGTTCGTGCACTGATGTTTGTGTTGGCGTATCTCTTCAGTCTCAGCGATAACCTTCCGACACAATCCGTAATTCAGTTAGGGATAATATCCCAAAGGATACTCTTGAAGCGATAACACCAAAGACTGGCTGCTAGTGGAGGGTTTGAAAAGTGCTCCAACGAAGTAGGCGCGGTAAAACAAAAAATAAATCAAGCCTGTGACACCGCCTAAGTTGTCGCACCAATGAACGCGCTCCTTTGTGTCTGGTTTTGGATATCACGGACATCACTTTGTACCTAACTCAATCTGTTTAATCCTCTGTAAAACAATTGAAATTTCGATTCTTGCCAAACGTATGAACAAGAACCCCCTGGTTTGTTTTCGAATTGGCCGCGCACTTACCGGTGCTACTTTAACTCACTCTAAATCACCCTTAAGGGGGTCACCGCTTTGAAGTCATCGAGCACCGTCTTATTGGCAAGTGAGTGCCCTTTTTTCAGGAGCAAAAAGATCATATCTACAAATCTTTGAACAAAAGTCGTCTCTGATACGCGTCCACACATAGTTCCATCCCACATAAAGCCGTAATTACCGTGCCGAAAAACCTACCTACCTACGTACCTATTCCTTGTGTGCTTCTGATTGATTATGCAAATTTAGCGTGCCGTGCGATATATTTTTTTTCCGCGTGTGTGTGTGAGTTTTCAAAAATTAAAACTTGGTAGCGTAGCAGTCAATTTCGGTTTCTCGGACGAGGGCTATTGTCCAAAAAAACCAATCTCAAAAACACCTACACCGGATATTAAAAAAATCCTCTTTGGCTACTGCTCCACCTGTGTATTAACATAACCTGGGTGTGGTTTTGCCAACTTGACCCCGAAACAGCATTCATTTGCATCCCCTCAAATGTCGTCTTAGAAAACGCCGTGAATTTCTGTGTGCGTGGGCGATTGTGGGTAACGGTGTGCTAGTTTGATTAACTGCCTCCGCTGTGTATTTACCTCCTACAGGAAGATGCGCATTACCTGTGTCTGTACACCCAACGCGATGGCGATGTTGTACTGTTTCACGCTGCCGGCGGTATCGACATTGGCAACGTGGACGCCAAGGTAAGTGTGCTCTCTCGCGGTCTCCGATTGGTTGATGCTCAAAAATCGACATTCGGAGGCCAGCTGTGATTGGCTAGCCCCTCACCTAACATAGCCCAATTGCACAATAGTCAGCATTCGTGTCCTTGGAGTCTGAATGAAGCAGACGGAGTTCGTGTGTCGAGTTTGGTGCGCGGGTCGGTCGAGTTTCTTTCAAATTGCCATTCTGCCTATCCCGACAAGGTAACGCGCCGAGTAGTACTCATTGGTGGAAGTGAAGGTCAATTCTTGGAAGATGTTTTTTGCTTATGTGTGACTCTGCAGGGGAGTTTGAGGTGCTAACATGTCTTACAATTTTATTGATACTACATACGACCTCCTACACGCACGCAGTCACACTTGCAGAAGGGGACACAACTTCATATGTCGACCTTTGCTTTGGTAGCGAAACGCTTGACCAGGATTGGCCGTTTCCGGAATCTGTGCTGACTTCGAGACGATGATTTTGATTGGACCATTCTTGTAGGTAATAATGAGTGTTATTCGGCGGTCTCAGAGTGGGGAAATTGGGTGGGAAATGGTGTATGTGGAAGTCCATGAATTGCCTGGATATCACAGTCACGCATTCTAAACTGGTTCCAACGGGTTATTTGAATCACTGTCGCGTCCAGCAGGACCAATCAGACAGTACAGCTGCCGAACAGGCTGTTTTTGACGATTGCTGATTGGTCGACCAAATGCATTTGGCTTTTGGTGCGTTTCCAATTTGTCGCTATTTCGATTGGTGTGCAACTATGTGAAATCACGAATAGATTCGACCTGTCACTTCTATAAACACTAAACAATACTCCAAGGTCGTTTCAAGGTCACGTCGGTATCTCCCAAAGTGCTTGTTTCAGGCAATCTGAGCAACACTTAGTTCCACGGTTCTTGGTTCTGGTGGAACGTCAGTTCTAGGGATCTGGCGCCTCGTCTTCTACGAATGTGACCGTCTAGATGTTCGTTGTGTTCAGAGAACAATGATAATCCACAACTGAGGTCACGCGGGATAACCTTGAAATCTGTGTTTACTTGACACCCGTAACCAGCCACACTGCTGCATATGTCTACGGTCAAGTGTCACACGTGTGGAATGTGAACTTTAAGTTGTACCGTGGGGATGATATTCATTCCCCTATTGACTTGTCCTGATCAGAGGGCAGACCGTTCGACTAGAATTGGCAAGTTTTAGAATCTGCGGTAACCTTGAGACGGTGATTTTGATTGGTCCATTCTTGTTTGTTTTAATGAAGAGCTTCCTCGAGCTTGTGGTGTACTTTTGAGGAAAACTAGCCTCCTAGACACGCGATTTTCAAGTCGGTGTTTGTTAGCAAGTCGAAATTCATCAAAACGAAGGCTGTTTGCGAGTCCATAGCGTAGCTGCTGCTTCTCGCTCTGGTTACTTGTTTTAAATCATTGTTTCCGCGTTGTATTGGAGCTGCTTGTCCCTGTCGGTAATTAATTAAAATAATTCGAAACCTCACAATTCACCCATTCTCCGTTTTTGATTTCTTTTGAACGCGCGTCATCAAGACGTAGGTCCACCGTCTAATCAGGTAGACAACTTCGTCTCGTCTGCAACAATTTGTGCTTCGACAGCCAGACCTTCCACAGATCTCCTCTTTCTTCTCTGTAGGCAAAACGCTTCCTCATTACCACAGAAATGCTCGCCAGCGCCACGTCACCCAACGAGCCCAGCGTGACTCCGGAGCAGCTGATCGACAGTGGCCTACTCGACGACCTACTGGACCCAGCTAGGAAACAGTACGTCGAATCAGCTGATCATTGATTCTGGTAGTCAGTTTGTTCCACCTTGTCACATTTGGCCTGCGCTGGCGGTAGTGCAGAGTCTGTAATTAGTTGAGTCCTTGTGGTCGTTAGTGTGTAGCAGTGTGCCTGGTGGTGGGAATAGAAGAAGCGGCCTCAACATCTCTATCGATATGGTTTCCCAGTTGGGGAACGACCTAGGGACCTTCACCAACAAGAAAGCCTGTTGCCTGGACTTGATGGTGTGGTGATGCTGGAGCAAGCATTGTCAGTGCGAAAGGTGAACGAGTTGAACAGCAGACATCACTGTAATTCGACGCTCATTTGTTCTCGGGTCGACGCTCACATACCGTGGTCGGCTGGTTCAATTACTGTCTTGGGGAAGTCTGCATCGAAGTGGGATCTATATTTGCAGGAGACGGAAGCTGAAGCCCCAATACAGTTTTGTCGGAACCACGTCTCACGCAGTGATGGTGGATGGTTTTTTTGGCTGTGTCGTGGCTCGGCGTTAGTGTTTACGCTAATTAAAAACCGAGACGACATGTAGAATACCGAAGGTGGCAGAGGTACGACCGTTTACTAGATAACTCAACCATTGTGGGAGCAGATGATTTTGCCGTGGGTAGAGGGTCAGTTTGGTGGTGACTGCTAAAACCAGGTTCTAGTACGTGGACTTCAGCACGATTCACACCACACAACCAAGGTGCTTCAATGTGTAACATGGCGTAGAAACACACCCAAATGAACTGAGCCCTAAATCTTGATTAATACTCACAGAATTCCACAGTGTTTTCATCGAAGGTACTTGAATCACCAGTGGTTCTTTGGCCGGTGTGTGAATTTTACCCTCACAGGACCACGCCCATTGCAAAACATCTGTGCGAGTCAGGGCTTGCACAAACCCGCCGGTTCTCGGCCGTCATGTGTTTTACTCAGATGCAGTTGACCTTGAGACCATGGCAACCGCGTTAGGCCTTGACAGTATGAAGCCAACTTGTGCAAAATGTTGTTTCATGTTTACAGGTGCGTGGCAGAATTCATCGCCGAGCTGCATCGCACCTTTGCCCATCTCCACATCAACTACCTCGAAATCAACCCGCTTGTTGTTTGTACCGACTCTCAAGGCCATCTGCAAACCTACGTACTCGACACCGCTGCGAAAATCGACCAATGCGCTGAGTACTTATTTTCCGGGTCTCGTGATTGGTCGCCCGACGGCGAACCAATGCTGTTTCCTCCGCCTTTCGGCCACGTTCAGACGCCTGAGGTTAAACCGCTCGCTCAAAACACGCATAAACTAAGTTTTAAAAAAAAAAATGAAATTAGCATTTCTTTCAGTCGATAATTTACTCCGATTTGTCGATAAGTTTACTGACCAAGTATTTTTTGAATTTCACATATTCGCAATTAGCGGCAACTTGTTCACTTTTTAAAGTGCGCGTCAAGGGCACTAGTTCATTTAAACAAGAAGGCCAGGATTCGTTCCGCGTGTTGTAGGAGCAGTTTGTTGCCCAGCTGGACGCTCGCACCGGCGCCTCGATGAAGCTGAGTGTGTTGAACCCTCGAGGTCGTGTGTGGACGATGAGTGCGGGCGGCGGTGCCTCGGTTATCTACGCCGACACCATCTGCCAATTGGCTCCGGCCAAGGAGTTGGCCAACTACGGCGAGTACTCGGGCGCCCCGTCTGAGGCGCAGACATACGAATACGCCCGCACCATCTTAAAGTTGATGACCACCGGAGAACCTGATCCTGAAGGTGGGTTGTGTCGGAAATAGCGCAACGTGTGGCCTGATTTTGCTACCACGAACTGCGCTTATACTGGCTGATGTGTGTATGTGTGCAATAATCGGTGCAGTGTGTGGTTGGTGGAAATTTAAACCAACCGGTCCTCGTGCGCAGCTGTAAAACAAACATTTGGGCGCCATTGACCAGCGATCCCGCCGAAACGGCTGTTTTGAAGGGCAGATTTAGTGGAATGTCGTCGATTTAATCGGCTCTCGAGGTGAACATGCAGTCGCCAACACACCGCTTCATCCGGACTTTGTTTGAATGCGTAGTTCATCCGACGTTAACTTACGCTTCACTTAAACACTCAAGATCACGAATTTCGTTGCGTGACGACCAATCCCTGTTGCACGTGTCCGCTAACTTCCCCCCCCCACCCCCACCGCCTTGCAAATGAGACTTCCTTTCGTAGCACGCGATGCCCCCTCCCCTACGTCGTGTAAAGACCAATCACATCATTCTTGCGGGTACAAATCTGCTCGTTCGTGGGCATTTTTTCGTGTAGGAATTCGTGTATGATGTGTTTTCACTCTGGTTGCAACATCCCACCACTCCTATTCAAATTGACCAATATTGATTAAATTTCGCGCGTTTTAGTTAGTTGATTAAAACACAACGCGATGCTTCTCATTGGCTCACTTTTCGGGGATTTGGCTCCCAAGTTCCGAAAAGGTTTGTTGATGTTAATTCAGAGGTCAATCATCATCGCGATTCAAGTGGTAATGCTTACGGTGTCTCCGTACTTGATGTTTGTGTTCTCTGTGCTTTTAAAGTGAAATTTTCGTATAGTGGTCTTATTTTATTGGACGTTTGTTAAAAGGACTCCAACACAAAGAGCAGGGGAAAGCCTTCCACGATTTCGTGCATATATCTCTAGCAGTAGTCTATTTACACGACATTTTAATTCAGAGGTCAATCATCCTTGCGATTCAAGTGGTAATACTAACGGTGTTTCAGTACTCAATGTTTGTGTGTTATCTGTGCTTTTAAAAGGAAATTTTCGTATAGTCGTATATTATTTGACTTTTGCAAACGGATCCGAACACGGAGTGCAGCGGAGAGACCCTGCACGATGTCGTGCATATATCCCCAACAGCTGTCTATTTGCACGACATTGAATGCTCTTTTGTGTTCCTTCAAGGCAAAGTCCTCCTCATTGGCGGAGGCGTGGCCAATTTCACCAATGTGGCGGCGACCTTCCGTGGAATTATTCGCGCCATTCGCGAGTACCAGGACGCGCTGCGGACTCACAAGGTGCGCATTTACGTGCGTCGCGGTGGCCCCAACTACCAAGAGGGTCTGCGTGATATGCAGGCCTTGGGTAAGCTCGCGTTTCCGCCTAGACACCCATCTATCGATCGGCACTCCTCCCACTCCCCACTGCTCATCGATCTCTGGTATGTGTGTTGGTTTCAGGGCGGTCGGTGGACCTGCCGATTCACGTGTTCGGACCTGAGACCCACATGACTGCCATCGTCTCCATGGCTCTCGGACTGATTGAGACGCCCTCGGCTGTTGCATTCACAATTCCGTCGTTTTTTGAACAGCAAATCAAGTCGCCTTTTGCGTCAGAAGCTCCGGATTTCCATGGTGACGGTGGAACCGTGGTACGTTCAACTCGCGTGTGTGCGTGTGTTCTAAAAAATTGACTGAAAATTGCGCAATTGCCAAATTACTCAGGGACCTTTCTTACACTAGGGCGGTCAGAAGCGTCGAAGGAAGGTTGGTTCTTCGGTAATTCTATGCGTCATGCTAATTTCACGCTTTACCTTCTGTCGCCTGCATGTACCCTGCTCGCTTCAATCGGTTCATCTGAAAAGTAATCCCTACTGATGATATGTGAGTAGCAAGTGTAATTGCGTTTTAGGAGTGCCGTAGGGAAGCAGGAGTGCCACAGGCAATTTTCACCAAGGCCACCAGATCGATAGTGTGGGGCCTCCAACTCAAGGCCATCCAGTCGATGCTGGATTTCGATTACGCGTGCGGCCGCGCCGATCCCAGTGTCGCCGCGATCATTTACCCCTTCACGTGAGTCCGTGGTTCGTGACCTTGAGGTGGTTCTCATTAACACCAGAAAGTGGGACAATTTTTCGCGCTTTGTAGGGAAGATCGCACCGAAAAGTTTTACTGGGGCGCCGACGATCTCTTCATCCCGGTCTACAAGCACATGCAGACGGCGTTCGACGCCCACCCTGACGCGACAATTCTCGTCAACTTCGCCTCCTACCGCGCCGCCTACGAGGTGACCTTGGAGGCTCTTGCGAGTAAACGCGACCCCGAGGACGGAATGGGCCCCCCGCGATGCCGCGTCGACTGTGTCGCCATCATCGCCGAGGGCATTCCCGAGCGCTTCTCGCGGGATCTCATTTTCCGCGCCAAAAAACTCGACGTTCTGCTCATTGGTCCAGCAACTGTGAGTCCGCCGATGTAGTGCTTAGTTAACCCAATCTGTTTGGGAGGTGAAATTTGTGCATTGGTTCTTGTTGTTCGCCTTGCGTTTGTGTATCGAAAATCAATAATGTGCCCTAAATGTCGTTTCTTAAATTTTGTTCCTAAATATCTTCTTTAGGTTGGAGCCATTAAACCGGGATGCTTCAAGATCGGCAATACTGCTGGAATGATGGATAACGTTCTCTCCTCGAAGCTACATCGACCTGGAAGGTGAGTAATGCGTGCAACTCATATTTATCAGTAGTCAAAATAAAAATGTCCGAAATTGGCATTTATTGATTTCAGTGTTGCCTACGTGTCTCGGTCGGGTGGAATGTCGAACGAGCTCAACAACATCATCAGCATGAATTCGGACGGGGTTGCGGAGGGGGTTGCAATCGGCGGTGATCGGTTCCCTGGCAGCACCTTTATCGATCACATCCTGCGCTACGAGGCGGACCCCGACGTCGCGATGATAGTGCTTCTCGGTGAGGTGGGCGGCCTGGAGGAGTACGCCGTGGTGGAGGCGCTGGAGTCCGGCAAGGTGAAGAAGCCCCTAGTGGCGTGGTGCATCGGCACGTGCGCCCAGGTCCTCGCTTCCACCGCTGGAAGCGGCGGCAGCGACACCACCAACCTCGAGGAGGTCCAGTTCGGCCACGCCGGCGCCTGCGCTCGCTCCGAGCAAGAGACCGCGGTTTCCAAGAACGCGCGTCTCGCCAAGGCCGGCGCCCACGTGCCCCCTAGCTTCAACGAACTTGGCAGTCTCATTCGGTGAGTCCGGATTCCACGTGGTCATGTGGTTTCAATCACCGCGCCTAAATGATGCCTCTCCGTTTTTTTGTTCCAACTCAAAGCACCGTCTACTCGAGGCTTGTTGAGTCTGGAAAACTGACGCCGAAACCGAATTACCCACCTCGGCCTGTTCCAATGGACTACGCATGGGCAAAGGTAGAGTGTGTGTTTGGATTTCCCTCTCTCTCTTTCTCTATTTCGATAAATCGCCAACTTTTTCGCTGTTTTTGACGCTTTTCCATGTCAAGTGTTGTGAGTTATAGTCGTGGATCTTAGGAACATTCTCCTAATTGGTGAATATCACGTCCTTCAAAAGACGGTGGAAGTGTTATGGTAGATGTTTATCAAATACGCTAACTCCCTTTTCAGCCTATCACTTAATGGTGTGGAAGCGACAAGTTGAGAGTCAGATGGCCGTTTTTAGGTAAAATCGACGATTTGCTGTATTTGACGTGGCAGTACCAATCCTGTGAAGGTGTTCGGAGGAATGAGCCAATCAAATGGGAGCGGTCAATTTGAACCTAAAAGTGGTGTACATGTGGACAGAATACGAATTGTAGACGTAAACGTATTAACTTCACGACGTTTATACTCCTCTATCATCGACCCTTCGGCATAAACTTCAAATAGCTGAAGGGATTTCAAAATTCCAGTTACTCTATTGGCTGATTTACTGTAATCACGCCCACTTAACATATCGTCTTGTTGGTTTGGTCCCCTTTAGGAGCTGGGTTTCGTTCGCAAACCCGCAGCCTTCACATCCACCGTCTGCGATGATCGTGGACAAGAGGTGCTCTACGCCGGAGTGCCTGTTAGCAAGGTTCTGCAGGAAGACCTTGGCATCGGCGGTGTTTTAAGCCTTCTTTGGTTCAAGCGAAAGTGAGTTGGCCCCATCTGGGGTTCAATAGAATTCCCCCATTTGCCATACCTTTCAAAATGTCCCCTAACGAGTCGCTAAGTGGCAGTCGCACTCGACATTGACTTGATGTGGACTTATATCCCTGCCAGATTGCCGAAGTACGCGACGGACTACTTGGAGCGTTGCATAATCGTCGCGGCCGATCACGGTCCAGCAGTGTCGGGTGCGCACAACACCATAGTCGCGGCACGCGCCGACAAAGACCTCGTCTCCTCTCTAGTCTCCGGTCTCCTGACTGTCGTGAGTTCCTATTCCATCGATGGGCCTGCATTGAGGTCAGTAACAGTTGAATAGTCGGGTGTCACTTGTACGGTCCCCTTGTCTCCAGGGCAATCGATTCGGTGGGGCCCTGGACGCCGCGGCGCGCCAGTTCTCCGAGGCCTTCGACCGACACCTCTCGCCGGCCGACTTTGTCTCGTCGTCGCGTGCCGCCGGACGTCTGATCATGGGCATCGGACACCGCGTCAAGTCAGTCAATAACCCCGACACACGCGTCAGCTTGTTAGCGGACTTCGCGCGGAAACACTTTCCCAAGACACCACTGATGGACTACGCCTTCGAGGTGGAGAAGCACACCACGGCGAAAGTGAGTTAGCGACGAGGAAGGTTCGCAGGAGTAGCCTGAGTGTGGATAGTGCAGAACCTACAAGAAATTGTTTCTTTCTGGTGGTTAAGTTAAACGGGCTACGCATGTCACACTCTTCTCCTTATGCGAGACACCTTAGAGACGATCGTAGTTCTACATGTCCAGACACACCTACTACAATTCCAGGGTTGTAATGTGCTAGCGCAGATTCATGCGCATCATTTCAACATGATAAATGAATCGCAACCTACTCGATTATAACGTGGCATGAATTTCCGTATTTGGCGTGGCAGCATCAATACAGTCAGGGGGTTTGGAGGAATGAGCCAATCAAATGAGAGCGGTCAATTTGAAATTGAAAGCGGTGTACATGTGGAGAGAATACGAATAGCAGACATAAAGATTGTAACTTCACGACCTTAATACTCCTCTATCATCGACCCTTCGGCATAAACTTCAAATAATTGAATGGATTTCAAAATTCCAGTTACTCTATTGGCTAAGTTTCGTTCGCAAACCCGCAGCCTTCACATCTAGCTTCTGCGACGATCGTGGACAAGAAGAGCTCTATCTGAAAGTAACACCTACCACCTTGCTCTGATTGCGACATTGTCAAAGTGCCATTCCACCCACGGGAACCCAAAAACACACAAATTTTAAGGGCATATAAATTCAAGGAATTTGTGTGATCCAACATGCCTGTTTTTTAACCAACGTCCTGAGCAATGACGTGCGACTAAGCCATGTGACTTCACCGAAACACTGAAGCCCTCGGTATAGTTAGCTACGAGGTGATAACATGACGCAAACACCAACTGCCAATCAGCGTCTCGTTTCAGAACCTGGATGTCTTGCTTAGGTGTAACCATCGAAATCGATAATGGAATCGTCATGTAGACCGCATGTGCACATTCTGGGGTGAAGGACCTGTGATTTCCATAGTGGATGACCTCGTTTCGCACGAAACCCTGATCACAGAGTAAACGGATTTGAAATGGCGCTTT
>UXSR01001096.1:0-11538 GCA_900604375.1 Mesocestoides corti | reverse complement strand
ACGAGGGTTGTGAAAATAATTCGACGGAAATCACCGGAATAATGAGTTCGTTTGACGGGGTCACCAGATGTAGTAGCTTGATCTTCGCACTACCTTGCAACCCTCTAATTAACAGCCCAAGACAACTCGAGTAGAATGGAGAAGAGACGAGAGCGGACACGACTGGTTTATTGATGTCAAAACAACCAAGTGACTTTTTCTGCGTATGAGTACGCGCGCGTAACAGACGAATGCTGACAAAAATCAATAACAAAAGGGGATGAGTCATCGCTACACACGGGCCTTCATGCACGCACACTCGCGCGGGGCGGCTGTCAGTCCACTACACACCCATGCACAAATGCCTCTCTTTCACATCATGATGATTTCAGTCAACACCACAAGTAGTGCAGACACGCGATAACAATCAACCTTCAGATGAAGTTGTGGTCTGGGCAACTGTACACAAGACCCCAAGTGCATTCGAGAGTGACGAATGTGTAGAGTTTAATTTAAAGCAGCAGGAGTATCTCCATGCTGCAAGGTGGCGGATTTATGAGATCTTTCAAATGCAACGTCACAAACACTTTGGCAATCAGCAGGAATGCTTTCCGATATACATAGCCTGCCATCGTAAAGACCTGAGTTCGGACTTAATGCAAAGCCAAACGGTGACATGTGGAAACAAAATCTGCACACTCATTTATAAGCCCTTGTCATGAATAGCACGTAGCCAATTCCACCGCAACTAACAAAGTTTTTCAAGCATGTGCATCCAATGTGTCGCTAGTTCTGTCCTCGTTCTGGAAATCAACAGTGCCACGGTGAAACTATGACACTTAATAAGGCACCGAAATCCCTCGTATTCATAACTCCATTCGGCGCCTACTCATTTTGCAAGACTTCGTGCCAAATGATTCGCGGACATTGGGGGTGCTAGTCTATTACTTATTAAATTATAGATACTGCTAAATGCAGCAGTACAGCAGCCGGACCAATCCTACCTGAACTCCAATTTTACCATGATCGAAGTGGGATTTCACGCGGTGATTTACTTAAGCGCCAAACTGGATTTTGATGATGATGTACAACTTGTCCCGACGACAATAACAACTCCTTCACTTTGAAGATGCAAACAGTGACTGTGGAATATGCAACTTATTTCCAGTAGCTGTGGAACTACCTATGTTCCACTCCGAGCCGAATTTTTAATACCAGAGCCCTAGTATAACCAAGACTGGTGTCACAGAGCAAGCTAAGACTAATAAGAAGACATAGCACTCCATTAGGCACCACTAATTATAACGTGCTTCTGATCCAATATGGCTGCCCATCTGCAGGTCACCACACGATGCATACACAAACTTCGAAAGTTCAAAATGTGGCAAATTGATGCAGCGGATTGAATCGGGATGGATGTAAAGAAAGATGCTAGTGGATAATGTACGCTGTGTTGGTAAAAAGAACAGTGTCTTTTGAGAGAAAGAGGAGATTGCGAGTGAGGTATGGAAAGTCATCGGGAGGCTGGAGTGCACACCGGCGGAATGGCAAGAGCAACATTTTGCTACGTTTGTATCGTGTATGCGTAGAAAGACTGGTAATAGTATCACTGGGGGGAGTTGAAGGAGCTACCCTCCACTTTTAGACCCTAGAAATATCCCGAGAACAATCCCCGCTTTTGGTGTCCTCCTCCACTTTCTCCTCCTCGTCATCCGCAGCGACGAATTCCGCTATGTACTGCAACAAATTGTTTACAGATATGTGTTGGGTGTATATAAGTAGCTGTACGTCTTCAAATGTCATCCACCGAAACTGCAGGATGATTCCTAGCATTTGTTCCTTTAGGCTCTCTGACGTCCCTTCAAGCTGCTTCGTGGATCTACGGCGAGTCGCGTAGACACCTAGTATATCCTCCAGGACATTCCTCAGAGTAGACACTCTACTCGCGTCAGACAAACCTAGTCGATCTAGAAATAAAAACAAACAAACAAACAGTAAATATTTTTTACACAATTGGTATTCTCTGAAGTACTATTTATGAAGTTGGCTTACAGGGATTAGCGATGAGTGAGGCGGCCAAGATGGCGACTTCGACATCGTCAACTTGGAGTTGGTAAAGTTTGATGGCTATAAAGCGTATAGCCGAGGAAAATGGGTCAGACGATGTACTAATTCGAGGGTAAGCTTTGCTCTGTACTTCTGGAACTGTGAACAACCCGCCGTTTTCCATCACTTTCCCACCGCACTTTCGACGTAGTATGAGAGACAGCGTATGGGCAGCTCTCAACATCAGAATGTCTACGGTGGCGCAACGGAGAAGATGCATCTGGTCCAGGGAATCAAGCTAAAGACAAACAATGACTTCCTGTTACTACCATTCAGGCAATTCGCTTGCGTTTTACTGGCATTGAAATTCTGCCTTACTAGAGAAAATCCAGGCAGTTGAATTGCAAATCCCACCAGACGAAGAATAATTTTATTTTGTACCGACTGGAGCTGTTCCATAATTTTCGATTCAAAGCTACCTGTCGTATCACCCAGAGGTTGGTCTTCACTCTAAAGTGGAAATTGACTCGGATGAGAAACACGGCGAGATAATTTAGCTCGTCAAGTGAGGTACATGGACCGATGACGTAGACAACTGATTTTAATAATCAGTAGTTATGTGACTTCTGGAACTGATATCATGTGTGACATGCTAGGCGTCAAATAAAAGCTTGCCTTGGAAGTCGTAAGAATACCATTCAGCCGGTTTGGCACATTGACACCCCGATAAGCCAGTGCAATTTCTCTCGCTATGCTAACGTGATCGAAATCAGTAGCGGTTTCGTGGTTAAAGTGGGCTATCGGAGCAGTCTGCGATTGCGTTGTTTCAGTGTTACCGCCGCTTTCTTCGTGACAAGAAACAGAGAAGGAATTCGTTGTTGAAACCTGACTCTCCGACAACGGAATCGTCTGAGACGACGAAGGTATTGATAGTTGCTGAGATGTCAAAGGATTCTGCCATGGCATGAAGCAATATGGCTTTTGGCAGGCCTGTGGTTGGGCTCCCACATGAAAGCTCAAAGACGCATACGGTGGAATCGGGGATGGAGTTGGATGTGGTGACGCGACGACTGGGCTAAAGATATACGTGGCTTCGTTCTTGACCAACTGGTGAGCAGGATTGGGAAGGGGTACTGGTGCCAATCGTGGTGGTATTGGATGAAGCGGAGGCGGTGATGGTACATACTGGGCTGCTAAGCTACAGGCGTTCGAAGTCGCAGCTGTCGTGGAAATCGTCGATGTCCTAGGCGATCCGACGTTTGCGACAGCCTTGGCCTCAGAAGCAGAGGCCTCTGCCTGTCTTCGCGCTCGATTCGCCTCGATTAATCGTCGCTTGGCCAGTCGTTTATCATCATCCAATACCACTAAAATGTTGTTTAAAAGCCCTTAGTACATCAGTCTGAGCACGTTGATGTATAAAAAGGATTGAGTCGATGTTTCACTCCTCCTAAATTACTTTCACATGACATGATTACTTCACGAGGTCAGGCGCCCACAAACAAACTGGGACAATAATTTCGAGGTTTAATTCAATCCCCAAGGATCATTACCTAATTAGATCAAATGATCTGGGTGTCTGCCCCATGTGTTACAATATTTCATTTACTGATTCCGAAGACGATGCTCGTGTGTAGATGCTAGACTTGTGGTTCGACAGAGGCCACCTCTGGCATTCAGTGTCTTCCTTTAGTGAGTAGAAATAGCTAGTGTTGCATCAAGAGGAATGCTTGCAAAGAAGGTGGCTCGGAACTATTGGCAGTGAGGGTTCGCAGAGCGAGTTAATTGCTGCAAGAAATATCAGTTAGCTTGGTTACCAGTGACGGATGAGTGCACTATGGGAACCATTTCAAGATTACCGTCTTCTAGTCACTCCCCATCTACAGGAGCTTTCTGGATCTTGTGATCAAGATTTCCCGTGTGACATGAATGTGAACCCATTGATTGATTTGTGCTCATGTTTTTAGGTCTACGTACGCCCCAATTAGATTTACGCGAATTCAAATAAAACATGGGTATAAATGAATCGATGGACAGCTTACATTCCGTTGCCATGCCAGCTTTGAGGCATCGGTCAAATCGGCATTTCTGGCAACTATTCCGGTTCTGCTTATTGCCGACGAAACACTGGCCATTGAATTTGCATGTGTACTTCAGCTTTTTTTGCACTGAGCGACGGAAGAAGCCCTTGCATCCCTCACATGTCATGGCACGATAGTGGAAGCCCGTGGCGTTGTCTCCACAGACGACACATGGTTCAGGTCCTTTGGTGGGGTCCATGTAACTCGGAATGTACGGTTCTTCTGTGGTGAAAAAGCAAAAACCGCAACTAGTTATGGGGTAGCAATGTGCCGAGCTAGAAGCCTTGTTTGTGATAGCTAAGACCAGATCAGATGGAACCGAATTCGCAACCAAACGCGTAATCAGAATAAAATAGAACAAAAGATGCGAGTTCAGCCAAAAAAGTACAGATGCCACGTTTGTGAATTTTCCTTTTTTAAGTAAACAGCGCGTTAGTACTGCGTAGTCTATCTAAATGAGGTCATTTTCTAAAAGTGCCAGCATTTTGATCGGCAAACCGTCAGCTCTGTAATTTTAATTTACATTATGGAATGTTGAAAAACTAATATGCACAATCCCTAGAATTAGTGCATTGAGATCTTGTGATTTATTCGGAAATTTAATAGAGCAAGAATATCAAACACAAACACGAACACCCAGTCACCGCCAACACGATTGCTAACTAGTGTATCCTCGTTCCTCCTGATGCAGTCGTTTTTCAACAGTCGATCTTTTACATTCGAGCAGTCCCGGTGGCACTACACCCACAAATCCCCATGGCTCATTTCATCTGCTTGCAAAGATAGGTTGTATGAACTGTAGCAGAGGTTTAAAACAATGTCAATTAACTACTGCTTCCTCAGGTGGCTTCTAATGCCGTGCCGTAGCCCATGAAGTGACCTTTGCTGGGCAAGTGGGCCAGTAAATGAGAAAACATGAATAGAGAAATTCGTGAGGCTTAACAGAACAAGCGGGAGGTATTAGCCACCTGGAAATTAAGCTAATCTGATTGGTATGAGTTTCGAATCTTTCCACATCCCAGACATAGACCATCCATAACAGCTGATTATCGCGAAGTTGGATGCTAAAGCACATTCACTGTGTTGTTGCCAAGTCTACGAGTTCTGCGTAAATCTCAGGTCACGTGTGGGCCATTAAACGTTTCTGGAAGCGTGCGCGTGCGCGTGTGTGTGTGTTAGCGAGTTCGCGTGTTCGCGTTGTAGGGTAGGCGTTGAGGTCAGAGTGAATCATCAGCGGTTAAGTTAGGTCAGAGGTCGTCCGTTGGTGCCGCATGCGGGTTCGTTGGTCCGAGGGCTCCAGAGCTAGACTCTCTGGTCAAAAAATTTACCCTCGGAATCAGTGTAGACGCATGGCGAGATAGGAGAGGTGTGTATTTTTAGCAACAACGATACGCTGACAAGTGGTCTTAAATGAAGCGCACTAAAAATGTTTCTCATTCGCTAATCCGATCACACAAGCCTCTGATACAGGGTTCCCTTTTCGCAGCCTGTTGTCAGCAGCGCGGATCCTCAACTCCCCCTTCATTCGCACAAATATTTATCCTAGAGTATCTTCACACCTAGGTCTCGATGTTAGTGCATGTACGACTCATACATCTGAGGTATATATGAATACACACAAGTGTCACCCACGACACCAGTTTTGGTTGAGCCCTGAAGTAGACGGTTGTGTTTAAGTCCTCTGCGGTTTTTTTCACCGTGGGTATCAGGGAAGCGCAATCGGGCCTGAGTTAGTTAAGTGGCCCAGGCATGGGTGACCCTGACGTTGGACGAATATCGACCTTCTGGTGTATGAAATATCGACCTTCGTTCTACTGGCGTTTGGTGACCTATTGGTATGATTCCGTCTAGTAGCTTAGCGAGGGTTTATTTCCGGCCATAATCACTTTCGGATGACACCAAATCTCCGGATGCTGCTAAACTCTTTATGATGTCCTTCGACTCCGCTACAAACACTTCAGAGTGCCCCAGTTTCGATAAAGTTAGCAAAAAGTAAGGAGGAATAAATTAAATAAACTGGGCAAGATCTGCATAAAACACCACTTCCATGGTGATGCACCATAAATAACCTATTCTTGTAGCATGACTAGTAGGCTTCTAAAGAGGTGTCTTAATGGCGAAGTAAAGAACGGCAGGTTCGAAGTACTATTTACTTCGCCTACTCTTGTCCGACTTGTGTTTGTAACCACGAAGAAACATGCATAGCTTACAAGCCTATATCGGCTGAATTTGCAAAGCATTAGTGAGAGTCTGACAATTTAAGTCCTCTACTTATCCAGGTCATAAACTAGTGTTTTGTGCCTAATACCAAGAGCCAACGGTGTCAATAATTCCACTGTGGCAGCGGGATAGAGACATATTCCAGAACCTTAAACAAACACACCAAACTTACTTTTTCGTTGTCTCAGTGGGGTCGAATCTAGGCCAGCTTCACTTGAACTCCGCTTTGGCGTAGAGGATGTTGTCTGGATCAGTAGAGACGGCTGACCTGATGGGTGTCCAGAGAAAACTTGCGAGGTCGCAGGTGGAACAATCATTGGTGCGAACACTCCACGGTTCACACTGTGAGGTGACTGGTACAGTGCCGAAGCAGAGAATTGGCTGTTCCCCATTGACTGATCGCCATTGCCCGCTGGCAGGCAGTTGAGGCCGAATAAATTTGAATCCGTAATTCCGGGGAATTTGTCGAAACAAAAGTTGGCTGTGGGCGCGCACTGATGTGCGTTGTGTGCTGGTTGTGTCGGTAAAGTTGACTGACTAGAGGAATCATCGTGGTTCTTCTTTGCAAGCATATTTTCGAAGAGCTTGAGGCAAGACTGCGTCCGCTTTACAATACGAACTCTGCACCAACGAAGCACCCTTTTTATACTGGTGATTTTCGTGCGTCTATGTGAGCGCACGTTCGCTTCAACGCTTAAATCTGATTGGCCATGTGAGTGAGCGCAATGAACGAAATCACAAGGCGATTGGTCGAGCAGAATGCGATGATTCCGCTAAGGTCATGTGTCTGGTTTCGACTGTCTTTAATAAGCTGCAGCCCCAATATTCAATTTAACGACTGAAACATTCCAAACATGAAAACTCTAATCAAGAGAGCCTACGCCCTCGTGTTGCATTGGTCGCCTTGCACACAGTCATCCACTAGTGTAGTTTGCTCTAAACGGGGACAGGTATTGTCCGATTTCTGATGGCTGATGCCAAGAAGCTAAGTCGGTGTGTCCCACTACTCTGGAGAACTTGGTTTGAGCAACATGTTAGTCACACCAAAAAATTCAAAGCCTGTATACTTTTCGGAATGTGAGTGAACTTAAAAATGCCTCTAAAAGGAACATGACGTATTGTTGCCATCTGATGCAAGCTAGATGGTTCTACTTGGCGACGTCTGAGGCCCTTGTTCAAACTCAATCGCAACCCAAATTCCACAACCTAAAGCACAATATCATTAGTGACGTTGAGTTATAGGCTACATGAATGCCGTAACACACATTTTGTGGCGTCACGAGAAGTGTTGTCTCGATGATCGAAGCTGTGAAAGGCGAAATCTGTGTGCGGCTGGGGACAATCAAACCTCCTTATCCCTTTCTGGTCAGTAAACTCTAAGGAGAAGACCCAGAGATTGGTAGCTGATCTGTAGGCATTAGTAATGAATTGAGTTCATCTCTTTCGTATGGTGTGTGCGAAAGGGGTGAGCTATAGACATCTTAGCTCCCCAATCGGTCTAGCCACTGTCGCTGCAGGTGTGCAAGCACCGAAATCACGTGGACGTGTGCCCATCAGACACCAGTAGGCACACCGATCACCACATACGTTTAAATTCTCCTCGCGTTGATCTAGCAAATGCAAGATGGTTTCGTGATCGAGGTGGCTAGGCAAGTCCCTGTTTAATAGAATGCCAAAATTTAATGGACCGGCGTTGTCCTCATTGAAGCGTGTCCGAATGATTTCAATAACAGTTAATTATGTGGCTCCAATATCTCCACTTTGATTGATCAGATCAACTTCGCAGCTGCCTGTGTGATAATTACTTGAATCCTTGAATATAATTTGAGTACTATTTAGAATGGGCTTTCAGGAAAATGTGTAGTTAATCCGCCCGGATTGAGAATTTGATGGAGGCATTATGAAAAATATAAAAAAAATGCGGGACCAAATATTTACTCTTGTGATGGTGGGGTTATTTAAATCGGAATAGCCACACGCTCTCGCCTCTGCGTCGTTTATCGCCGATCGAAGTGCAGCGCGTGAGGTCACGTCAGAGATTCATTGATTTTTCTGAATCTGAGTTCTGCGCACGCAACCACGTGAGCACTGTGTGTGGCCGATACCGTGTCAACTCTACTCTCGACCATTTAACTGCTGGCTTCACAGTGCATAATTGGGAACGCGAGACACACACATTCAGAAGTCTTCCAAGATTAGCGGTTGTGTGTGCTTGTTTTGCAATTAGCTTTTATTCGGATTGTTAATTTAAAATGCGGTGTCAATTAATCACCAGATTTCGACATTTTTTGCAACCAACCAGACATGACGATTCTCTGATGCTCAGTACTATTTTTATCTGGCGTTCATTCGATAAATGCAGACAAACTGCCTGGTATTGCACAAGGGAACCAAGTAACCCAGGCTCATTGTAATTTTTCCCCAAATTTGCTACAGAGCACAGAATGCGCATAATTCCGCTTGAGATGACGATCAGGCGATGAAACCCGGGTGCCTTTATTGTGGAGAAGGTTCTTTGTGTAGTCTATTTGACCACTTCGATAGCAATTAAATAATGCTGAGACACCTGACTCAGTGCTGGGCTATTTGGTTCTAGAATATAATTCCTACAATGCCACCTGAAGCCTTGCGTTCTCATCACTCGCCACCAAAAACACGGAAGTCTGATTAACCATTCGCGCTCGGATTCCAGCGTCGTGAGGTCAAATTGAACGCCCCCGCACACACGCACGGCCGCACCACGCATCACAGTCAGCTGACCATGTTCGGTGTCTGAGGCTAACACGTCGGCCTGCGCCTGAAATCAGATTATAGGTCGTTTTGAGGTTATGCGCTTACACGCGGCACCCACCGCGCTTGTGTTGTGTAAGACCGCGATCACGACGGTTAAGGTCATGTAGCTGTGATTTGATACCAGATACGGGGGAAATGATAACAGACATTTCCACTTGTGTGGTTAATTTATGTAAAGCTTCATAACGGATGTCAGATTATGTCTGCAAGTAGAAATCGTCAAGTGTGTGTGTTGTGGATGACAATCTGCTGTGGGCATTAATAGCTGAAGATAAGAATCACCAGAGATTTTGCTTGATTAAAAATTCGAACCCCGATTTTATTTCACGGAATCCATCCGATTGTTCAAAAGTATGCAAATAAGGCCAGGAATTAAGTGGTTTCTTTGGACTTACTCGAGGCGACTCAAAAGCAGTCGAAGAAGCGATATCTCAATGGTTAGCACGTCTGAGTTTGACAACACATCTTGTGGCGTCAAGGCGATTTTACGTTTTCCGTGTTATCGACGCCAGTGTTTGAATAACCTGGTTCCTTATTTTGTCGATAAAATTGATTTGTTTAGATTACCTTATTAGATACGAAATTGGGGTAGTTGAGCCGCGAATGGACGTTTAAAACTCAAGACAGTAAAAATTGACACCCAGGCAGTTTGCTTTACTCGCAGTTTCTCCAATCCATTTTGATATGTCCTACAGTTACTTTGTGTTACGTTTGCCCGCAACAAAGAGAAAACCACTCAAATAACGTACCAGATCCCTTGATGACGCTAGCACCAACCATTGCATGTAAATCCAAAAACCAGACCGGAGCTCGTGTAGAGAGCTCTAATCACGTCAGCCACGCGCGGACTGGGATGTCGAAAGTGAAAATAATTCAAGTCAGGCTTGACCTTGACTTGATAAAAAGCGGAACAAAACAAATGTTAATAAATTAATGCAAATAAAATCAGAAACCAATCTTGGGGAATCGTGGATCCCCAACACCTCTCCTCCTTGAAAAGCTAGTAACGACTCTTCTTTGGGCAGACTTGGAGTAGTGTTCGTTTCCATCGTTTTCGACTGTTCTGCCTTGGAGATGAAGACTCGTCTGCTGCTAGTTGATCTCTGTTCGCTTTCACTAGCGTTGCTATCGGTGGCGGCAGCTGGAAAGTGTCGAAAAGCACATGCTGTGTGGCGCTGGTCTGGCGATTTGGTGTCGCAGATTCTTTTCTCAATCGGAGTTGGTTGCGATGCCTTGACCACGTGTCGTGACCCACCGTCACACCGACCATGACCTTACCGTGTCAGCGTGCACTCGTCCCCTCCCTCCATGTCTTGAATGTATACGGCTGTTCCAGGCTCAAGTAGCGTGGTAGGTTTCGTACTTGGAGGCTCCAGGCAGTTGTCCTCTACCGGAATCATAGTGGAATTTGTTGTCCGCGATTTGCGGCCCATGAGTGCCTCAGATGACGACTGCCGATTTGGTAGAGCCCCGTTTGGTGTTGTACGATACACCAGCAGAAAATTCTGTAGACTTTCGACGGATGTCCTTCCTTCCCCACGGGATTTTAGCAGTGCTCGCTTCATTGTGTTGACTAACCTTTCCGCCTGTCCGTTTGGCTGTGGGTGGTAGGGTGGGGAATGTATGTGTGCAATAGCATGCTGTCGACAGAATTCCTTGAATTGTTGAGAGGCGAACTGCGATCCGTTGTCTGAGACAATAATTTCCGGAATCCCATGGCGGCTGAAAATCTAGGACAGAGCCTATAATGTTCTCGTTGTTGTATGGGAAGGCATTTGGACAATCGCCGGCCATTTTGAGTAGGCGTCCACTAGTACAAAACTCCGTTGATCGGTCCCGCAAAATCGATATGGATCCGTGACCAGAGTTTGTGTGGTGGTGGCCAAGGAACTGAAGGAACCCTGAGAGGGTTCTTGGCAGCTTGCTGGCATCGGCGGCAACTCTTGATTAGGTCTGAGATTTGCTGATCCATATTTGGCCAGTAAGCGTAGCTGTGGGCAATAGACTTCATGCGACCTATGCCGGGATGACCAGTATGAAATTGACAAAGAACCCGCAAGCACAGTGATTTGGACACCACAATGCGTTCTCCGAACATCAAGCAGCCATCTATAACGCAGAGGGAATTGCGTCGCTGAAACAACTGCTGAAGATCGCTGGTGGTGGAACATTTTGGCCATTTGCCTTGGACGTAACGGACGGCCTGCCGACGTGTGTTGTCTGAGGCCGTTTCCCGTTTAAAATCGAGAAATGAAATCGGCAGCGCACGAACCATTTTAGATATCTGCTGAGTGATGCCTTCGTCCACGTAGATGGCGGCAATGACGACATCTTCCTTAGTAGTGGGTTGGTTACTGATGAGCCTTGATAGGGCGTCTGCCTGCCCGAAATCCTCTGTTCGACGGTACTGGATTTCGGAATC
>UXSR01001095.1:0-11548 GCA_900604375.1 Mesocestoides corti | reverse complement strand
TTGCAGAGGCGTTGACGCAAAGTGTGACGCTGAGTCACCCCATAGTTGCTAAACTACAACATAGCTCTAGCTACCAAATCACTTGTTTGTATATTGTCTGCTGATGTGCTAATGAGCACTTCCACCAGTCTTGGAGACACCAATACGTCAAGTTTTTGATATGTTTAGCTAAGACGCCAAGTGCCAGTTACTGAGCACTAAAATAGATCAAGTTCCTAAAGAATTTAGCTTTAACACAACTGGTCACCTTCAGTAGAACTCCGAGTGTGTTCTTGCACTATTCTTGAAAGGACCAGGGTGTTTTGTAGCCATGTGCCCGAAGAGCCTGCGCAATTATCTTGTGTTTAAAAGTTAAAATATGATGACGAATGCTGTTGCTTCGGAGTTGTTAAAAAAAGTCACGGAGTTCGGTAGTGCCTTTTCAGTGCATTAAGTTGGCATGGATTTATTCACATTGTCTGATAGCCCATTGAGCCATGAGAGTCCAGCTTGATTCCCTCGTATTTGTAGCTGGCGTCTTTGATACCTGACCGAACGGTAGTCTCAAGAAGCACTGTTGTTGTTGCTGTTGTTGTTTTTGTTCTAAAACCACTGGTCACGCGACCCACTTTCCCTACTCAGGGGTTTGCCACTACGCACCGGCCCCACTTGTACGTTTCGATGTAAATCGTTCACTGCATTGTTCACGGTTGTGGCAGCCCGCCATGGGAACTAGGGGCAGAGGATGGATGAGCGTGTTCGTCTGCTCAGTCGTTAGGCCACCTCTCGTCATTAGTGCATATGGTGGGAGTTTCTGAAGTAGGCGTGTAAGTGTCATTCGTAGATTCGAGGAGACCAGGCGCAAACAGACATGGAACTACCATTCGTACAAAGGGTGCTTTGAAATTGTATGGTTTGTGTGGCCAACGTTTACTAAAGCTCCATCCTTGACTCAAAGGAGTCGGGGTCATGCACCAGAATGGAGTAGACGGTGTACTTGTCTGCCTGCGCGCGTAGTATGGGTAGGCTTCTGGGGTTCTGGGTGATGTGAGGTCAACACTAGTGCTGTCCTTATCTCTGCGCCTCCATCGCGCGGTTCACAGATTTTGGCAAGTGAAGAAAACTAATTCATTCTTTTTTTTATTTCCTTCTTCGTCTTCTTCTGCTTCTGCTGCTGCTTTTCCCGTGTTTAACGCGACAGTAATGCGCACCTAACGGAATAACTCTAAAGTAGTTTTCGGTGCTTCGTCTGTCGAGTAGGCGTCTACATTGTGACTAATGAGCACCCGTACCTCCCACCATCTACTTCCGGTGTCGCTGAAAACGACAATCAGAACGCACACAGAACATGAGTAAATATGCTCATACCAAAGAAGGAATGCATACGGGATGCATTTCCCCCCAATGCGTACTTGCAATGGAAGAAGTGTCAAGAATTGCAATCTGGATCTCGTCGCGAGATTGGGCTTCAGTACTGAGATGTGACCATTGGGCAGAAGGCAGGTTCCTCGTCGTGTGTGGAGTGCATGGCGTGGGAAATCGGGATGACTCGCACAGCCCGATTTGTTAGTTATGAGAAAGGACGTCATTCGCATTCATCGGATACTCAATGTCATGGCGCATGTTTTGTCTTACATGTTACCTCGTTCAACTTTGGCTTCGTCGAGATTACTGAACCTCGTAACGTGACCTTGTGGTGTGAATGCGCTTTGAGCTGAAAATTACTGGTTTGCATCTCCACATTGAGACCGATTATGCTGCTTCCAACAGCAGGTATGGACAAGCACAATTGAAATGCATGGGATAATTTGAGAAGCTCTTGGGTAAAATGCATTTTAGTAGCCACAACGTTTGTCAGCAAGACTAGTGCAACAGCAGATGGTAAGTAATTAGTGTGGTTCAGTGGCGCCACTCGTAGTTCACGGTGACTCTACAATCACATTTCATTAATAACATGAGATTATAGTTGGCAAGTCAACTTTTGGAATTGTCTGTACTTGTCAACCTAGTCTTTGCATTGATCCGGCAAAATATCAATGTTGTTCTGCAACATTCACTCTCGCCGCAAGTGCTGATGTGCCTGGTAATAGCTAGCAAAGAGAAAGCTCTTCCAGGAGCATTTCATCACCTATTTTGGGCGTCACCCAAACATTGAGCTTGGTGATCCGTCCAGGCCTTCGCGAGTGCCTCCAAACCTCGTAGATACCAACAGGCAACGTCTTGCTAGAGCTAGGTGTCGTTAAATGCAGTCACGACCAGCTATGGGCGTGACATCGCCCGTGTTCGTGAGGCGACTCGTTTAGCACTGGTTGCATCTACATGCCAGACGTTCTCCTCGTACGATTAGCCATCTACATCATCGGTTCCATGCTTCACACATCACTTTTACTCTATAGCCACTCCTTCTTCCTGTGTGGACAGTTAAAGGCACAATATGTCCGAAGTGTACTGTACTTATTCGAATGACGCCCAAGATATTCCGCACTGTTGTCTCGATGCTTTGTTTTTTTGTATCTGGTTGATTTGTTTTGAAAGAAATTATAGGAAGGCCTAGCGTTAAGTGGTGGGAATTTAGCTAAACGCGAAAAGCCTGAACAGTGGGTAGATTCTGGCTTGTGTGTCTTTGTGTTCAAGAAAAAGCTAGTGGATTCATCGTAGACGTGCTTCATCACTAATGTTATTCTATTAATTTGCCGACTGCTGCGAACGCTTTCTTGAAATGGCAAACTGTTTGAACTTGCCTCAAGTGGCCACCACGCTTTGTGGATAAATAATTGCTGACAAGGTCTGTTTGAAACCGTAAATGATTGGAGGGATCCTTACGTTTTGCATAAATATTAACCAGTGTGGTTTAATTTCAGGAAGCCCTTTCTGTGTGATTTCAGCCTTTAGAAATCGCATTCACCTCAATCTGTTCCATTCGAGTCACTAAATTTTTTGCGATGCGTTTTATACTAATGCACTTGCAAATTTTGCACCAAGCTTACAGAAAATATGCACTATTCTCGTTCTGATCTGTCATTAGTCGCTATGACCAGTTTCTTGCTAGCTATCGCAAAGTTATTAACACTATTTTTGTATGTAATATTCCCTTTGTTCTTGCCTTTTTTTGAAAATTACCCCTTAACTTAATCTTATCGAATTTGTAATGCAGGGTGATAAAGGGGACACCACATTCAATCACTTCACAAGGGTTTCACTCTCTACATTATCAAACTACCTCTGCTGCACCCATTGTGACTGGATCTAAATCTCTGAACGATTTCACTTCTCCCTCCACATCGTCTACGGAACAAGGAGTCATTATCGAGGAAGAGCAGTCCCTTGGGGAATTCTCCGACATCGCTGAAGTTTGTTTTAATTGTTTTTCCCCTGTTTTTTTATGGCCTCTGCTTGTACTTGTAGTTTAAAATTTCTACTTGTGGAATATTTATTTTAGAACGTGCACTTATGTAGAAAAACCGTTGCAGTTGCTGTCTCTATTTGTAATCTCAGTAGCAAGTTGTTTGCTCAAAGTGAACTTGGGCTTATTTTGACCAAACTAAATCGAAACTTATCGGGGAAGACAAGCAAGTGATTTGACCGCATAAAGTGCCAAAAGTCACGGTAATGTTTTCGCCAAATAAGTTTGCATCGAAATGTCTGATATTTTTTGTTGTGAATCCAGGCTTGTTCGTTCAATTGCTTAATCGGAAAATGCAGGGTCCTCTTGTTGCTTTGATGAATGATGCTCAGGCATTGGATCATTAGTTTGTGGTGGATAATTAGCGGACGCTTATCAGTGGAAGCTTGTCCGGACATTTTGACCGCTGGTTGATAAGTCTCTGTGACTCAACCTACTTTCAATTATTCTCTGGTAACAAGGACCCAAAATATCTTACTGGCAAATTAAACATACATCAAGTTAAATACTTTTTTTGGTTGAAAGTGTGCACTTTTGCTCTTTACTTGAAGTTATTGTAATATACCGCTACAGTACATGTATTGCAGAATGATAACAAGTCTAAATGAATGACTGACGTCTTGTGGTCCTGGTATAATCACATTTTTTGCATTCTTATGAACTTTGTACGGTTTCCAAATCAACTTGTCGAATGTTTTTTGTTGATATAAAATGGTTTTGTTAGTTTTATGTAACTTTCATTTTCACGCGATTTGCGATGCTGAATAGTAATCAAAACCTACTCTAATCCTACGCTGCCAATCTGCAAATTAATTCCAGCCTGCGATTTAAAATGTTGTATTCTGTTCCAATCGGTTGAAATTGAATACAAATACGCGTTTGAGTTATACGAAAAGAGCATCTTTGTTGGCACCATTTAAGTTTAAATGACATTTATTAAATGTTACGAAAATATGCTATTTAGATATTTTACTTGAGATTCTTTGTACGAGCTCACAGCGCTACCTACGTTTGATAAGAAAACTACGGACGCTAAAGGTTGCATTGTTTTCGGCTGATAACATTAGTTTTGTAGCATTTAGGCTTAAAGTGATGCTTTTGTGCTATTTAGTTTACTACGTCAAATCTTTCCGGAATAAACTTTCTGAACTTTTACCCCCTTTATTACAAAATCACCACTTATTGAAATTTAAGAAAATATCTAATGTGCACGCACCAAAAATAATTATCTATTAACGTTTAATGGACTTCTATGGGAGCTCAGAAAAGAACTTTTACTCTAACATAAAAGGTAAAAAATAACTGGCTAATAGCAACTTAAGCTGACTTTGCGGAATGCAAAAAAATGATTACGTATTAAGGTTTGCGAACGTTCGGTAGTTTATGCACGGACGCAACCGTAAAGCTCCTCCTGATTTCGGACGCCTAATTAGTTAATCAGCATCACTTCTAGTCAGCCTTCAATATCCTAAAGAACACCAAACTTCGTCGTGAATTGTTTTAGACAGTTCATCAGTTCTTTAATTTCCCTGAACATTTATTTATGTTACTTTTCACATCTTCATCCTCACTGCTGTTTTAACCAAATGAATTTTTAATGACATTATGGGCCACAATACATATAATGAACAATAAATCAGCAAAAGTACAAAACATTTACCATAACATCGGTACAATTCTCAGCACATCTTGTAGAAGTGAGGTTATTAAGAAATATTTG
Source organism: Mesocestoides corti (assembly GCA_900604375.1). Lineage (NCBI taxonomy): Eukaryota > Metazoa > Platyhelminthes > Cestoda > Cyclophyllidea > Mesocestoididae > Mesocestoides > Mesocestoides corti. The sequence goes on along the minus strand of UXSR01001095.1, from coordinate 6,446 downwards.
TACAAGTTTTTGGTTCCACCGCAACATTTATCCCTACCTCCAGCATGTGTTTTGCCTCGTTTTGTAGTGACGATAATGCTCGGAGAAAGTGCTTTTTTGAATAAATTAGGTTTGAATCTAAAACTTATTTTTCTTCGAGTTATGATATTCGAATTTGCGTTCAGGTAATATGCGAGTTGTTTCGACTTATTTTGACACTACAGACTTCAGAACAAAGTGTGCTCATTCCCAAAGAACCACCAGATTTCGTTAAACTGGCTCCGTACTTTGAATTTATCCCCAACAGGAAATATTCCTCGTTGTCACGTATCCGACAGAAGCGCTGTGGTAAGTATATGGAAATTGAGTTAGTTTGGTGATTGCGTAATGCCTTCCCATTCAGTGTCCTGCCTAAAATATATTAATAACTCAGTTTTGTCTGATTCCGGTTTAAGCATCAAAGCTAATGTTTTCGGGGCCAAATAAGTCGACAGCTACATGCGATTCCGCTCATCACTGTAAAACGTTTATTAAGGCGAAATGTTCATTATTCTTTGTCAAGTTCCAGTTAACTGCTTATGTTTATGTTTAATTTGTGGTTAAAGGTCTCAGATATTTATATTTAAGTAATGGCACCTAGGCCTGCTAATTTACTTAAAACAAATGACATACCAAATAAAATGGTTTTAGTAAAGATGTGCTAAGCTGAGCTCTCACTTCCCACAAAATACCCAGCGATGATAATAACGCGAATCTCCCAATTTTAATTTATGGGGTTTGAACATTTTTGTTTTCACTCCCTGGTCTATGGAGGTGAAAGCCCTGATCGTTGTCTTGGCAATCTTATCGCCTCGAACCATGAGGTTCCCGCCATTCGAAACCAAAGGCTACTGACATTGAGCGGAAACCTTCATTCGCTAGGCACTGTGATGTGCACATCAACGAATGCAAGGACCAATTGTGTGAATCGTAAAAATCAGGGATTATGAGTGAAATCATTGAAAAATGAATCATTGGGCAAACTGTTTGGATATATAATAATGCTAATAAATCAACATTGAAAACCAAGACTAAGTTTGCGCGGTTTTGAAATGAAAATTAAAAAAATATCCCGCTTTCCAGTGCAGTATGCACTCGCGTAATTACATGCTGAATGCTTGTAAAATTTGCAAATTAGGTCAAAAATGATGCATCTTTTTGCGTTTAATTAGTTGAATAACCGTGTAATCACGACTTAAGCACTCGAATACCTAATACAGTCCATTGTTCAAAGTTAATAATGCAAAATACACCGAAAATCCCAGATTCTTTTGTGCAATATGCAAAATTCATCGTCGTGAGTTCGAACAAGTTAACAATATGCGATTCTTGTCAGGTTTTTGCTTAATCCACTGAGGCAAAATTAATCTTTAGGTGCATAACATATTTGACACACGGTTGTATATGACCTTTAAATAACTCCTTCATTTGACTCTTCCCCTATGAAGGCTATTTAATGCAATCTGTTGGCAATTCCCGTTTGTATAATTAATAAGGTCGTCCACTCTCCCATGCACAAGACTTACGAGATTACGATCACGTGAGGCGGTTTACTGCCAGCATGATCTGTCTGTAGTTCCTCCTGCTTTGTCACTAACTGGTCCATTTCCAAATATTTTCCTATAGTCTGTATATGCAAAATCAGAACAGTGTTAATAATAGTATCTGCTGTCCCTGAAGTTACTTGTTACCTTATCTAGGTCTGTCCTTTTTATAAGAGTAACCTGAAGAAGGTGCATTGAGGAAACTCTCTGTAAAGTAGAAACATCAAATTCTAAACTTCATTACGATTCACTATAACCGTAAAGATCCAGCATACATTGTAGAGATATTATTTCCAGAATTAGAGTAGGAATGTCTGAGAAGTCAAAATTAACTTACCGAAAATGTGCGTCTGCGATCTGATTTCAGATGGAGGATCATTTAGAGTAATGATTTCGCAGATGGCGATTAAACTGTGTCGAGTATTTTGAGACCATTACCGATCATGAGCCGATGCAATTCAATGCACAACATAGCTACTCTAACTGCCACTTTGTTTGTGACTTTACTTCAGTCAATCTAGCGAAGGAGGTTAAGAGGGGCAACGAAGTGAGCGGCGATGGTCTCTACGTAAACGATGTTCTGGACAAATTGGCAACTGATACACTGGATTTTAAATTGGAAAGTCCAGCAATCACGCAAAACGTGAGTAAATTCTGTTGTCTTTGTAAAACAGTCTTCACATTCCAAGGTGTGAGCATCTTTTAACAGAAGATATCTGCTTAAACATCAATGTGTGTGCGTGAATTTGCAGCTTCCTTTTATGTTCAGGCTACTCCTATGTCAGCACTCAATTATGAGTCATTGGCCTTAATTTGATTACAAACTTTAAAATTGAAACTTTTGGCCAAATTAAGGTCTTTTTGGCGACGTCCATGATGTGGAAGTGAGCTGTGAATTCTCTTGCTGCGGTAAAGTTTGTCTCTTAGTGATCAGAATACATAATGAGGCAATCGTGCAATATCAGTGTCCACGGCGGGAAGTTTCAAAGCCATTTTTATCCACCTCATTCCGACGCCGAATTTCAGAACCTATTCGCAGCTTGTCTAACTTTGTAAATCACGGTGTTTTTAACTAAGTTGGGGAGAAATTATTTAGGCGGTGCTTTTGAATAATGTCTTAAGGGGGACTTATACACGCCCACGGCAACAGCCAACTATCGTAAAGCTTTTCGGAAGATTTCCTTTAACCATTTTCGGCGTAGCAGTGGCCCGTGTCAGTGTTATAATATCATCGATCCAATCATTCCTCCTTCTTCTCTTGGTTTAAAAGTCCGTAAAATCACCAGCCAACCCATTAGTGGTACAAATGGTGCCACTGTCATATGAGGGCCCATTTCGTAATTTTAACTCTTTGGAAAAGTTGTTCGCTCGATCAAGCGCGTCTACTTCATAAGACTTCCGGCTTCCATTCGCATTAATCATAATGAAAATCATGAAGTAATATTCCACTTTTTTGCGAACAAAGTATTTCCTACAGTTGTAGTAAAGTATTAGACAGACTGCTTCTGCGCCTCACTTTTGTTATCCATATAATGTCTCAAATGCCTTTTTGTATAAAATTCAAACCACTGTGGTATCCATTACAAATATTTGAGGACAATGATGACGACGATGATGCAGTATAAGCATAATAAATTTCTTAGAACAGCCTATGTCAATTATTAACAAATTACTTTTTAAAGTAAACGGAATTTTAGTGTTTCAAAGCAGCAAAAAGAACCTGAAACACGATCGGTGCTCGCGAGCGGTAGTCGAATCAACGGAGGCATATATTGGATGAACTTATTCCCAACGAAAAGTAGTCCATTCGAATTTAATGAATTATTTCGGAAAAATATTCAGCCAGCGCTAGAAGTCAGTAGCTACATCAAAGTTGGAGTTATCGGGTTATATTTAAAAACTTGAAGTCAAAAAGATCAGCCAAGAAGGGTTGTGCACTATTAGCGAATCGGTCAGATTTTGTTATTAAGAAAAAAGTTTTGGTTGCGAAGAGAAGAAGAGTTTACCACATTGAGAGGTATTTTGAATCTAAATGTTCTGCCTTAGACCAAATGATCTAGAAGCTTTCACATTTAATTAACTTGTATTTTGAGGAACACAAAGGTATGTTAACTGAAAGGAATAATGTTCAGTTAACGATGCTGAGCAAGCAGTTAATTTTTGGTTTCGATATTTCCGCAAAAATCCCTTTTTTGTTTCTGATCTTGTTGAAGTTCTTAAATAGCCGACTTAGTCATTTAGCCGTCTGCGTCCATATCTACGATCACAGTAATCCCAATCTTTAAATATATACTAGTATCTCACAAATTATTCACACATTCACGATCATGACAATGGCTCATCCCTGTTCTTTGTTACAATTCATAATCATTTATGATGTACTGTAATTCCTTCGAATATTTTCTTGTGATTGGTAACCTAACGGTCGCTTTGATTGGATTGAACTTTAGCTCCTATCTTCAAATTCACTTTTTATTCCCAAACCCAAAGTAGGACCCAAATACATTTGTATAAGTTTTTAAAGCATTACTTACAGAATTATCTCGTCCTGAATGGTCGTCTTTACTTTGTGTGCTCTTTAAATTCACTGCTTCCTCACTTCGTCGTTATTTTTGATATACATGACTGCTTTCTTCTGGCATTTTACACCATCCGGACGGAGCGACGACTTGAACATTAGCCTTTTCATGGTTGGCACTTTTTATTTGCTGATCCTATTCATCTCTGACCATGTGACTATCATTCATAACTTGCTGGGCTGGCAAATGGTTTGGACGTCTGAAGTGGCATTCGAGAAAGTGTCTGCATTTGAGGGTGGCTGAAAATAAAGACTATTTGATTGCTAGGATTATTATCACGTTGATCGTTGAGCTTGCTTATGTTGCATGTTTGTTTAATGCTTCGACCAGATGGGAACATGGTTCAAATAATCTGGATCAGTTTAATCCATTGGCCTGGGTGATTACCATCTTAAACATCTTATCAATGAAAACACAATTTTACATTGGGCTTTTTTTTTCCTTTCAGATGATAGTTTATACTATTAAAATGCTTCATTATTCACAATAAGATGTGGACTATTTAAATTATATAAATGCATTTAAAATGTGCAAAATGATTCTTATTCCTCTCATGTGTTCTTAGGGTCACATATTAACAAGCATTCAAGATCACCATGATGTAACCAACCTGTTCATTAAATGGTTTATCTATTGAGCCAAAAGTCTAAAAACACTTGCGGTTCGTTGGACAAGTAATAAAACGAATCCAACAAAACGACCATTTCATATTCATAAAGCCCGTCGTATGCAGAACTCAATGAGGCATCCAAGAGACGTTGTAAAAGTTGTGATGGTCTATTGGTAACTGTTCTGACTTAAAAGGCAACCACATATTCAATAAAATTTTGTATGAAGACTATGTGAATTTAAAAAAAAAAGCATTTGAGAACTAGGCAAACAGCTAGTGGTATTTTAAGTTACAAAAGTATGTGACCTTGCTGATAAAGTCAATGGGGAAGGATCAAAGTGTTTGTTAGATGTCTTCCTCATTGTGAACAAGAAATTCTGCAATTTATTTTGCTTTTGTGGATTTCGGTGAAGTTCATTGTGACGCAAAAAATTACGGCAGAGTGTTTGCCATGCAAACAATGCAACACATGTTTTTGCAATATGCGAGAATGAGGGCTAAAAGGCCAACCGTAACTCCCACAGGTTGAGTGGCATTTCTCTTACATTATTTCTGATGAATTCCTTTACGTTTCTGTTTAACACAGAAAGCCCTGTCTCCACCAGCAAAAAACACCTACCCCTTTTCTTCCTTGTCCGATGTGCGTCGCACAAATCGAGCGGATTCTAGAGCCAACGGGAACTCTGATTTTTCTGGAACTCACATGGAGGACCAAAAAGAGACCACAGATGAGGATAAAACAAAAGATGAGGAGTGTGCAATGGTTTTTCAAGTATGGAAACAGCTGCTCATTGCCGGTGGCATTGGCCTGGCTATAGCCTTTTTTGGTGCATCCATGCTTTCGGAGTTTGGTCTCCAGATCCCTTTGTTCAGCAAAGTCCCCGGCAGCTTCCTCTTCATCAATTGGGAATACTATTGCTACCGTCCGCTGCGGTCATTTCTGCTTGGCTTTTCCCAGTAATCGTCTCCCTTTAGAAGTCGCGTCCTTATGCTAACTCTTCAGTGGAATTCTGTTTTGTATAGGTGTCGTCAATTTCTCTTTAGCTCCAGTTCATTTATCTATGTGCTAATGTTTGATTTATATTCACGTCCCATTATATCTCTGGTCTGCTACCGATTCCACATTCACGATTCTTCACACTTTTCGGTGATTTTTCGAGTGCACTACCAAGTCTCCATCACCTGTATTCATGCAACCACAACCTTCATCAGTTTCCATTCTTCGTAGCATTGACAGTATTTGATACAGTGTTGCTTGCGTTAAGAAACATCTAAAGGTATCCATGGCTTCGTAATGTTAAATTTTTTACTTACTGTAGGTCTAGGCAGAATTACCGCTTGAAAATTAGATCAAGAGTGGAACTGGGTATTTACTTACTCTCTGAAAAAAATTCTGTTTTCACTTTAATCAATCAAACTCTTGCAAATAATGAGTTGCCTCAAAACCAACGAATCATTAGAAAAAAGAGTCCCTGACATAGATTATGTATGTATAGGGCTTTATTGTCAACAATTAAAAGAAAACATTAGTGATAATAATAATAATTAAATGTAACCTAATTTGATGAGGCGAAATCAAGCCGTAAAATAGCACCTTTATAACGCACGTAGAACTTCACATCACCCAGAACCCCAGAAGCCTACCCATACTACGCGCGCAGGCAGACAAGTACACCGTCTACTCCATTCTGGTGC
>UXSR01001094.1:0-11551 GCA_900604375.1 Mesocestoides corti | reverse complement strand
TGCTAATCTGAGAGGTCGTGTACCTCACGCAGACTTGTCGTTGGATGTAGTGAAACCTTTCGCCTGACCTTTTGAAAACCACATAAGACCACGAAATCGTTTTTATTTTAAGCCCGAAGAGAAACCTGCATGAATTAAGCAATATGCCTAATATGGCAAAAATAGCTAAATAATCGGATCACTGTCTTCTCCAGCCTTCTCACTCTTTTAGGGGCCCACAAACATCGATTTTATTACTCATCATGGGGTTAATAGTGTCCTGTGATCCCCGCCACCTCCACTTCGGTCTGACGTCTCCACACAACATGTTGGGATTCGATGAGCAGTCGTCACTAGATCCCACAAAGGTGGTTCCATTTAAGTGTTTCATCGTCAACCATTTCGACGAAACCGTTCTGAAGCCAGAGGAACGCGATTTGAGCTGCTCGTAAAGGTGATTTTCAATGGACAACTCCTCTCTGAACCGGTGGAAAAGGTGGAACGAGTGCGCTGAGACACGAAGACTCGTCAGAGCTCTACTGGAACGCAAGTATTCTTGAATTAGCCAAACACACAAAAATGCGTGTCCACAGAGTAAACGAATGATTTGTGGGTCTACTGGAACATCGTAAAATTTTGCCGTGTTTTTTCCGAGTGCAAATTTGTGTTGTCACGTTAAAGGGCTCTAAGCCTTGAGTGAAAACCATTTAACATTTTGAAGAAATTGGCGCGTCTACCGTGACCTACAAATCGCCATCACGACACAACGGAGGTCTAGCTCCCACCCAAGCTGTCGCTGCAAGCCCGTGTGCAGTGCACGCGGTTGCCTATGCCCCGATGACCTTGTCTGAAAATGACAACAAATAGGCGCTTGAAACGGGTGTGGACCAATGGGATTAGGGCAAGTCAGGGTGCGCGGTCGATAGGGGAGCGGCAGACTAGAAGCCTTGCCGAGTGTCTCAATCCTTGCTTGATTGATTTAAAGTTATCGACAAATTGGTCATTATTGAGGCAAGCACGGTACAACCGAAAAGTAGGTGGATAACTGTAGTAAGTGAACAGACAAGCCTCATTTTTATTTAAAACACTTGTTGTGGGCCCCAGCATGTGGTCTTGAACCACGCCGGGGTCACGGAATTAACCCTGGCCCGATTATGCTTCCCTGATATTCGCGATGAAGAAAAAGACCACAGAGGACGTGGAAACAACCGTTTACTTCAGAGCTCAATCACGTTGATGTCGTTGTCGTGTGTATTTATACCTCGGATGTGTGAGTCATAGATGCGCTATCATCGAGACCTAGGTGTGAGGATAATACAAGATAAATATTCATGTGAATGAGGAGGGAGTTGAGGATCCGCGTGGCTGGCGGCATGCTGCGAAAAAGGGAACCCTGTGTCGGAGGTGGATTGACCGAATTAAGGGGTGTGAATAAACACGATTCACAACGCACTCAAACATTTAATTAACAGGTTTGGGGACATGAAATGACCTCGAGATGGATCGTAGAGGTTGATTCTGATTGGGTAATCCACCTATTGTTTAAATGAATTGATATGGAAGAAATACACTGAACTTTTGTCCAATAACATTTTGCTTGAACTGATTTGTAGCTTCCTCCACTGCCGGATTCAAACGTCATTTGCTTTAAGGCGCAACGTACATAAGCATATTTATAAGTAGATACCTTAACGATTTCGACAAGATAAAAAGATTATGAGCGCAAAATTTGACGTCAGCTGTCCGCATATTTTGACTCACTCACGCGAACATTGGCCGCAAATAGACTTGTAGCAGGTTGAGTTTTGGCACTACCTTACAACCCTCTGGTTAACAACCCGAGAATGGAGAGAAGAGAGGCGGCAGAGGACACGACCGTTTATTAGCGTCACGCCAGCCAAACGTTTGAATGAGTGAGAGGATGACGGTAACCAATGAAAAGGGGAAGTCATTGTCACCGTGATGTCAGTAAACGGGGTTCACTTAGGTGCGATCGCTGTTAATCCGCTGCAGACGCTTCCATTTGCCGTCCGGAAAGTGCTCACTCGGTTGAGGCTAACTCGAAGAAATTGCGGCGTTTCAAGAAACGAATCCATTCGGTGGGAGGTTAAAGATGAACGCGAATTAACAAATTCCATTTAACGGCGTTGACACGGTCGTCACAAGACTCGGAAAGAAGATGGGCGAAAGTTCTCTACCAAACACTGAACCGCTTCGGTAGAGCCTACTTGGATTCTCTGTAATGGCTTGCCAGTGATACTGAAGCAAGATAACTCAAAGTGCGCCATGGAAACTGTGTTAGATGTATCTGGTCACCACTTGCCTAAATTCAAAGAGCATCTAGATTCCAAACTATCGATCGCAAGTGTAGTTCGTGTATCGTTAACTGGACCAAAGGCAAATCTAACCTAACGACCGACCATGCGTAGTTGCTGACAGCGGTCGATTAGGGGTCATGATTCGATTGCCTGTTTCGATATGGCGCACGAAAATCCGATTTAAAGTCAGTTGGTCCGAGTTGTAAAGGAAGACAATAGGCGACTATACAGGCGCCAAGTGGAAATAAATTAAAACCGAAAATTAACGGATCAATAAAATGCCACGGAAACTGGTTAGTCTGCACGTTAGGGATTTCCTGCAGATCTGATCTCGTGAGCAATTGATCACGACATTAGACGATGCCCAACATGCAGGGTGTTGTTGAAGGAATTACGCTAAAACCAGCCCTTTTCACGGAACAGACAATGCACTTTTTTAAATTAAGGTTTGTTGGAGGCATGGTGTCAGACATGGATTCAGCATAAGCCACAATGCCATTGAGGATACGAAGTCGTGATAAACCAGCTCAATGCGGAAACGCGATGGGCTGCCAATCGGCCACTGAGTGGCTTCGGTTTCTACAAATTCTCTTCGAGCAACTTTTGATAGGTGCTGCTGTCGAAGCCCTAATCACTTTCGGGTTTTAGAGAATCATAAAGCCGGCGACGGCTCAACTCATTTGTTGTGAACTTGCGGCTGTGTGCACACAAGGTCGGGTACAGACTTAAGTAAGGGAATTAGGCATGCACGGGCTTGTGCTAAAACGAAGATTGTCAACTGCTTGCGTAGACTTGAATAATTACGACTCACTACACCACTCTTAGCTTACTTTGGAAGGAACGTCTTAGTAATTTTATTGGTAGTTATCACCTGAGCGTCAATTTCAACATGAGAAACAAAAAAACACGAATTCCGTTCAGTTTAAGAAGCCCATGGCGCTGGTCATTCGACAGAACGTGTCTCAATAGGTATAAAATATTCTGTTCTGAAAATTTTTTCACTCAGGGCTTATGAAGGTCAAATCAAAACCTCCGTTTTCCGAGAGGTTGTTTGTTAAATGTACCAGACACACCTCAGTTGAATAGTACTTAGAGTGCCAACGACTCCCTAACATAGTGCGGGCTAAGAACGAAATTGGAGCGTTGGCAGCGAATCAGTTACACCTAGAGCCGTAATTTACGACATGGAGGCTGTGTAGGGCGTCTGCGACATAAGAACGGACCAGCAGTGGTAGATTAATTGGCACATCGTCTGTTTTGGCATACACCGCACATAGAAAAAAAGACGACGTAAGCCCCGAAATAACATTGACTATATGTAATATGAGCATAACATTAAAAGGAAAGAATGGGCTGAGGTAATGGGGCGCCGTGCCCAATATAGTAAGAAATACTGCCTGTTCTTTTGCACTGCATTCCGAATAATCGATTTTTGGACGAACCTTAGGGAATCGCTCGAAATGTGTGATTATTCCCCATTCCAACTAATTAAACAACAGTAAGTCCAAAAATTACACAAAATACATTGCTATTGGCATTCAGAAAGTATAACAACCCTACAAACATGAAACGCCTAAACATCACCCGATGCAAGGCGAGGAACTAAGTCACTTATGGGTTGGGGAAATCGCGTACACAGTTAAAATGACGCAACAGCTGGAAAAAAGGCAGAGCGGAGGAGCAAAAATAAGGATAGACGTAGTCCTGACATTTCGCATCGATTGCATGATTTTTGAAGTCTACTTTGACGCCTCCTTGATGTAGGCGATGAGATCGGCCCTATCACCATCTTTCTTGAGACCAGCGAACACCATTTTTGTGCCAGGGATGTACTTCTTCGGGTTCTTTAAGTACTCATCAAGGGTCTCTTCTGTCCAGGTAATACCTACGAATAAGTGAAAAGAGATTAAGACTTGCCACTTTGACTAAAAGAGTTTTACAAGCTGAAGAGCATATTAAAGAACGATCGGCAGTTAAAAAGTGATTATAATTATACCAATGAATGAAAAAAAATTCAGTCAGAATTAAAGTAAATGTGAACCAAGCACATGGTGCCAGACGAAAATACAGGTCCATTTGATGAAAGAAAATACAGGTATTATGCAAAACAAAAAGCAATATATGACAAAGATTACTAAATTCAAGGTTTTATATGTAGTGCAATCAGGGACATGAAATTAATTATTGCGATTTCCGTGACCGTCTGAATGAGGAACTCACCTTTGTTTTTATTTGCAGTGGTATAGTCGTAACCTGGGGCCTGACCAGTTTGCCGGCCATACATACCATGAAGATTAGGTCCAGTTTTGTGGCCACCACCTTTATCGATAGTGTGACACTGCGCGCAACGCTGAATGAACAATTTCTTCCCCCTTTCAAAATCGCCAGACATGACACGCTGATGAGGGTCGACCTTGACGTCCAATAACCGAAATCACGCGTTTAAAGAATTGCACCAATAAACCTGAATAACAAAATACATTTTAAGATAGACTATTTTGCTAAATGTATTTTTAACACAAATTTTTTTAAAAATCAATACAAAACATCCACATGTGTACATTATAAGGACTGGAACTAAACAATCCACGTTATGTTGAAATTCGAGGGTATGGCACATGTCTACTGTTTAAAGTTTGAGATTATCTCATTAAAAATAAAAAAAACTTTTATGTAGTGCTACAGGTAATAACGTTTTGCAAGTAAAAAACCATCTATTTTTATAACCATCAAATTCGCCACATAAATAATTTTTATTGCAATTGTTTTCCATTGAAGGGACTTGATTGTCCATAACCAAACTACCGAAATGAAAATTCACTCTTGCAACTAAAGTCAAATAAGAAACAGGAGAAGTTCTGCATACGTTGAAAAAATGAAGGAGAAAGTTTGACCGAAATTATGTAATATTACATTGTATAGGATTTAATATTTTTAGAATAATTATGGTTACAGTCTTATTCAAATGTTAGCATTAAAGGTTGTGTACAATGATTGATTTCAAATGAAGGCAGTGTTTGTAGGCCCCTTTCAACCCCACTGTCATCAGAAAATTTTCATGACGCGAAACCTAATTCTTTACCAAAATGCACTTTATGTAACCATTTATATCCACGTGTTGAATAAAATTTATAAAATTTATCGTTGTATTTCGACACCAAATGATTAGAAAATATCACTGCCACAGTAAATTTACCACTCGTTTCAAAAGTATGATATTTTACGCACTTTATTTTACGATCATTTAAACATTTAGCGCAGTTTTGGCCCTTAGTTTTATTTCCTCCTTTGAGTCTATTTGTTAATCTACTATATTGGCGGTTACGCTAATATTTTAATGTAGTTTTTGTTAATGTAATTATGTGTTTAGAGAGCGTCGTAAATTTTGCTAGTTTCAAAGGAACACTTTTAGGTGAAAAAAATTGCAACCACGGAAAATATGGCTTTAAATTAAGTTGAATTTGACCACCAACTAAAAATGCGTGACTTTCAAATTAATTTGCATTTTGGTCTGGATGGTTTTTTGAAAATTTCGGAAGTAATTTTAACACCTCAATTTACGCATTACCCTTGATCTCACCGCTATTTTCTTTAAATAATGTAAGCCAAGTATGTTCAACGAATAAATTCTTGATTAAAAAGTCAAATTTCTTTTGGCTATTTGCCAACGACGTCAACATTAGGCGATGCTTTTGCACATAAGGAATCATGATTTTTGTGTGATGTCTTTTTTAATCTGTACGCCACCTGCTCAGTTCAATTTTTTCAGAAAACAATAAAGCGTTAAATCCAAAGCCTATTATCTTTTTGACCAAACGATATTTAACCAATCATTTTGCCTTTACTAGATTCAATAATATAACCATGAAATCCTAATCCACACAACTTCCAACTTTCTTTTTCTGTTGGATTTACGCTCCCTCGGTCAAAATAGCTGTCAATGCTTAAACCAATATAGGCTAGAATAGTTTATTAGTTATTTTGTGAAACATACGTCACCTTGTGTATCTAGCATACTACATATCAGAATACCGGACAGTGGTAAACAAACGTCTTTCATGATACGGATGATGAAAATTCACTCCCATCATGGACCCCTGCATATAAACAAGAGTTGTTTACTCATAATGACATGCCCTTTGGGTGCTTAAGCACCTGATTTCGAGCAAACTAGTGTTGTGAATCGTGTTGTATCACACTCGCTAATCCGGCCACTTCAACCTCCGACACAGGGTTCCTCTTTTCGCAGCAAACGCCAGACGCGAGAATCCTCAACTCCCCCTCCATTAGCTCGAATATTTATCTTGGAGTATCCACACGCCTAGGTCTCGATGTTAGCACATGTATAACTCACACATCCGAGGTATAAATACACACGCGCAAACTCCACACACGACACAACGGCACCAACGTGCTTGAGCTCTGAAGTAAACGGTGTTATCGCGGGTGTCAGGGAAACGTAATCGGACCAGGGTTAATTCCGTGAACCCGGCGTGGTTCAAGACCACATGCTGGGGCCCACGACACTAGTTTTATTCCAGTATCCCAATTGTATGCATCTGTTTTGACACTTCTGACGTAGCCATGGTTACGAGATACCACTGTGTGCCAATCAGGTTTTAATTTGTGTGCCCCCACTTAGTTTCCCGTTGTTATGTATCAAATTAAATGTTGTCTAGTCCTAACTAATATATAAAGTGGTTTCGTCAAGAAATACTTGTGGGGCTAATATGTCACGCGCAAACATAGCTAATCGCTGATTTAATTTAATTAACGACCATAAAACCCGGTATTTTATCGTCGTAGTTTCGGATAAATAATTTAGGGGTTTACGTAGGGATAACGTGAACCTTGCATAAAGTTATAGCCGGTTATAAATCCGGCGGCACATGCGCGGCTAGCTACGAAATTGGAGCATTAAAAAACGGCCATAGTCATAATACAAATTCGCCTTCAATATTCTAGCAAAAGAACACGGTAAATACACATGGTGGCGTTTCAAACACTGGATATTGGACGGGGATTTGTGGAGATCCACGAGGCTGGAATCCATGGAATGGCGCTCCGACCACAACCCGTGTTGATGCTTTCGAAAGCCTCCACAATCGTGCTCGCCGTCTTGGCAGGATCGCCCGGGGTGTGGGTTAGGCAGATGTCGACGTCCTGTGGTGCGGCGAGCGCGAAGTCCTTTCGACAAAAAAGGACGGACTGACAGGCATGATCTTCGTGGACATCAGCATTTCTTTCTCTGTTTGTTAAATATGTACGATCTTTTGTGCGTATATGGTGTGCTACGTCTTCACCACTTATCTCTCAAGTCATGACGTGGAATTCCACAAGGGGTGACCTTAACCTCTGACCTCGTGGCTTGGGCTACCTGCGATTCTACTCTTCATGATACATACCTCCCAACACTCCATCGAGAGACTGTTTTCGAGGTTAAGTGAACCATCAAATAGCAAGGTCGGCTACAGTTGCCATGGCAAAGCAATGTAATGGCAGGCGTTATTCAAAGTGCACGTCTACTGCTATTAGAAGCCTGACAATGGCATAACTGCGTTCTTTTTTATGTAAAGCCGTCCAGTGAATTCTCAAGGTCATTTTCAGGAATGTGCAATCTCTTACTTCGTTGCGTATTAAAAAACCATGTGGGTCTATTGTGATTGGTTAATAAGTTCAGCTGGTGGATGCACCAATCAATGCGTACCTTGACTCCTGCTGGTTGAAGCAGCACAACGAATGCGGCCAATTCTGCTGAGGCGCGCCATTCGGATAACACAGATGGGCCAATCACTGCAATCGGTATTCTACCGCTCTTGACAGTTCTGCGCGCACAAGAGAGGAGGTCGCTTGATAACCGTGGGTTATTTCGGCGTGGAGTTTCTAGTGGGGCAAGTTAGCCAATCAGAAGGTGACTTACGTGGCAGACGCCGATAGGCTGCAGCCGTGGAATCACTTTTAGCAGCAACTCGGTGCTGCAACGAATTCCCGTCGGAGGTTTCGGTGTGCATCCCCACTGACTTTTTAATGCTCTTGTACGCGTCCTCAAGGCCGCTGAGTGCAAGCGGCCATATTGCCCCAGTCACAAATATGATCTCGTCAGCAAAATCTTCCGGTTCGAAAACAGCTTAAATGGGAGAAATTTTAGGCGTCTAACTTAATTCGTACAGACTTTTTCGTCGAGGTTAAAATTGCATTTGAAATTAAATATTTTCGCAGTCTTTTGTGATGTCGAAGCGATCGGACGCAAGGTTGCATAGGAGCCAACGATAAGTCTACGTGAGTTATATAACCCCTCACAATAGCAGAGTGAGTTTACGATGGCAACTGACAAACTGCACATTCGATGGCACGGCAATTTACACGATTTCTAACAAGGAAGAATGCTTCTAAAGCACGGAGGGAATTAATGTGTAGTGGTCTTGGTGCTGCCGACGTTGCGCCTTGTCAAACGTGTTATTTTTTGGTACCTACGTCTTAGATGTAATGGTTTCAATCGCAGTGACCAGTTGCGTCCTCCTGGACAGCAGCCTCGCATCTTCGAAATTGCGGAACTGCAAGCTCCACTGGATGAAGACACAACGCAAACGCAACAAGAGCTTGCAGCTCAGTTAGGAGTCACCCGAATAGCTGTTTCCAAGCCTTTGCACCAAATAGGTAAAATTCAAAAACGTGGAAGTTGGGCATCACATGTGGTGACCGAACACGACCTCCTTGGCCAACGTATGAACACATGCCTTTCACTGCTTGCCAGCTGGCAACAAGCAGTGAATAGATTTTCTGTGGAACATTGTGACGTGTGCTATAAAAATATTTTTTTACGAGAATCCCAAACGTAATAAAATGTCGTGTCTAGATTAGGGGTAACCCAGTACATCGACGCCGAAACAGGACATCCAACTGAAGAAGGTGCTTCTGTGTATCTGGTGGGACATAAAGGGTGTAAATTATTACGAACTCCTGGAAGCGGGTCGTCTGACGGTGACTGTAGAACGCCACAGACGACAATTAAACAAAGTGAGCGAAGAGGCCGGAGATCAGAAAAGGCTATTTACAGGGCAAGGAAGCAAGTAAGTCATACTGCTGCTGCTGCTGTTGCTGCCGCATTACAACGCTCGACCACCTCGCGTTGCTCGCTTTGCGACTCAGAAGACCCTCTTGAACTTGGATGGCAAGTTCTCCCACACGCGGCATGATCGCAAAACTTGGTCTCATTCGACTACCAGCTGTTCCGGCCAATGCAGCAGCAGCAGCAGCACGCCTTAGTGGATTTGCAGTCCAAACCTCCGGATTATGTGCGTAAATTCGTCGATGGTGACTTCATTACCTTGAAGTCTGCAAGGTTCTTTCACGAGGTCACGGAAAAGGATGGACAATGTTTGTTTAACTTAATTAAATTTGCTGAAAAATCGATACAAGTTAATTCATCCACCTTAATAGGTAGGTTCACTTCAATGCTGACTTACAGGTTGTGTTGAAAAACGTTTCCGGCGCCTTGGCCCAAATATGCTTCAGTACGACACACTTTCTCAGTCCCCGTTGTCCCAAGATTACAATACTTCGACGCACTCTGTAGTCACGTGGACAAAACAGGGCAACAGGAGATGCTTCCTGTAGCTGGCCAATGAAATCGTCATTCCCCTCAACCTCTTCTGTTCCAATCGAAACGCTGCGCTGACACATTCGAAGGTCAGTCCAGCCAACCAAATTTCGGTGGGTCGTATTGATTTGCAGGTAATTGATGAGATGCTTATTGGCTTGCCGTGGGTAACCGGGAAACAGTTGGAAGGAACGCATGCACACTTCGACGATCCGCATGCATAAGTCGTAATTCCACTTAGACGAGAAACAACTCCGAATTCTCGTGAGATTGGCCCCCTAACGAATTAAGGGTTTTTAAGTGCTAGATTAAAACTGCCGCCAATTAAAAAATGATGGAAAATCAATAAAAAGATCAAGTTTTTGACGCTTCTACAGATTTTGTTGAGAAGGTGGAGAGGCTATCGGAATGTAGAAGTCACTGACACCAGTTCCATAGTTCGCTTGGGTAGTGTGCCGGCAGGGCAACAAACTTAGTACTTCCGGAACCCATCTGGATTATAATAAGCAACATTTTTACAAACAGTTGGTTAAAACAATGCACGAATTGGAAGAATTTAGACAAATATGTGCGTTGATTCCTCCTGCCAGAGTTTGCAGAAAGATAGACTTATCCAATGGCTAACGATGTGTCCAGACGACTTTCAGTAAACAGCTGAGGGTTTCGGGTTAATTTAGACTCTAAAAGCGATTCATTTCATTTCACAAGAGGCAACAGTTATCCCTGTTTCGTGGCTTGTTTGAGACTTTTATGGCCAAACAAATCGCCGACACCTTGAATACTCACTGAATTCTAGATTACCTTGTGAAATCCTCAATAGTGTCCAGTTTTAAATTTAAAAAGGCAAGATTTTTAGGCAGAACGTGATTTAACTAGTAACTTGTGTGCTGCTCCTAGTTAGGCGTACGCTATATTACTCACAATGCGCAAGTAATATGTGACCAACGATTATGCTTAGCCAGCCACTACCCTAACAGGCCTTGACAGTTGTGCTCCTACAAATTCAGTCTAATCACCGGGATCTCGGTCATCATTAAATTCGACCAATCAGATTGCAGCAAAGGCTAAAATTATACTCGACCGTGATGCGTGATTGATTATAAAAAAAATCAAAATTTCACAATCCTATCAATTAAATCACCCAAGAATTGCTCATTGGGAGCAGTCTAAGCGCTTCAATCACCGTAAAACAGCGAATAATATGTGGGAGTGTGTGGAACTACAAATAAACCAAGTGATTGATGCAAGAGGATGAGGAGGGCTGGAGATCTGAGTTATTTCCAAAAAAAAACAATAATTTCAGGCCATATGCTTCATTTAAGAAACAATACATGGAGATCTGAACAGATGCTGGGTATACACAACAGGAAACAGCTGCGCCGAATTCCCAGCTGCCTTGAATTAAACTGCGATGAGCCTCTCCGTAAAATGTGCTCCAAATGATAGTTTGCGACATGATTTTAATTATAACCGGAGTTAATCCGAGCAATTCAATCAAACTCTTGGGAAGATTGACTTCAAACAGCCCGCCAATCAAAACGATTACTCAGAAATTTCGTGAAACGGCCATTTAAAACAAGGCGATCCTGGCTGCAGATTACTTCAATCCGAGGAAACGTTTTTGTGTGTAATTAATTTTCTGGTGACGTCTCCA
>UXSR01001093.1:0-11551 GCA_900604375.1 Mesocestoides corti | reverse complement strand
ATGTCCTATTTAACAGCGTGTGCAAGCCTATCTACGCACAATTCCTCTTGACGTTTGATAAGTGACAGGCTTTCAATTTCCTTGTAAAAGGGAGTGTGGGTGTTCATTAAGTCCTTGCTGTAATGTCAGTTGTGCTTGGAAAGCATATTCGGACGAAGAAAAGAGGTGTCCAGATGCGCCCACATCTGGATAACATGGCCGGTAATGCAGAACTTTGAAGCGCACGTAACTGGTTTTCATTGGGTGACTGTGGCACTGTGAAATCTACCGCATGTATCATGCAGTTTAGTGACACCAATCCATTCAACACTGGATGAATCCTTTTTGATGGATAAATTTTAACTGCAATTGGCTCTACGCTGAGTTCCGCTGGTGTCTGGGAACCACTGCACTGCATTCGATGATATTTTAAGGGTTTTACGCTAATTTTTGATTCATTTTCATGAACTCTGCCTCCTTTCTCCTTCATACCGTCTTCTGCATAGGCTTGGTTTTTCTTGACGTGCGAATGACGCCAGTTCGTTTAACAGGACCCGATTACTTGAGGAGCAAAGCGGTGTTCAATTACAGGTCCCTTTTTAGTCTTTTAATCAAAAATTTGATGGTAACCTCCTGCTAGTTCTCCTTGAGTGGCGTATTTAGGATCACCTTCAGCTGCCATCAACACAGGATTCTTGTCGAAAGCGACGAGTCCTCCAAATTTTTGCCACTTATAGACATCAAGATATTTCACAACTAATGGCACTTGGGCCAACGCTGGTCTACAGAAATTGGCAACTTCGCTTTCCACTTTACAGCCGCATTAGGCAAATATGAAGTTAATTAATAAGTAATTGGAAATTACGGCTACTGGCTACTTTATCTCCTCTTCTTCTCGTAGGACGAACCGCAGGCCAATGGACAAGACGGCTGCTTCCTTAGGGGTGGCACTTTGGACGCCCTCTTGGTCTACGCCCTGCAGATTTTTCGGCAGAAGAAATCTGGTAAGACGAACATGTAGTAGCTAGAGTCTCAGTACTACCTTACAACCACCTGGTTAACAGCCCGTAACAACCCAAGAATGGAGTGAAGAGAGGCGACAGAGGACACGACCGTTTATTACCGTCACGCCAGTCAAGTGGGTGTCTTAGTGTGTGGATGAGTGAACGGATGAGAGGCGTCTGATACAGTAACCAATGGAAAGGGGATGTCATCGTCAACGTCAGGTCAGTAACCAGGGTTTACTCAGGCGCGATCGATGTTAATCGGCTACAAACATTAATTTACTACCACAAAGAGAACGCACTAAACCGCCATCTGATCAGCTGGTTTATTGCAGTTTACATTAAATATTATTAATATTCACAACATTCTGTCTTGTAGAGTCAAGAGTCCTGCATTTAAATTCATTTAATTGGCTGAAATCACAAAACATCCTCCTACCATTTTCACGTAAATCAACGCTTCCCCATAAACACAATTCTACTGCAAGCGTAAACATAAAGTGCCATGTGAGCAAAAAAGTTCATTATTTCACAAAAAAAGTGGAATTTTGCTTTTTGGAAGCGTTTCATTTTGGCCGAAATTGCCTAAATTGTGGCTGCTTGCTATGCTGATTGGTCTGGGGAGTTCGCAGCCTCGAATGTGATTGGTCACATCTTAATGATTCAAAACTGGTTATTTTTTTCCATCCTTTCCCCTAATCTAAATTAGCAATCATCACGCGACCAATTGAAAAAGGCCCTCGCAAAATCGGTAAGATTCGAGCAAGGCGTTGTCGTGGTAACGGTCAATCCGAACCGAAAGTACAAGTTTTATCCCGTTTTGTGCCTTTGATTTGAGCAACAGCGGGTTGAAAATGGTCATTTTAAATGAACCCAAGATTAGACCTCTAAAAAGATTTCTCGTTTTCACCCATCTGGCACTGCAGCCGTGTGGTGAAGTTGCTAATGTCTCGAATTCTCCTGCAGCAGTGAACCAATGGAGAGCCACTAATGACTAATCTGCAAGTTCAAATAAACAAATGCGATAGCCCAGTAGGATTGCCGCCGGTGCAGTCGAACACACATTCGCGTTTTCCAAAACACACTTTGCTGTGTTTAGCCTGCCCTGTAAGTTTCCTTGGCATGCTGAATTACGAAAACACCTCCTGCCTGAATGCTCTTGGAATGCTAAGAACTGTTTAATGTGGAAAAGAAGTGAAACTAAGGGCGCCTTTTTGACTAATCTGGGCTGAAACTGAATCAACCAATCAGTGATGACACATTCTGGAGATCCGTCACCTGATTGGTCTAAAAATCTGCGCTTTGAAGTTTGATGTGATGCAAATAAAAGCCGATAACTTTGAGTTCCATTACAAATACACAACCATTGATAAAAAAAATAGGCGTTGTTTACGGAAGGCGAAAAATGTTTGGTGGCGGAAAGAGGGATTATTCCGGTGGCTCATTTGCAAATAGCTTTTGTAGTCAGTTCGGCACAACTTAATCTTAGGAGATCCTCAGCAAATCCAATGAGTGCGCTTGTCGTGATTGGCTTGTTTCCGTTTAGATACCTACGAGCGCTTGATTCCGGACATCTTTATGCGGCTCTACCCCACATTCACGCTCGCCGAGGAGGTCGTCTCTAGACTGATCCAACGCTTCCTGGCATTCGCTCCAATCGAACCTGGGGGTCTTGGACGCGTCGGTGAAGGTGCTGACTTGGACGACCCCAACGTTGTCTGGGGCGAGGCTCTGAACGCGCTGCAGTTCCTTGTTAAATTAGTAAGTTCCGAATTAATATGTTCTACGAGTTACTTCTGGTAGCCAGAAACTTGTCCTTCTCGCGTCTCGTACTGACTACTTAAAACAGCGTAAAAGTATGCGAATTTCGGTGCGAAAGTGCCATGTTGTGAAGCGTGTTTATTCACATCCCTTAATCCGGTCGCATGTATGACTCACGCATCTGAGGTATGAATGCACACGCGCAAACCCCACACACGACACAACGACACCAACGTGGTTGACCTCTGAAGTAAACGGTTGTGTCCACGTCGTCGCTGGTCCTTTTTTCTGCATCGCGGGTATTGGGGAAACGTGATTGGACCAGCGCTAATTGCGTGGCTCAAGACCACATGCTGGGGCCCACAACAGCCTTTTGACAGTTAAAATACTCAGGAAATTTGTGTTTGCAAAAAAATTTAAACCCTCGGCAGCCCATCGTCACTTGCATTTGCGCGGATAGCGGCGGAGAATAAAACACGCGCACCACACATGCTCGAATTGCATTCTGGCACGTAAAATTCAAAACTAACTGGGCCTCGAACGATCCCTCTGCCTGAATTTCGCTCCAGGCAAAGTGTGGGCCAGTAGGGTAATCGCCGTGGTTGCGGTGCCAGTTTTGCTGAAGGCTTCCCTTAAAACCGACATCTTCCACAACATTACTGGGTGATTCACACATGTCCGATTGGCCGCGAACTGACGCTACACTCATAAACGCGTTCTCAAACCAAATGCATGATGCTGACGGAAAATGTCTTCTCTGGCCTGGCAAGCCTGAAGCGCAAAAGCGTGCTCTCAGTCGTGGTTGGCACTGTTGGGATCACCGCATTGGACTTGAGCTAACATGGTTGAAGTTCGGTTACTTGGGGCAGATGCCCGTGACAATTAAGATGTCCAAAGACAATGATTAGATCTGTACGAGGCAGAGAAAGATGCGGAGGATATGCGTAGACGATTCCCAAGCTTTTTGAACGCACATCCATTTAACCGGTTAATTGCAAGATCACAATGAAGTGGGCAATTCCTTTGGCCCCAGTGGTGCTCGCAAGTCCACAATATCGACTTACTGATGGCCACGGAGAAATCAAAGGTCCGTAGTCATTGAAACAGGGGGTAGGTACAATGCTTAGTCACTTGCTGTCTATTTGCCTCGAAAGCTGATTGCAGAGTACTCTCACAAGAATGGAATTATCACCAAAGCATTCTACCTACCGCTAACTTTCGACAGCATGTAGGGCCTTTTAATGGAAATCTTTGTGTCATGAGTCCACTCGTGTGCTCAAGCAATGACTCCACTTGGATTGGTCAAAGGAGACTGCGGGATTTCACAATTTCACGCACGAAAATTGACTGATAAGCAACCAGACATTCACACTTTACTTTGTTTCAGCTTAGCCGATCGAAACGGATTTCTGTTAATTCAAAACTGGGAATTAAAATTCTCCGACTTGGTGAACTGCTTAAATTGGACGCTAGGACCTTCACCAACCAATCTGACGTCCCACACACACCTGGACTCGATGCTGGGAGTGGTTCTAGCAGTCAGGAGGGCTCGCCAACAAAACCACCTCATGAAAGTGCCATTTCCAAGGAGCTGGACCACATCTCCGACTGTCTGCTGGAGCTGGTGCCAAAAATCTACAGTGACCAATCGGATTTGGCGGAGGCGGTCATTAGGCCTCTCGCGAGTGTCACGGTGGAAAATGGAATGAACCCTCAAACGTGTACTTGCCTCCAAAAGTGGGTGTTTAATATAATTTCTACTTATTTTTTTAAGTAATTAATTCAAAAATGCTACGTTTTTACTTGCAGATTAGAAAAATTTAGAAGGTTTAACATCAGAGAATTGGCCGAACAAATAACGATAATTGAGGAGATGTTTTTCGATTCTATTCAGGTACGTTGAGCAAACAACATTTGGTAAATCTCAAGTAGAGTCACTGTTTAATCCCGCGTTTTTACAGCTCAGCGAACTCATCAAGATAAAGGACCTGGAAAGAGGCAATACTCCCACGCTGTCGCGTTGCGTCCAAAATTTCAACGACCTCAATTCCATGGTCACGTGCCTCACCCTGATCGCGAAGGAGCTGGGTCAACCGTTGACGCGGGACCAACACGAAGCCGGAAAGGCCGGATCTGGCCAACGCCGTGACCCAGACGACCCCAGGTGTCACCTCTGCGGTCTGCCCCGGGAGGCCTCAGCACCCCAGGGTCTCCCAACGGCCTGTCGGTCGAGCGTCGCCGGCGAGCCAGTGGTAATGCGAAGAAACAGCCTCAAAGTCTACCTATGCATGGCCTCCTCGTCGGCTTACCTCTCAATGCGAGCTAAAAGGAACAATTTCCTCTTGGAGAGTACTCTTTGGCGGTTATGTGACCTTGCAGAGGTCAGTCGTAGTCAGCAGTTTCTGTCCAATCAGAAAACAAAATAATCCTGTCCAATCGGAGTACACCATAATGATTTATCGCGTAAACCAATAATGATGGCACAGAAATTTAAAAAAATTAACAATGGTCAGATGTTTAAATATTTAAAACCACTTTCCTGAAGGTAATTCAAGCAATTCTGTCACCTAGAAAGAGAGATTTTTCAAAATTTGCAAATTTTATGGGTTAAAGTAAAAATGCTAGCAAATAATGGAGAAATTTTCGAATTCAAAATCTTTTGGGCATGGGTTATGTTTATGCTAGCCCAAACGTTTTTTTGTTTTAACGAAATATTGAGAAGATTCGCAGGAAATTTAACTTTTTTTTCGATTTTAACCAATCGGAATCGCGCTACGTCTAATTCGGTCCCCAAAGGGGGATATTTTTACAGCACTCTGTGACATTTGCACCAAATCTGTATAACTGCGCATTTTTATACGACAATGTTTAAATGCCCTTTGAAATTCCCTCTTCAGAAATGTGGAAAAAAGAAGGATTTAATCCAACAAAAATAACGAATTGGCAGCAAAAGCTTTTTCTCGTTTGTGGTCAAATTAGCCCATTTTAGCGGCTTTGTTTAAAACAGAATCCTACGGTGTTTAGCAGGCGCCTCTTAGCTACTGCTTCTTCATACTCATGTCAATTTCTCGATGTTTGTAGGAGTTGAAGAAGATGAACAACTTCAGTTCATTCCTCGCTGTGATATTGGGTTTGCAAAATGCTCCCACACACCACGTTTCAAAGAAGCTCAAATTGGTGAGTTGTGTGTTTCTCGAATCCACACTTAGCCACAAAGTGCGGATTCTTGGCATTTTTCAATCAAATTATTGCCATACCCACGTACTCAACAAGGCAGTTTATGGTGTGGCGTTGATTTGAGCTAAGTGATCTAATAACAACCACAGAATTTAAGATACCTGATTGCACACAGAGAAGAGGACGCCCGCAGACGAATCAGAAGGCACCGCCGTTATTAGACGGTTCAGTTCAGGTGTGAGCTGCTGTGTTTTGTGCACTAACCGACTGCATCCTGAGACGTGCCTGCCCCAGCCAATGGGACTCTGAGAAATAGGGCCTCCGGATTGGTGGAAAGTGATGCGTTTCCAGGTTTATGGACATGCACCAGCAGAGAATAAGGCAGATAAATTCAGCATTAGAGCGAAATTCATGACAAGTGGACACTCACTAATCTCTTCAAAACAATAAGGCAATGAAATAGTGAGCCAGTCGGCAGTCTGCCTCACACTGACCATGTAGTCTTTTATGAGGTCAAGAAGGAGGACGTCGTGGTGTCGCAGTGCTGCGTCTTGTTACACCGTTTACATCTTCCTGTAGAAGCTCAACGATTTCGGAGCTTACATGTTGCCACCGAGTTTCATCGCGTATCGTCGAGACCTCGAGAACGCTCGGATGCCCTGTCTGCCCTACCTGGGTCTGGTCTTCCAGCAGCTCATTCACCTGGATAGCGGCAACCCGCTCTTTCTGCCCTCGGTCGCGGACACCGAGGGCGAAGCGGTTCCAGCCAATTGCAGTGGTCTTATCACCGAGGATGAAGCGGACGCCGACAAAGTCGTCAATTTCTGGCGATGCTGGAAGCACTACCTGATTCTGGGCTACTTCATGAAGCGAGCCGACACAGACATGCTGGAGGAAGGCGAAAGGAGGTGAGTCGCGGCATAAGCACCTCCCCTGTTGGCGGACTTGGCAATTAAAATTTGCGAGGGGTCTCCCTATTACATTGGATATTCAATCAATTAACCAAGGAAGTGCTCGAGCACAACACTCGTTGATAGCAAGTAAAATTCATGAGGCGACATATTAAAACAATGTCAATTTGCAAGTTAAACGTGGTTGAAGAAAAGGCGTCTACATAGAGCTAATTGCCACGAATACTTCAACTTCATATTTCAGGTCCCTAGTATGCTACTGATTTAGAAACAGTAGTTACTGAGCAAAATGTCTAAAAATAAGTCATAAGGACCATTGCTAGCATCCTGACACTCCGCCTACGTAAAGCAAGTAGAATTGGGCAGTTCATGGCAGATATTGACCATTTATCTTAGTTTTAACCAATGGCTTTATCGGAAATGTGGCAGTTTTTCCAATTAATTTTGGTAGCACCGATTGGAAGCAATCGAAATTTAAAAATTCAAGAGACAGCGTTAAGACCCCATTGATGGTTAATTTTAGCACACCAGTCGTGGGTTTAGAATTTTTCGAAAATAATTAGCCTAAATTCAGCCATCGTTTAATCAACCAACCAGATTTCAGCGAAGCAAACATCCAAGGTCGGTTGTTTGAAGTTAAAACTTTAAATCGATGTGAATAAGCTAGTTAAAAGTCCATAAATTTCGACAATTTCGCTAAAATCTTATCTGACTGATTTAAACGACAACCTTCTTATCTTCAGAGTCATTTTCATTGAATTTAAAAAAATGTTCTAGTCGTTTCGTGTGTGTTTTTGCAAAACTTGCATTTTGGTCGTGCGACCACGACAGCCAATAGAATTAACACCAGGGTGAGCCAATGTGATGAGTAGGCGGACGGTTTAAAGTAGTGTGCACGAAATGTCTAAGAGGCGGCGAAATTAATGCAAAAACACCTGCCATAATTGTCATCTAGATCCTACGGGTTCAAGCCAAACGCAGAGATTCAAGGCTTCTTGAATTCCTTCAATTCTCCCACGATGAAGCTGCTTCCACGACAGCATGATCCTGTTGGCGGAGCCAAAGTGATGCCATCGCGATCGCAGCGCACAAAGTCTGTGAACCTTCCCTTAAATTCCTGACACTGTACACATTTAAGCCCCTCCCTCTCTCACACCTTTTCTATAAATACCGCCCTTCCTATTTGAACGTATGCAACTCAAAAAAAGTCATTTTATTTAAATAAACAAGGCAGAATCGCAGCGAGACTTTTGGTACTACTAATCGGCCGGAAAGTTGAGCCGACAAGTGCGCAATTCAACTGGCAATTCAAACCTGCCAACCACACTAGTGCGGGTATTTACTAATCCTGTCAAATAGGGCTGCATTTGACCCCGATATTGTAAACAACTGTGTGCGTCTGCGTTTCGTTCTGTACATAAACACAGGTTGTAGCCCTAAGCTAAACAAGCCCTCTACCATCAAATAACCACTCGATATTACACAAGAATACGTTCCGTTATTTACAGCTACCACCGATTTCGGAACTGTCGTCAGTCGGTTTGTTTTGGTGACTAGCATGCGTTTCTAACTGTTTGACATAATCGCCACCATCATCATCATTGTCAGTACTGATCTACAATTCCAACTACAACTGGTGATCTGCGAATGACGTTGTGAGGAACATCATGACGCTGTCGAGGAGTCAGTTCAACGTTACGTGGGATTCGCACAAATCAGACAACTTCCGTGGCATGCTCGAAGGCGGCCATCTTGATGAGAGACCAGACCAAGCGGCCAAAACACAACATGAAGGCTGTTGTGTGCGGACAAAGCGGTGACATACATGAAGGGGGAGTGTGAAAACGCGTGACCTCGAGATTAGTGGGGAAGCCGAGAGAGGGGGAGGGAGAACACGCATGGATAGAGGTGACAGACGTGTTTGTCCGTCAGCGAGACCACAAACGCGTTTCGGGCTTAGCTGTTAGTTCATGAAGGACTGTTTCTCACCCCCACCTGGGATGAGCTCAAACAAGTCGGTTTCAAGGTCAGGGTGAACCCTCCACAGCATGAAGTGTCTCGGTTGATTTTGTCTGAATTCATTGGATGCTAAAACCAAATCGAAGTCTCGATAATATCAGAATGCAACTGTACTGCAATCCACGGTTTTCGAAACAAGCTTTGAAGCATGGTGATGGGCATCAAGCGAAATTTGGCCGCCCTCCAATTACTAGCGCAAATGTTAAAATTTATTACCAAAATCACGTGATCAGAGAATTAGTGCCCAAATCCCTGTCTAACCCAAGCCCCGCCTTTCCAATTCAGCATAAAGACAGAGGGCTTTCGCTGTTTTAGCCGAAGACCGATTGACCAATGAGAATGCGCAGATTAGATAAGTCCTGAGTGACCTTAGCTTAATGAGTCAAGAATGGCGTGACTAAACGGAGTGGCGTGATTAGGGGGAGTCGTGCGGACGATGACGAAATCCTAGTTCGGAGTGGGCTGTTTTGAGGAATGCTGGCTTCTCTAACACCTCTCCCCTTTGTGAAACTATGAATGCGTCTTCTTTGGTAGTGTCCGTTGACGGCGCCAGCGACTACTCCATTGTGTCCACCGTGTTGAGAGGTTCAAATGAGAGTTCCGTTGGTGGCGACAGTTAAATGCGTTGAAAAATAATTCTAAGACATGTTTATTTGTCGACTCGTGTCTCTCCGGGTAATGTCCCCAGAGGAGACAGTTCCGATGCCTTGTCCAAATGTCAAATGATCAGCCACATTAAAGTTGACCTTGCCGCCTCGGTGTCCGATCGCTCCCTCGATACATGAACCACTTTCTGGTTGGTAATCCCGAACGTACACAGGGGTTCTGGTGGTTTTTGGAAATTGAATCCATCATCTTTTGACAGGCTAGAGAATAGTCTTCGAATCTTGAGGCGTAGAGGGGGAATAATTTATGGGACCACAGCGGTCACTACGTCTGTTCTTGTGAAGCCCGTCTCCTTGACTCTCGAGAATTATAAGCGAAGGCAGCCTCAAAATCTCGATTCTATTCAAAGCTAGTAGACAGACCCTCGTTTTCCAGCTTTGCACAAGTTTGCTGGTTCAAAACACTGCACCAGACAGCCTGATGTGGCTCCGTCTAAGGTTAAACCGAATTATTCCTGAAACCCGTGGTGTTTGGTGCTGATGTTTGTTTACGAAAACGTTATATAACGACTACAAACTCTCTAGTGGTCTGTCGTCGATACCAATCAATTGCATTCCACTTGACTTTCTATTCGAAGCAGAAAGAGTTAGTGCGACGTCCTTAAATTATGCAATTTTAAGCAACTTGATTGGTTCCTCCCAATAAGAGGGGAATCAACACAATACTATCGATTGCATTAGTAGTTGTATAACTGTATCTCCTCCTGAATTAAAGTTGAGTTTAATCAAGAATTACTAAGGAATTTCAAACAGCACAATTAACTGCCACTTCGTTAATTTGAACTCAAGTTGTGGCCCTCCACGAAAAAGTGGGATTAAAAATTTTATTGATTTTTGAATGAGAAAAACAAGAAGCAGAAAAGGTGTAAAATCTAGTAAACGAAAGCAAGGAAATTCTTCCCGAAATGGTTGAACATTGGTCTTTATTTAAGTTCATCACAAGTATTGAAAAATTTATGTTGAGTAGTAAAAAAGACCGTTTATTATCTCGTGGTCACTAAGTCTCCTATATCACAATTCTAATCAACAACCGACTTTTTGAGGGTAAAGTTGGTTGCTATTCTTCGTACCTCTGTGTAGAATATTGAAATCGTTAACTCCGAAACTGAATGACCCCTAACTGGTTAATATGAACCAGGCTATTGTGTTCTATAGACGTGGTGTGTCCAATTTTCAAGGGCTTGTATCTATCTAACTTGAACTAATTTTCTGAGGAATTGAGCTACGGAATTTCAGGAGTACGACAGAACAGCGATTTGACACCATAAATTTTAAATCCGACTAAATACTTCTTGTGCTTTCGAATGAATTGAAATGCTTCCAAGTTTAGCGTAATTACTGCGATTTATTCGAAGCTATGCCTATTTTAAAATGAAACCAAACCGCTCTGAGCATTATTTTCCGTCCTTATGCTTGTCGATCCTTTTAACTCTGACATTTTAACTGCAATTTAAAAAAAGAGGGTTGAAGATGGTGGTGATTATGCCAATTTTTGGATAAAAGAAGATATTGCACTATGCAAGGCTCTCTGACCTATCACGTGGTCCTAAAGGCAATCACAGAACAGAAGTCCACTGAACGGTTTTTTTACAAAAGTTCTGGTATTTAGACACTGGAGGGATTAGGTTGCGATTGTGCACACGGGGGACAGGGTGACAAGCAGATACTACGCCTGGGAGTGTATTTAGGCAAAATCTGGAGATAGAAACGTTTAAACACGGGCATCACCTTGCTTCAATTAATGGGAATTCAGGGCTCCACAACACTGCCATGCATGTAGAATCACACGAACCCAGTGACACAAAGTTTCGCTATGAGATAAGTCGAAGGTGACTGCGGTCTTTAAAATGCTCGCAAGTAAGGGCAAATTTTTGCAAGAAGTCAAATGCCAGCAAATCCACGCGATTCATTGACGACTGATCAGGCCTGATGTACAAAGTGGCTACCTGAGGTCTCTAAGCGAAGCCTCGTCGGACTTTAGTTGTGTTTAAACCAAGAACTGGACACAATGTCCAACAGCGCCACCGCATTAAAC
>UXSR01001092.1:0-11561 GCA_900604375.1 Mesocestoides corti | reverse complement strand
CCTTCATGAATCGCGTGAGTACATCGCATGTGAGGCCAGCGACAGTCAACGGCCTTCTCAGTCAGGTCTCATTATGCCTTCCAGCACATTACCAAGTTTACCAACCACTGCACTGCATCTGTTCTCACTGCAAACCCGTCCATGTGACGTCTTGGTTAACACATTCCTCTCTGAGATATGCGTTTCGTGATTCTTTTGCTTTTCCACACAAAATTCTCTTGCACATCTTCGTTAACGTCCGTAGAGTCGAGCACGAAGATGGGAGCTGAGAGGAACAGCAGTGTATTTGGATGATGGCGTCCAGCAAACGGTATCCCGAGAATTTGTGGCTAACGACGTTGACTCCGGTCACACCTGGAGTGGTTCGACCGTCACTGCGTCAGGTGGCGTCAGTTTCGTTGAAAAGAACTAACAGATGTCTGTGAAGACGCTGTGTAGCAATGGAGTTGACTGAGGTCCGTCCCCTAAACTACTTGCAACAAGGCGAAGGGACTAAATACGGTGATATTTGGGGTTGTTTGACCTCTTTAGCGGTCGATTAAATGCTTTTAACGTTTCTGTGAAGTAAAAAAATACTTCAGAAGTGAGTAAGAGCATGACTCTTATAAATTTGCTGCTCAGATTTTGGCTCTGCGATTGGACAGAATTTTACCGACCAAAAGTGCTACCGACGAAGACTACAATCGTCCTATTGGCCGACCTCTGAAATTCATTCACTTCCCTGGAACTGTCGGAAGACAATTCTGAGCACGTAAATCGCCTTTTCTTTGAATTCGTTTCACTTAATAGCGATGATGTAGAGTTGGCAGTATTCTTGACCACCTTCATTTTTATTGGTCCACTCAAGGTTAGATCAATCTCCAATGAGAGTTAAATTTCACTAATAGACAAAAATCCCAGTAATGCCGTTTGATGTGATGTGTTTAGGTACTTAAAGAGGATAATTTCTAGGATGTCTGAGACCTTTCTCCCACAAGTGTGATTGGTTGAAGTTGTTAGTTAATGAAAGGCCGGATTTAAACGACCTTTAATTTATCCAATAAAAATCCACCCTAGGTCGGTTTTTGTGCATGGTTCCGTGGGATTGTTTGACTGTCTGCATTCAACACATGCCTGGCCACAGCGGTGTTGAGTGAATCATTAAATGGGGTCAGCGATTCCTGTGAAGCGAAAATATACTTTAGACGGTCTTTGAATAAACCTGCAGCCTTTCTTGTTAGGTAGTAATTAGTGCCAATTTTGTGTTAACTTCTGCAAACTCATCAAACTGACGCTTCGTATGGTTATTCCTAAGTGACAGAGAATTGAGACAGTGGCATCGCATCGTCTCCTAGCATAAAAAAATCTTTCTGCAATTGCAATGGACCAGTGTGGATTAGAAGGAGAAGGGATTGCTGGTGGCTAGGTTCGATCAGGAATTAATTTTGCACAAATTTGAACACCTGTAACCTGTTAAAACTGCCTTGTGTTTCGGACAACAAAATGCAACTGAAAGGAGTGCTATAGCAAACTGGTTGTTCGTGGCACGAGATGGGAAAGCTGAGTGACACACCAGAACATCCATGCCACGTCGACGAGGAGGCCAGATTTGCAGTCGTGACTGGGTCGTGGATGGCGATTTCCCTTCTGAGTAAACTGATGATGATCCACTACAGAGTTGATGGATGCACGGGTCAGCATCGATGGTGCATGGATCCTAGGACAGCGGCACTCTCCCAATGTCAATCAACATCGACATGCACTAGCGTGATGCGGTCACACTGAATCCATGGAAGATGCATGTTGAAGATCACATTGTGACAAGTGTCGGCCATATTAATGTTGCTTGACACGATCGCGAGACCGTTGTCACTGCGATTGAGATCTGCGTTTGATCGAACGCAGATGGGCACAGACATTGAATGGGAGGAATTCGGTGATTAGGCAGCAAAATTGTGTTATTGCTGCACCATCGCAGAGAGTTTGACAGGAGATGAAGTCCACTTTGGGGTAATCGTACTCGATATTGCACATATATGTATTGATTTATTGTTTTTGCTGTTGTTCAATTCGTATTTAATTTCAAAATCTATTACCGATATATTTGGAAAATGCTTCTGAACTTCTGTCAGTATCTATCTGTGTAGGGGAAGTACCAAATTGCAGTAAATTTGGGTGTCTTATGGCGGGGGGCCTTGTTAAGTAAATCATATTCTATCCATTTATTTCCGAGGCCTCGTTTACGGGAGAGGTCATTTCGCGTCATCCAATAAATCAGCTGATGCCGGCGCTTCTCTTTGAAGTGGCGTTGTGGAGGTCTTGGTAGCTAGCGCGTTGATGATGTGACGAAGACCACCACCAAAGTTAGAGGTTTAATTTCAATCCCCAGCAGCGCTTGCAGATGCGCCAGATGGTGCGGCTGGTGTCGTGGAGGTGTTGGTTCGTGTGAAACTTACACGCACAACACTCGTCTGAAGTGGTTAACCCCGCATTTACACCAAACACAAACTAAAATCCACCATCACGGACACAGGGACTGACAACGCGTGCGAAAAACCCGTTTTCTCTTCTTGAATTTGGAGTAGTTCCTACAATGTCCCTTTTCTATCCCTCGCCCGACTCGATGATTCATTGAGTTTGTCCAACATCGGAACTGGATCATCGGCTAATGCGCGACATCAGTTTTTGACCAGGAATTAATGACTGCGCAAGTAGGGAAGCATCTGTGAGGGTGGCTAACATCGTCTAAATAAGGCAGCATTTCTTCGAAATAAGTCTTGCCCCAATGCTATTTTTGACTGTCGATGATCGTGTTTCAACGTAAGCTACCCAATTACACAAAAATCCGCCGCAGTTATGACCTTGAAATGGTCATCATTTACACCAGTAGATCGATCAGAACAGCATCAGTCAGAGTACAGTAAACATGTTCTAGAATTAACTTCGTTTTATTTTTTTCAATTCTGGCATGCGCGATCCGCATCATAAACATCGCAAACCCCTCTTTGCGCCTCGGAATTTTTATTGCATTTGCGAAAATAAAAACATGAATTATGTCGAAAATGTTGAAATAGACCTTAAAATGAGAGCTGAAAACGAAATTGTGCACAATTTGCTTTAAAAATAGGTCAAAGTGGCATCAATCTGTGGAAAACCGTCGAGTCTATCGGAGATGCGTTAAAATCGAGCTTGAGGCATCAAACACACAGGTGATGGTTAGACCAAACCTGATAATCTTCTAGTCCGACCTTGACGTATCGCCGGAGTTCATGGCGAAGGCATCATTTTCGCCATCTCGAATGCATCACAATGGCATCTGCATGTCGTCTGGTCCAGGCCTATTAGTCATTATCCCCAATGCTGCATTTACCCGTCGACCAATTACCAATCCGTTTTCGGCTCCTGTTGTATAAGTCTTGTTTTCACAGCTGGCAACATAAAAACACCGCAAAAATTTGCCTTTTCTACTAACCGATCACCAGTCTCTTCTCATGTGATCTATTAACAGACAGGGGGATGTTTGATGCTTCATCATGTCCACCTTTAATGTCCTGGAATTATTCCCGTTAATTTCGAGTTTGACTACCTTCAAATGTTGAATGGTAGAATGCAAGAATGATTATTAAATGATTGTGCATGCTCAACCTATATGGTTCAGTAATTGGCAATTTCTTTTGTATCCTAATTGAGGCTGTGGCCAGCAGCAAGCAAACACAATTAGCAGTCGTGAGCGAGCACGATTCAATCAATTTTTTCGTGAATGCACTTCACGCACCATCAGCATTCCTTGATTGGATCAATCAAGTACGCGCATTGCTTTTGATTGGCCAGTTCATTCATACAGAGGATTAGTTTTGCAGGTGGGTAGCTTGTGCTTGTGGCCAGCAGCAGGCGAGCACAGCTACCAGTCGTGAGCGAACACAAATCAATCGATTTTCTCGTGAATGCACTTCACGTAGCTGCGTGCGCTCAGAGATCGATACTTAGCAGAGATGTATAAACGCACCTGCTACCCTGCACAAACACCCACCGCTACTGCATCAATAAATTAGTTGAACTACGCGTCATCTGCATTTTCTGACTCCCTCTTTCGGTCGGGCCCTATCAGCGTATGTCGCCGGCCCTGGTGTGGTTTCCAAAACCGCACCGGGGCCCACTAGAAGGCTAAGGCTTAATCAGTCAATTTCAGATCCCACTGGACGCTGGCGCCTCCTTAATGCTCGGGGGGTTGACTTCACGACTTTGTGCTGCTGCCTGTCGTAAAATCGCGGTCGGGTGCCGCCGACATTATGCAATCTATCATAAAGTGGTTGTTTACATACTTCACTAGCGTGCAGTTTGCGATAAAAACACACTCGGTATGTCGACTGCCCCAAAATACCTCACTCACGAGGGCGTCTGTTTCACTCCGAATGGTGACTGCGATGACAACGTGTTTGGGAAGCCATTTTCACTTGGTTAAGTCACAAGATCATCCCTTGTGGTGTTTTTTTTCAATTTCTTTCCATGAACCTAAGAGATGGGTGTTCGCCCTAACCTAGTATCCATGACTATGACAGCTTTGCCTCCAAATCTCTTCACTAGGGCTTTATTTTTGGCGAAGTTTGACAATAGTGCTTACCGTATCTACAACCTACTCAATAAAATCAATTCACCAAGTAACCACATCATTTGTTGGGTTTTAAAGTACATCTACTCTGCATAATTCCAGTACATTTAAGTTTGAAGGCAGTTTAATGTGTCCCGAGGGGGGAGAGTATTTAAAAATCATAATTTTCACGGTTTTCATAATTTTCGTAAAAAACGATATTTTACGAGAAATTGGCCACTTCACAAGGTCACGTGGAGGTCATGACAGACGGCTTAATAACGGTGCGTTGATAATACATGGTTAGTTTGATAGCGGGGCAAAATTTACTTTCCCGAAGCAAGTCGGTTCACATGTAGATGGTGTGTGTGTGTGTGTGTGTGTAGGTATGTGGGAATGTAATTTTTTTATAGCGAAAAGTCTGAATACGTGCACGTTACTTGTCTACAAAAACTCGACTTTGTATAAAATCCTCTACTCCACGTAACTTAAGCGCCTTCAAGTTGGATTTAATTATTGCAGCCGAACACGAAACACCCTCAGAAATGAAGTCCCGATTAAAAGAACCAAAGAAGACCGCTTCAGTGCAAAATCGCAACCAGCGGTGTGAATTTAAACCGTGTCTTGTGCATAATGCGCGGCTCTGCAGAGAAAAGAAGTCGACAAAGCATTTCCCTCGTCCGCCAAGCGCCTTGTGTTATCGTGCGGTCGAAGATTCACGCGAAGTCGGCTTTTTTGTGTGATGTAGCGACGTTTCGCCATAAAAAAAAATTACATTCCGACACACACACACACACACACACACACACGTAATTTACACGTAACCCAGTTCTCTTCAGAATCACTAATTTTACTCCGTTATCAAACTAACCGCGCATTATCAGCGTGTGTGAAGGTTTAATGAATGGCAACTCTAACGAGGTCCCGATAGGACCACTACGTGACCTCAGACGTTAGCCTTGTGCATACAATTACCAACAGTTGTTTGCGCAGCGGCTGATCGCGCATAACCACGAAAATCCTAGTCCTCGCAATTGTCTATACGAAGGGAAGCTGAAAGCATGTTTGTCCTTGAGGTGTGTTTCTATTTTCACCAGCGAATTCACAATTAGGCCACACCAACTGGAATTGTGCAGATGAGGTGATCCGAATTGAGCAACATTGAGGAGACATGCAGGTTTCCTCTTCAGGCTGAATTAGAAAGTTAACCGGCACGAGACTGAGGACCTCCATCTTGCTTGTCCTAGACCTTTTCCCCCACCCCCAGGTCCAAAACGATGTGAGTCTACTCATAACTTAATCAGTAGTATGCGAAAGTGCCAAGGAAAGGTGACTGTTTATGCTTCAAGGTACCGCTCATCCCTCAATCCGGATCTGTGTTCAGGAAGCTGTTTCGAACCTTCGGATTCGCATCAACAAGCCCTAGATCAACTCCAGCTGCACCTGCTGTCTGCTGGGTCAAAACAGACAGTTGGCGGAAATTTAAAAAAACGGCATGGATTGGACGTTTCGAATGAACGCGACGAAGCAACGCACGCCGAAGTCGAAAATCAGTGTCTTCGCACGGAATATCTTCAAAGTGGTTGCTGCCCAGCGCCTCAGGTGTGACCTCCAGCATTGTCCGAAAGTCAGTGACTTAAAATCGACACGCTTGTGCCGGGGGAACTGACGGGGCGGCAGAAAACTGGGGTGAGCTAAATTGCATTAAATATTTTATTTTTCTCATCAGTGCTGACTGACTCACAATCCTTTCCTGGTCTTGCCAACGTCGATGTGTACAAGAAGTGCTTCACTGTTGCGGTTATGCTTAACTTCGCTGGCGTCTAAGACGCCCACAGACCGTCGACTACAGTTGGATTTCCGATATTTTGAAACTGGAAGACACCATACCTATTTGGAACGGTAGTGTTCACGCCACCATGCAACCAGAAGTCTGGGAATTGCAAAAATCGGTGTTAAATCCGATGCAGACATCAAAGAACGCGGCAACACCGTGAGTGTTTGAAGCCCTCAGTAACTCCGTGGCATTTACCAGGACGCGCGCCTTATTCCCGCCCCGAGACCCCAGCGTTACCAGCGGAGGCGGGGGGGAGGAACCTAC
This sequence comes from Mesocestoides corti, assembly GCA_900604375.1. Classification (NCBI taxonomy): domain Eukaryota; kingdom Metazoa; phylum Platyhelminthes; class Cestoda; order Cyclophyllidea; family Mesocestoididae; genus Mesocestoides; species Mesocestoides corti. The sequence continues at coordinate 4,893 of UXSR01001092.1, read as the reverse complement.
TTAGGTCGATGCGTGTTCACCAGGTCAAGTGTGAAGACACGCCGTCAAGCGATGCGCCCACGCCCCCCTTCTAACCTACTAGCGAGGTCTATCAACCAACAGCTGACGTGTTGGAGAGCCCTAACCTTCCGACCACTCGCTCAAGGCAACACGAAGCAAAATAGGCGGAGGCAGGTGTCAGTGGGACGGCTGTTTAATGCTAATAAAAAGAAACATACGCGTAGTCTAGTCAAATAGGTTAAGATTAAGACATACGAAGAAATGGTACTTAGGAGGGTGTGAGGGGAGTGGGGAATCAGGGCTGGTTTCAGGCTAAATGCAAAGTTCAGCTCCGTAATGTCTTATGGTTGTCGGACAACATAGCTGACCGAATAGGCTGTGAGGTTGTGCGCGTGCGAGGTAGCGGCATTAATTGCAGAAGTGGGATACGAGTTTGGAGGGGCAGGGGGGTAAGGGAAGTTGAAAGACTGTTCTGAGGATGCGACGGAGACTTACACGCACTCACTTGTCGGAGGTCGGTGAAGGAGGGGAGCAATGCCGGCACCGCCTCCTGCGCCGGCACCGTTCTGGAAAGGAAAGCTTTGGTGATGGTGGCGATGGTGGAAACGCTGGTCGTGGTGGGGATTCAGGTGTTGGCAGGCATTGGCGTGCATGTAACACTCGCCGTACATTTCCAGGCCCGGTTGAGGTGACACCGAGGAGTATCCGCCAGCAGTTAGATCTGTGGATGCAGCAGCAGCGGCAGCAGACGGAGGACACATTCGACAGGACTGGCACCCACTCGAGGAATAACCCACAGCTGAAGCCGAGAAGATTGTGTTCGAATCCGACACAAAGACCCCACCGGGACGATCCACCTCTGACGCTTCGACAGACGGGGGTGGAGGGTTGGCGGGAGCATCGAATGTGGGGGTGTGGTAGGCGTTGGTTGCGCCGAGATTGGGCCGGTCGAACTTGCCGAAGGAGCCGCGCCGATGGCGACTTCCATGACGCTTGCTCTCTCGGCAGATCGCGCGCTTCCAGCTGACGAAGGTCTTCTTGTTGGCCCACACCCACATCCCCGACGTGATTCCGACCACAAAGGACATGAAAATCCGCAACATCGCCGCCTCAGACGACGGTGAATCATCGGGGTGACACTCGGGAATGCCCCAGGCCACACCCCTCGGTGAAAGGCAGTGTGGCCGAGCAAAATCAAGCCTTCGGAGAGCCGCACGCCACCGAGGCTGACCCAAGTACTCATACAAGTTCCCCGCCAACAGACACGCCATCGGGAAGGTGTAGAGCACAACAAAGACGCCCAGTTTCGCGATGGACTTCTCCAGACGACGCCGGCTCTCGCGTTCTCGGTCGCTTGGCGTTTTGAGTTTCCGACGCACTCGAAAAACGGCAGCGAAGCCTACACTCAACAGAAGGAGACCCAGAATGAGGGAGGCGGCCTGTGGAAGCAGCACGCAGAACATGAGGGCAGTTTCGCTGTGGAAGCCCGTGTAGCAGGTGCCCGTGAGTTCGTCGGCGTCAATTTTGTGCAGAATCAGAACAAGGATGGATTGAATTGCGGGCAGCGCCCAAGCGAACATGTGGAAGACACTGCTTACCGATTCAACCCCTTCGTGGCCCCACTTGCGGGAAGTGGAGAGGTACCACGCAAGACTCAGCATCACCCACCAGAAATTGCCAGCCATTCCAAAGTAGTAGGAAATGAGGAACCCCACAGTACACCAGGTACTCTCCTGTCCGCCTGTCAAGAGGTATTTTTGTGTTTCCACCGTATTGCTGTCGCTGGATTGGACGGAGCGGCACGTGACCACCTCAGGACCTAGCCCATACTGAAGGATGTAGCCAACACCAATTGCGAAATAGCACGCGGCTAGATAAAGTACCGGACGTTCGGGGTACTGCAAACGGGACCTGTCCACAATGAACGTGAGGAAGGTGAGCGCAGAAGACACGACGCACAAAATCGACCAACCGAGGAGCCAAGCACGAGCAAATTTCTTGTCCGCAGGGCGATAATAGAGATCAGCACCGCAGTAGGTCAAGCACGTGTCATTTGAAAAGTACGTGGCAGGGAATTCGGCGGCTGAGCATCCTCTGTTGGCTTCGCTGGCCAAGACAATGTTGCCGCCGTCGGCGGCAGCAGCCGCCTGGATCAGTGAGTCGATGTTAGGCGTCCCGTGGCGTCTTTTGACGAAGAGATCGTGCAGCTGAGGATACATCCTCTGTAGCGACGCCAAAGAACCACCGGCCATGTTGGCGGAGGCTGGAGGGAGTACCGGTTTTTGGGTGTCAAGAGCGTATCCGTCTGGTTCGATGCAAAGCTTCGGTGACTCGGGAAGATCGTCGCACGACAGCTCTGCAGGCCAACTGAACTGAAACTGTTGCATGATCGGTTCACATCTGCGACGCACGTGAAGGCACAGGGGTTTGCATGGTTTGAGCGCCGATTTCTCCAGCACTTGAGTGCACATGGGGAAGTAGATTGTGCAGAGGAAGAGTTTGAGGTAGTGGGAGCAGTTAATGTTCAGCAGTGATTTGTAGTCAATCATGCGTTTGGCTGCTTCCTCCTGTGAAGTCATTTTTACCCAGTTAGGCATTTTCGTGTGGGTGTACTGAAGGCCCTGGCAGACGGGTTCACGAATTGGTGTGCACTGAGCTTGGTCGTCATCGTCGTGGTAATTTGGCGGCTTCTTCAGTCCATGGAAGGGTTCTGATTCCCCAGCAGTAGAAACCACAACCAATAGCAGAACGGCAAATAGGCACGCATTATTGCCCATCATAGTGAGAAGAGAAAAAAAACCCAAAGAATCAGGCAGAAGGCACGCCAACCGAAGCTTAGTAGACGAGAGGAAGACAAGTCCGTTGACACATTTGCCGACAAACCTCCACAGAAGCGTGAATATTCAGCGCGCACTCTAAGTCGACCAATAGGCTTTCAGTTCGATGATAATTGGCTGCCCGTTGACGAATTAGCTGGCGAGGTGGGTCGTCACTTTGTGTGTGCGCGGTGCGTTGGCGACGTGCGAAAGGGCTTGACGTAGGCTCGCCGACGTTGTCGGCATGCACATCTGGGCGTGCACGCACTTTGTGGACGGCGCTTCCTTTGAAGCTGCACACACGCACACACGAAGGTGCGATTCGGTTGGTCCGTTTGGGAGTGTGGTCTTTAATCTAGACTGTTTTTCGTCGTAAATTTCACGACTCACTAAAAGGCTTTTTTTTCAAGTTGAAGCAAACAATCCACGCCTAAGTACAACTAAACTCCCGGCTAAACCAAATTTCATTCCAGTTGCCTCATTAAGAAGACATGGCGGGTAGTCACAACCTGGAGGTTTAACATCCAGACGAGCTGGATGAAGGGGCAGTAACTGAATCTGGCGCAGAAGGCCATTTTCTAAGTACTCCGAATCGGCAGAAGCACTCAGTTGACGAGGTGTGAAGTTCGCCTAATTTTTGATGTCTGAAATAGCCGCCTGACTCACCAAACTAATGCCCCCCCCACCAGTTCCGTAAATCAACGTAGTTAATTTAAACAAATAACTCGAATGTGAACTCTAGTTGTACGTTTCTCCATACTGTGGCAACTGAATTATTTTGGCCCAATCTAGCACCCAGCAAAGTCGAAGCTGAGTCATAGTGTCCTCAGTCTTGGTCGTTCATGTGTATTTATTGATCTGGAGGGTGCCGCAACTGGGCCTGTGTTACAGACGTGTTTACGCAGACTGTGGGCTGATTATTCCGGGGGTAAGCGCGTGCACAGGGACATGGTACGATGGTTAGCCGTGGGGTCAAAGTGGAACAGCGAGGGATCCCGAGCGTGCATAAACCCGGCGACCAGTCATGCGTGAGAAGCGTCGTGAATTTCCAAAATTTTACCGCGAACACAACTTCACTAAATTGCTGACTGCGGAACACTAATCACAGCAGCTGAAATGTATCGATTTTGGAGAGGGTGACATTCTACACTGTCGGCACCAAAACTCGCACCCATCTGCAGTCGAAATCACCACCAAATTGTTTCCCGAGACTAATTAACTTGACTAATGACAAATAATTTGCCCTGTCAGCAGGCACACACACACACACAGACTGGACACACTTTGTGTTTCCGCGCGCACTAAGCTAAACTAATGAAAATCGAAAGGCAGGGCACCTCTCAGTCGCCTGCCTTGGGCTGTAATTCGTGCCGAATGCAGGCATCTGTGTTAGAACTTGGTGGATAGGACATAAACAACGGTTGATCAGTTGTCCAGTGCCCCCCCCCCCACAACAACAGTGAGGTCATTCAAAATGGAATTTCAGGAGTCTTCAAGTAAAATCTCTTAAACTCGACTTAATTCTGAAGCCTAGGTTGATGCATTAATTAATTGGGTGACATCAAGACAGGCCAATGGTTGTGATTTAATTACATGTTAGTCTTTCGGATGAGTTATCCGCCAGAGGTGACCACAAGGTCAAGGTCATGTTTGCCGGCTGATGACCCAAATGCGTATCTGGGTGGGGGAATTAAATGCATCCAAATTTCATGATGCCCTTTTTAATTTCATTGTTCATTTTTCACTTGACAATTATTCACCAAGTTCATCTATTCAAAAATTAACTGGATCAATTTCAACCAGATGTTATCACACACATTATAAGTGAAAATGAGCCACGAATGGACTATAAACAACATTGAAACAGATCGTTGGCGGACTGGGCAAAGCCTTCATCGACATCGGTTGCTAACCAGGCTCAAATAACTGCACAAGTTGCCAAACACTTATGAGGGTATCTTGTATCGTCCAGACAAAGCATGATTCCTTCAAAATTTGCCTATTAAACCAGTTTCTGGTGGTGGTGGTGGTGGTGGTGGTGGTGGTGGTGGTGGTGGTGGTGGTGGTGGTGGTGGTG
>UXSR01001091.1:0-11609 GCA_900604375.1 Mesocestoides corti | reverse complement strand
GCATCTGCACATATGCATTAATGCCTCACTTGCTCCCATCGTTTTAGGTATCACTGGAGGAGCTGGCACTTCCCCAACCACGTACCTTTAGCCTGCAGAAGGTGGTTGAAATCTCTTACTACAACATCGGACGCATTCGTCTGCAGTGGTCACGTATCTGGGAGCACATTGGACAGCACTTTACTTCAGCCGGCCGCTCAGCTAATGAAGATGTTGCTATTTTTGCTGTCGACTCTTTGCGCCAACTGTCTGTTAAGTTGATTGAAAAAGGCGAGCTCCCGAACTTCCATTTCCAAAAGGAGTTTCTTCGGTAAATTGACTATTCGGTTGAATAAATGATCCGGTCTTTCATAATTCTATGTGAATGCTATGTGAAAGTATAAGGGCACCAAGGTTCCCTTAATATTTAATTTGACATTGGTTTACACTTTGTATTTGCTTTCGTTTTCAATGTACATTTCATTGTATACTGATTTTGGCCCTCGGTTATTTTAAAAGGGGGTCGAATATTTTCTTACATTCATTGTAATTGACTAATCACAACCACAGGCTTCAAACTCATGATGGTGTTGTTTTAATTTTGATGGCGATCTGACGGTCCTTTGCTGTACTTCAAATGGCGAAACTTTACAAATGATTATGTCCCTTTTGGACATTAAACAAGACACAATATCTAAAACCGAATGCGGATACCCCTGAGTGGTGTAAATTCTGCTTCATTAGTGTTAGGACAATAGCAATTTCTTGTAGAATGAAATTTTGCTGTTTCAGCCAGGCTAACTTATACGTACAGTGCAACCACAAGAGTGGTCAAAACATGGTTCGCTCATTACAAAGAACATGTAAATTTGCCTTATCCTGCACAAGTGCCTGGTGCCTCTTATCATCTCAATTTTTAAGTAAAATAAAGTCAATATAGCCCTTTTTACACGGTTAGAACGACGTGAACTCGTGGCACTATTTTTATGTCAATCTTTTTGTATGTTCGTTTTTTTTTGCTAAAGTCCTATGAGATTGTCGTGGTGTACTACTGGATTACGTAATATGAACCATTAATACTAAATCCTCAAAGTTGTCATGTAATAAATTCGTGTTTGGTTAAGACTTTCTATCCGCTGTTGTACCTTATTATGTTTCTTTTCTTAATTTCGAGGCCATTCTTAAACATTCTCGATGACATTAACGACGTAGAACCGAGCATCCAGGACATGGTGGTTCGTTGTGTCTCACAATTGATCCAATCACAGTGGACTAACATTCGCTCTGGTTGGACTAACATCTTCCTTGTGCTCTATATGGCCGCCGCATCTAATGAGGAAGGCGTAATCGAGTTGGCTTTTGGTTCCTGTTCTTTCATCATCAACACTGTCTTTCCTAATAACTTCTATCTCCTCATCGACTCATTTCCGGTGGGTTATCTTTCCATGCTGGCAAATAATGGCTTATATTAAAAGTTTTGGTATATATTTATGAACTTAATTTGCTCAATTTAATCGTCTTTGGTTACTGTATTTTTGCCATTGTGACAGTTATAAAATTATGTGCTTTGCTTTTTTGATTTCGGTGGTTAGTTTCTCATTCTTTTATCTCTCCGCATGTTTTGACTAGGTATTTATACGGGCTTTGGCAGAGTTCGCTTGCAACTTACATTTCCCCGATACGTCTATGGAGGCTATTCGGCTGATCCGGCTCTGTGCACGCGTCGTCAGTGAACGTGCATGCCAGTTCTCCAGCGAAGAATCTAATGCCTCCAAAACCTCGACTCCGGAATCTTTGGTGGTGGATAATGTGAAAGAGGATGACGATTTGCTTTGGAAGCGGGGTTGGATGCCTATCCTCTATGAGCTCTTTCGTATTATTAATAAGTTCGTTCATGCTTTTTCGCTTCAAATTGAATTGATTTTATTCAATTGATAAACTAAAATGAAGTCATGCTTCTACGAAAAGTTTGTTCTTTTTTCTAAATTTTGAAACCAATGGTTGACACTAGTCGTCGTTACGAAATATTTTCTGTGGAACTTCGCCTCAGAGCTCTTTCACAATGCGTTGTAACCACTGGAGTTCATTTATGCACCTTCTTCTTTTATATTCAAGTTTCTTATTTCTAACTTATATATCTTCGTACTTTTGTATTCATTATTTCGAAAGTTTTGATTTATGAGCGCTTTCTTTTCTCACATGCACCATTGCCATAGGCACATGTGAAAAACGCCCACGGTTCTCTAAGACGTATTAAGTCAGCGCTGCTGTCTCATCCTGACTTTTATTGTCGAAAGTATGGTTGATCAAGTGCCAAGTTCATGTAAATCAAATCGACATACATCCAATTCTATTTTCAAACTTCGAAAATAACCACAATTTCCGCCACTTTCTTGCTTTTTTATGTTAAGCTGCTCGCCTCACCCAATGTCACATGTGTAACGTGGATAGAAGATCGTCTTCTTTTTTTAGCACGGCGAGTGGCAGATTTGATGTAATTCATTTTTTAAGGACTATGTCGTCATTCATGGATATCAACTTCCCACCAATATTTGAAAAACGTGTGCCGTTTTCCAGAATATTTGAAAACATTCTTTTATTTCTCACATAATTAATGACTACTCTTGGTTGTTAATTGAGAAAATAAAACAGCTTGAAACTCCCCCTTCCCCTCAAACTGACTTTTCGATTACCTTTTTTCTGTGCAGCTGTAAGTTGGATGTTCGAACACGCGGCTTAACGGTCTTCTTTGAGATAATTAAGTCCTACGGTTCTACATTCCGTCTCACGTGGTGGGTGCAGATCTTCAAGCTTATCTTCTCAATTTTTGAGCATGGCAGAGACACCAGTTCGAGCGCTACAGTCACACCGCAAACGCCAAAGGAGGATGGTTTTTGTCCAAGCGGGCGACATCGGCTTTTCTCCGGTGATCAAGTTGACGCATTCGGCATTACTTATCGTGTCTTTACTAGCACGACAGATCGCAGTGAATGGCTTAATACGACGTGTAATCATGCACTCTACTCAGTAGCGGATATTTTTTCGCAGTTCTATGACCACATTGGCGATACTCTTTTGTGTAAGTCAGCTTACGTTATCCTGTTTTTACTCCATGTGTTGTTACTTGGTGGCAAGATGTGAATTGCAAAACACCGAGAGTATCCTTTTTTACTTTTGAAAAGCCTACGTAAAAGCTGGTTGCTATTAATATGGCAAAACGCACTTGTCAAGACTGAACGTTCTCGTAAACGCACGTATTCGACCAGTCTTTTTTGATAACTCATCACTAAAGGGCTCATTTGGCCATCTTTATATATTTAACATGCTCAAGCTATATAATCAAGCATACTTCAACGCTTTGGCATGTAATGTCATTTTCCAGCTTGAATCCACTATCAAGGCAGCTTTATATTCTTTTTCCTTGTGATGGAATAATTGTACTACGTTTCGAACGCGCGGTATAGTTTGGGCCTCTCGGTTTTCGCAATCTTGTTATTCAGTATTTGTGGTACATTCCTCTTCCATTGTACCAACACAACCCTGGTCACAAAGATGTATATTTAATGCACGTGAATTATGTTTTCCTTTAAAATATATTAAATGTTTAGAGTGTGTCAATTGCCAGTGTACTTCCGAAAGCTACTCTGTCAAACCTCGGCAATATTTTACTTTGGTCTTTTTGATAATATTATGTGTAATCTAAAACGTGGTTGAAAATGTGGTTTATTACGACCGACGAAACGCATTGGTTTACACATTAATTCATGGATATTGTTTTACATGTCTGCTCGGAGGCTTTTAATCACAACAAGTCGCCATATGAAATAATCAAGGTTTATTATGTAGCTGACCAGCTTAATTATTTCGTCAAAACGTCGCATTTCCTCTAATGTTTTCTAGACATTCTCTACATGTAATTGCTTCTTTGATTCTTTGTTGTTCTGCCATTTTTACCACAATTCTGTCTTTTGTTAATGGCAAACTGTTGCATTTGGACCGAAAATGCATGTTATTTATCTCACAATGTGATCAGAATTAAAGTCACATCATATGCTTAAGTTAAAATTCATGTTGAGCGGCCCCTCCCGCCGATTCCACGTGTTAGAAATAGTTTTGTCATCTTTTATTATTTACGTTATCTAAAAGTATTACAGTCATTTATTGACACTTGGTGCGATTATTATGGCCTCCTCAAACCTTAGTTTTATAACCGATTTTTTAATTAATTCCATTATTTTATGCGACGGTAGCAGCTTTTCATTACTCTGTGGACCGAAAACTCTTATTTTGATGGTATCCATCTACGTTAATTTAAACCCGTGGGAGAAGCCTGTATTATTACGATTAACATTAGCCCTGGGGTTACTTATTTGTACCGGTACTTTGATTTTCAGCTAATCTGTACGAGCAGTTGAAGTGGTGCTGTCTGCAGGATCACGAGCAATTGGCAAGATCTGGAACTAGTTGTCTGGAAACTGTCGTTCTGACGAATGGGCCCAAGTTTGATGACGAGAAGTGGACAATGACTGTCAACCTACTGGTCGACCTTTTCAAAACTACTGTTCCTCATGAGCTTCTCTCGTGGCGACCGGTAAGCACAACTCGTTTGTTGGCGAAATATTCTAATTGCGAGCTTGGTAAGTATTCTTTGGTGTCGTTCACTCCACATTTGGAGTTACCTCTACTAACTATGTGCTATTTGTGCTCTTATGGACCTATTCCTGGACTAGGTGACACAGAAGTTTATCTTCCAGTTCTACGTTTTACTAAATATCTCGAACAATCTTGGACCTAATTTTAAATGGACGAACATCATGGCCCGAAATAAGTTATGAAATAATGGTTAATGCCTGTTTGGAAACGTGCCAACCCTTCAAACTTTCTAGCCATCATGCTGCTTTCAGTTGCACAGGGTATTTTACCTAGCAATTATTTTCCTGTAAGATTCCTGGAAGCCTAATATGTGCTTTGAGCATCGAATTTATATGTGAAACCCTGCCCTCTGGGTGAAACGCATCGCGGATCAATGGTATTGCTTTGATTGTATTTGTGTTACTGGGTTCAATATATAGTATTTTGACTTGTGTCTTAGCCTAAAATATAAATAAATAATGCAAGGGTTAATTTAGGGTCTTTCTATTCAATTTTTGCCTCAAATCTTTAATTTAAGTGAATGGTTATCTAGTTTGCCAAAATTTCATTTTTTCTTTTTCATTCTTTCCTCAAATGTCCCCATACATTCAGAGTTTTATTTCCGGAAATGCGATTTGGCCCCACCTTGTATTCCTGAATACACGTTGTTGATGCTTTCACTTGGTTTCAGTGCGTGGATGAGTTTTCTTTCGGTACAAGTATGTGTTAGCTGGCTTGTATCAAGGTCTCAAGTGGTGTTAATGAACAGCAGCTATTACTACAAAATATTCTGTTTTTACTATTGAAGGACCCATTAGTTGATGACGTCACCTGCGACGAGGCAACCCTAAAACGCCGTCAGTCCGTCCGCACCCGCCTTTTCCTTCGACTACTTGTCAACTGTATTGTCCAGTACGAACTCATCCAGACGGTGGACAACATTCTCTTTTTCCCATCCCGCAGTAAACAAGAAGATGCGCTTATTTTGCGCGAAATGCGCCAGTCCTCCGCTCAATTAAATTCGCAGCTCCTTCTGGGTAATACTATCAAAAGGGGTGTGCAACCGAGTGGATCTGGGAGCACACCTTCACACACGCCAGAGGAGAAACGTCTTCTGGAGGCTGTCACAAAGGATGGATTTGTTTCACCCCCCACCCCTTCGCCTGACGCTTCTGCTCTTCCCGATTTTGTCGGTGGTATGGCGCTGTATTCATCCGCTTGATTTTATGAATAATGGCATGATCTATTTCCAAATATCTGTGCGGATTTAAGGCGTTCCCTAACTCAAATCGAGTGATTGAATGTCCAGTAGATATTATCAGAATGTCTTTAGTTTTGCTAATTCTTTATCTGGATGACGTTCATCTACATGTTAAAACCTATATGAGTGTTTGAAAAATTCTAATGTTTTGGTATTAATTGATGTTATTATTGCTTGCAGCAGATATGGAGGAACTGGTAGGGGGTGAGCTGCCACTACATAAGAAGGCAACTTTTTCATACGTTTCTTACGAGAATCGTCTCAAGTTGATTCAATGCCTCATCGAATCTCACAAATTCGCCAAAGCATTCAATTCTAACATTGAGCAGCGGAACATCCTCTGGGAGGCTGGTAGGTTTTGCCTGTTTGGGTGATGTATTGCTGTGCTATTTAGCTTATTTTTGTGGTGTATAGATATATGTGGGTTTGGGGGTCAATTTATACTTTTACTGGGCTTATTTATTACCTACCAACTAGTTTACCACTAGTGACATCGATCAACATCACCTTGGCTTAATATGGTGTTGTTACTGGAAACTACCTGACACTATGGTAATTTTGTGCAATTCACCTATCGACACGGCATGTTGAATATCTTATTTATTTGTAACAATCTTCAACGCCTAATGAAATCGTCTGAAAGCAGGATTAATTTCATCTCCACAGGGTATCTGCGAAATATATATCTAGTGACTCAAATTTGCCTGGTTCCATAAATTTTACTCGTTTTCATTAACAGTAGCATTCGCTCAAACTGGCACATGTCAAAGTGGAATGTCGATGTCATTCAAAGCCCCTTTCAGTCCCATCTCCTGGCGTTACCGAAATTTTGTCGTCTTTTTAAGTATCTTTGTTCCGTAATTCTTGTTAAATGCAGCTTCACCTAGAGTCAGCCTTCAACATTTTACGCCGCTTCTATCGTTTGAGGTCGCAAGCCCTTTTTAGTGGTAAATTCCCACGCCCCATGTCGATTTTAAGCCGAAGACGAAAATAATACCCCGTCTAATCACGTCTTGCACATCTTACATGTCTGGTTCTTACTATCTATTCTTTTTTTCATGTTGATGGCTGCTGGCAGATGTCATCGCATTTTTCATTATCTTTGAGTGTTATTAGCAAACTCTGTTCTCGTATCATTGTAGTCTGTTGTTTAGGCAACTGTGTAATTTTACGGCGGGATAATTTACCCTTTAATGTTCCAATATGCCTGGGTTTGTAAGCGTGGTTTCTATGACAAGATTCAAAGTGTTAAGTTATGTTGGTTTCCCTAATTGTTGAATGCACTCTTAGATGTTCATTTACAACTCAGTGGCAAGTTACCAACATTGATTGATTTTGTGCAATTAGTAATCTCTCCCCATAATCGTTCAGCAACATCTGGTCAATGTTTCACCACTAGACAGGCCTCTTGTTGATGCTATCCAAATTAGAAATTCTCCTTGTTTATTATTTACCCTTTTTGTAAATTTAGTTCGATTGTTCATACTCAAGACCAAAGTATCTAACTTCACTCCGCGATACTTTTTTGTTTATTCTATTTTTGCTTAGGTTTCAAAGCTAAGGCCAAACCGAATTTGTTAAAACAGGAAACCCACAGTCTTTCCACAGCCCTTCGGATTCTTTTCAGACTCACTGAGGAAGAACATGACCGTCAGGATGAGGTGAGTTGTGAAATCTTTTGTCTGAACCTCACAAATGCTATTTTTGAACACCACAGTACCAGGTATGCAAAAAATCAAAATTTTCCAGAAAACATTATTTTCTTGTGTATTAATAATTAAGCATTTAATTCTTTCAGAAAGTGCACTACAAATAATTGTGATCATCCCCATAAGTAGTGTTTGAATACTTTATGTTCCCGCATTCTATTTTTCCACATCTCTATTTTTGCCACTATTTTGCGTTCAATTGACGCCTAGATGTTGTAATTTTTGATTAAACATTTCATCATTTTTTTCAAAGGTTACTGAAGTGTTGGAGAATACCATTAAAGAGGCGATTGTTTATTATCGAAGCCTTCCTGTGGATGGCCACCGTCAGGCCTGGGACAGTTGTCTTCTTTTAATGCTCACACGTCTGGTGAATCTCACCCCTAGCGATCGGTTCACGTCTCTTTCCACTCGCCTTTATTCTGCTGTTTGTGACCTTGTGGGCCTTCCCAACTTATCACCTGAGGTTTCTGTTTTGCTTCGCGCCTTCTTGCTTCGTACAAATGCTTCATAGTTTTACTATTATACTTCCCCCCATGCTCCTCTGTCTGTTAAATGGCTGTGCTTGAATCTCAAGATTTGTAACTGTACCTCCCGTCGCCTCCGACTGTTTACCTTTTCGCGTCAGCTGTGCTATGTATCATCTCTTGTTCTCTTCCTAAACTTAGCTTCAAATAATTTTGTACTAAAGGGACAAACCAGCCCTTTGTGTAATCATTCCTCATTGAGCAAATTTTCGCATTAACAATGAAGCAGCTAGATATTGCGGCATAAGGGTTTCACACGTGTTGTCCTCTGGTAGATTGACATTCACGAATAGGAGTAGTGGTTTCCTAACGCGGTTTGGGTGTGCATGCAAGTGCTTTCTTGGTTATGTGTACGTATGAGAGCTGTGTTGGACTTGCCACTTAAACTTATTGCGTTTAGGCTCTCGGTTTCGCCGATAATATCGCGTTTTAGCCTATTTGTTGGGCCAATGAAAGCATTGACCGCCAATCTGTTTAAAATGAAAACCTACAGATTCATGCCACCTTTTGCATGGGTAAGATGATAAAGAAGAAAAGGTTGAGGAAAAAGAACCTTTTGAAAATGAAAAGCGACTACAACGCAAAATTTCAAATAACGGTTGCAACCAATATTATTGAGCAAATTAAATATTTCCAGGACCTTATCCCATGAGATTTTTATATCCTTGGTGGTAATCACGTAAAATATAAAAAAATCCTTTAAATTGCTTATTTATTGTGCTACTCAATCTGTGCTCAAACGCATAGAGACTGGTCTTTTTTACCTAACAATCACGTGATGGGCATGTGTGGTGTGGAGTGTAGTGTGGCGACGGATCAGACCGCAGACATATTGGACCACCTGGCCTCAGTCAATATTGTGTCTCCCAGCGTTCCAATGGCATGCGAGGAAGATAAGCAGCCAACCAGAGAAGGACACAAATGAGGTGGAGTATATAATGAGCGGCGTGTCCATCGTGGTGAAATCAGATGGAAGGCGCCTGACGTGTGGTTCTGGGTAGTGATTGGTCAATAAAGCCCGTTTTATTGTACCAGTCTTCTTCCTATTGCAGAATACGCGAGCCCTAATAGGAAGAAGACTGCTACAATAGAGCAGGCTTTATTGACCAACCAGAAGCCAGAGCCACATGTCAGACGCCTTCCACCACGATGGCCACGCCCCTCAAAATATACTGCTCCTCATTCGTGTCTTTCTCTAGTTAGCTGCCTATCTTCCTCTAATGCCAGACGTGTGGTTCTGGCTAGTGATTGATCAATAAAGCTTGTTCTATTGTAAGTCTTTCTTCTGTGGCTCGGTTATTCTACATCGGTGGTAGGTAATGCGTTGGAATAATGCGAATTGAACGCCAATGGACAACAGAGGCAAAGATCCTTAAATGCCACCTGAAGTTGTCATGGCGATTCATCCTATGTCCCATACACTGGATCCATAACTAGGGCTACTGCATTTGTAGTGGCATTGGCAACTCATCGACAACGACTTGGACAGTAGAAGCCAGCTGGACTGCAAGTGGAGAAGGAATCTGCGACGGATAAAGCGGCCTTTCAGCGAGTCAACAAGAGCACAATCCCTCGTTCACTATTCGCTTGGGCCACTTTCCTGCCAGATTTGGGTATCAGGAAGTGTCGAACTGGATATGTTGTTAATGATCAACAATGCGGGAACCAAGCCACAAGCTGAGGACTGCGTGACCCCTGAGATGGAGGCAGACATATTGGGCCACACTGGCCTCAGCCAATCCATCGTCTCGCTGCGTTGCAATAGGATGCGAGTAAGATAAGCAGCCAACAAGAGAAAGCCACGAATGAGGACAGTTGTAGCGTGGAGGCAGAAGAACGCCATCTTGCCGTTCAGCCATTGGTCGAGAACCCATGGCGCGCCGTGGGGGCACCATCACGTGATTTCCGGTTGCGGGAAGCATTTAAGTTTCAAATGGAGCGCCAAAGCCCGGATAGCCAATCACCTCACGAGATAGCCTTTCTATTTCTAGTAGCCGAGCCGGAGCCAATGTGCAGACCAAGTCAACAATGATACTTTAACCCTGACATTGGAGAATGTCGTTGCATCTTGTGTCAACATACTCGTCTAACACTCCATTAACTCTCTTATCATGCCCGGGCGCGTTTCACAGTATATTCTGATGGACGGTGTTAGACATGTGGTTCTGGCTTGTGATTAATCAATAAAGCCTGTTCTGTTGCACCAGACTAATTCACACTAGGCCTCGGGTATTCTACACCAGATAATGCAACAATATGCTCAAGAAAATTTTATTAAAGTGCAAAACGGTTGTTTAAAGCCAATGATGACCTATGTGCTCTTCAGAAAGTGTTCTGAATTCCGTTGTTCGTTGTTGTATAAAAAATATAGTTTGATTTCTCGGTTTTTTTTCGGAAACGTGTATATAATTGTAATAAATGAAATGGGGTATCGGTCGGATAAGGTACATTTTCTTAATCGGTAATTTTTTGGTTTGAAAAACTTATATTTCCACGTTATTTTACATTCAGTAGCAGTCTATTTAAAGCTTGTTAGTTATGTTTTAGATACAACATTAAATGCGATTACAGTTAATGAGGCCTGAATGCCTTGTGCTTATGAACATAACACAGGTGCTCCATTAATGTGAGTTATTCAATAATTAGATATGGCCACTGGGATCAATAATGAATTCGGTTCCATGCTAAAGTTTTTGGGACCTACATTTAGTTTATTCTTTGAAATATTATTCAATAAATTTTTATTCATAAACAGGAGAAAGAAAAAGTGAACTAAGTAAACATTTATTTATAACATTTTTAATATTTGTTAAATTTGTATAAATTCACAATTGAGATGACAATTTCACCAATATATGATGTGCAATTCTGGCTAAATAAACAGTCTTTTAATTGATAAAAGTCAGCTCTTATCTTAATCTGAACTATTGTGCGCTATGATTGCGTCATTGATACACACATTTCGTCTGGAAGGAGTAGAATAACTAAGCCTTCATCTGCAGAATATGGGTACAACAGAAAGGTTCACATTGACTAACCACAAAGCATAACCATCTATTAGGTGTCACTTACCCTGGATTGTCATGCTGACTGCATCCCTCGTTATGTAGAGTTCCCTTCCATCCTTGTCTCCTACTGGCTGCTGATCCAAATCAGAGGCTGTGGGCTACATACAGGTAATTGGTTGAGCTCTGCGTGATCCAATATGTCGGCAGCTTGTCTGGAATTACTGTAGAATACCCGAGCCCAAATAGGAAAAAGACCCGTACAACAGAACAGGCTTTATTGACCAATTACGAGCCAGAACAACACGTCAGGCGCATTCCATCCGAGTCCACCACGGTGGCCACGTCGCTCATTATATACTGCACCTCATCCATGTCCTCCTCTGGTTGGCTGCTTATCTTTTTCGCATGCCATTGGAAAACAGAGAGACACAGGATTGGCTGAGGCCAGGTGGTCCAACATGTCTGCGCCCTGATCCGACGCCACTGCAGAATG
>UXSR01001090.1:0-11620 GCA_900604375.1 Mesocestoides corti | reverse complement strand
ATATATATATATATATATATATATGTAGTGAATCGTGTTGATTCACGTCCAATAACCCTGTCCTCGCAGCTTCCTGCACACGTCCCCCCTTTTCACGTGAGATCGCTGGCTCATTACCCCTCTGAATGTACCACCACCTCCCGCTTTGGCCATGTGACCTCACAAACGCCTGTGTTCACTTTTACATGTCCACTCAACTGTAAAAGTACACGACACAACTTGGTTGAGCGGTCTAGTAAACGGTTGTGCCTTTCCCCACTCCGGGCTTCTATATTTTCGCGGGAACGCAGGGTAGCGTATTCGGCCTAGATAATCGCAGTGGCCCCGGCCTGGTTCAAGACAACATGCCGGGGCCCTCAACATATATATATAGTATGTTAGTAAATTAGGAAGCCACAAATGTTATCTATCAAATATAGTCTAAACAAGGCTTAATGCATTTACCCTGCCTTGCTTGTTACCCTGAGCTTACTTATGTCCCTTGTTCTTAATGGTTTCGCACGAACCGCTTTGTCAGTAGATCGTTCAATGAGTTACTGATTAACAAAAGTAAACATTACTTGCGGGAGGCGCATTTGACTTGATCCTAATAGTCCCGATGTAGGTTGAATTCACACCTGCCACACTCAACGGGCCACAAGGTGAGAAGTTCTTGCAGGCACCTCAGTGCTTACCTCACTTATCACTGTGGTCAGGCTGCCGTTGTGCCTAAAAGCGTAATACCCATTTAGGTCAACGGACGCTCCCTAAATTCCACGAACTAACCTCTCATAATTAACCAATTCAGGCTTTCGTCTTCTTTAGGTACATGTTAAACTCAAATATTCGTCCAATTTTGATGTCTCGAGGTTATGCATTAACATAAGATCTGATCATTTCCAATCCTCCTGTCGTCTACAGAACCCCATGCTGGTACATTCTTGCAGCGCGCAAGCTACTCATTCACCCGAAGTGCACTTAATGTCAATGTGTAGGTGTGTGTGTTTGCGTGTGTGTGTGTGGAATATGTTTTAGAGGTCTCGGGAACAAAGCCGAGTAAAAGGTGGGGTAAGTAACGGATTCTGGCTTGTGGTAAATCCTTTCTGACAAGTTCCCACTAACACGCCTCCAGCAAATTTTCTCTCTAGTAGAGAATATCCTTTTACGTGATATCATATCTTTTAAGATATTTGTGTTCATTACCAAATGGACAAAAGCTCATATACACCAGCAAGTTACTCAAGTTACTCATGCGTGGTCCTCTTTTGAAAGGTCTACGCTGTTTATGTACATCGAAGTGATTCTGCATTGAACTTTGAATTTATATAGCAGGTGATGGGTGAGGTTTGTGGCTTTGATGTTAATCATTAAATTATCAAGAAACTGGTGGTTTAAACTTCATGGTCGACCGTGAAATCAGTTGAAGTCGTTAGCATAGAGAAACCGAGAAGCCACATGACTTTGCGAGTGCGTTCCCATGTTAATGCTTCATGCAGTTTGTGCGCAGACCCGGAAAAGTATAATAAGCACCACAAATAAATGTCGGCTAGAGGGGCTTCTCGTGCAACATCTGATGTGGTGGAGGTTCTCTCAGAGTTGAACAGCTTGGAACTCTGAGTTCTGCAAATATGACAATTGGAGGAACAACTCCGCGAGTGTCACTGATTGGTTACATGCTGATATATTGCTTGTTTCGGGCTGTATTTTAATAGTTGGCTCCACTTGGTCGATTTGTTAATATGTGGTTGTGAGGCAAAATGTTATTTGTGGAAAAAAGTGTGAGGGTGCTGCGAGGTGTATTTTTTTGCAGTAAGGAGTGGTACTTAATCCAAGACATCTAAAATGCCAATCAGTGTTTAGCTGAGTATCCGTCCAACGCTTACAATCCTCTCGGGAGTACTTACTTGGCTACTGAATCGCGAGTTCTTACTCTGCCTAAAAACCTTAAATTCTCTGACTTATTCAAACTGGATTGATATGCGATATGGTGGAGCCTGATTGTATTCCGATTGTCAGCAGTCAAATCATGACAACCGTGTTGTCATCCAGTGCTTTTATTTTTCATAACACACAATCATTTTCAGTAAAATACACCACAGCAAAATCCTTTCATAAAATCACAGTAGTTGTCCGTCATAGTTTCGTAGATAAGAACTAGGTAGAACAACTCAGAGAAAAGAAGAAATGAGGTGGTTCGTGAGCAATTTATCATGGGTTTGCGCGTGTGCAGGGAATCGCAGTCTAGCTGTTCATGGTATCGTAGGCAGAGATTGGTGGTGAGTGGAGTGAGACGTGCCGTTCTCCTGCGAAATGTATATTTACTGGTCGTTGAAGTGATGGACCCGGTGAATTGAGATGCTGACTCTCTGGCGATGGCTGTTTAGGACCCTCAGACGCTGGTTTTGTTCGTTGGAAACGTCGTTTAAACTTTTTCCTCTCAAAGAACTTCGCCTGTAAGTAACAGAGCTTGGTTATTTCGTGATGACCAGATGTCATTACTATATGAAGGCTCATAATAATGATGCACTTTCATCAAGCGATGCATTATAACTTATATGCATGTGTCCGACACAGAAAATTTGAATGCATTTTCTAGGATTAGCGTGGCAACAGTTGTTGTTACTTGCCGAGGAGTGAGAATGAACGTCTAACAGCAGATTTGAGGAGTCAGTTTTGTATTACACCGTTAAATAACAGCACTAATCTCGCAGGAAGAAACGTCTTACACTTCTTTATTGTTCCGTTAATGTGTCCAAATATGAAGTTGACCCCTCAATTATGATGATATTTGATATTTCTCACCATGTTACAAGCTTGGTTTGAAATTAGTGGATTTTGAACAAAAGGATGTGGTGATTGTGGCATTTTACAGTCTCGCCTTGAAGGCAGTAGACTATAGTCGTATAACCATTAGCCATTGACGCCTGTATAGTTGCGCTGTTATTATTTGAGTATCGTTAGATTTTAAGAAAATAATAATTAGTTTGTCCACTGGCATAAGAATCCTTACAACACCACGATGTCTTGGGACTGTGGACTCAGACAATACAAGCGTGGTAGCATTGACCAGAAAGCATGCAAACGCACCTTCCAGAGGACGATGACGAGTATCGAGAGAAGCAGGAGGCCAGCGAATACGGCTAAACCAATGTACAGCGGCATGTTCTTGGGGTAGACGGGTTCCGGCTCCATGTCATTGAATATCTTTAGCTCAAACTAAATAGGTGAACGTTGTCAGTCAGGATCACGTTTTCGGCATTACTTACAGCCAAGCATAGTGTGAAAAGTAGAATGGCATGCGAGACAGCCAACTCCCATTCAGAATGCACAATGGCTGCGAGCGGCATACCTGGGCAGGCCTTGCAATACCCGGTAGGTTTTTTAAGTATGCAAACGCACCGTTTTATTAGAGACCTGCACGCCGACCGACATGTGGTGGGCACGCAAAGCGATGCCATGGTTGCCGTCATTGAATAGAATATGGCAAATAACACGGGAAAAGAAAGCCTTAGGTGTGGCACAAACAAAATAATCAGCTTCTGGCGTAAGCACGCAAGTTTGGTGATGAATAACAAGAATTAATGCTAGAATTGATACATTCAGCTGAAACATCTGTGACAGCTAGCATAATTCCCAGAGCTTTCCTGAGCCTTTTTTTGTTTAGATTGGTTGAATCGTTAATTGCGGATGAAGGGTATACCATAGCTTATTAATTTGCCGTTCAGCCATTAGTTGTGTTGTAAGACTTGTGTTGCTTTAATTCGGGGTCTTGGTTGACCTGATACTGCTCATATTAGGGACAGCAAAACTATCTCACTTGTTAGGTGACTTCCCACGTTGTAGTAGATTTTGCTAGCTTGTTGCAAAATGCTGGAACAACTTGATGCACACAACATTTCATTTGTGTGAACATTTTTGAACTGTAAATCTTTCTAAGGGAATTAAAACCTTAATCGGGAGGCTAACTTATGTTATCTTATATTTTAGTCCATATTTTTTTATAAGGGAAGCATTTATCTTGGCAAAGATCTCCATTGAAAGTTGCATAAATTGATAAAAAATTCATTTGAAATGACAAAAAACACTTTAAACAATAGATAATATTTAAAACATAGCACAAGAAGACAACTTCTGCATTTAATCAGGCACAAATTTGTCGTGGTCCCTTAGTTACTCTCCCGAGCACCGGAACACATTGCCCGCAGTTGCACACACATCATAATATTAATGGACGAAAACACCCCCCAGCTCGGTCATGAAAGAGTGAAGAAGATAGTAAGCTTAGTAAGAAAAGATGCACAACACAGAAGAGTGAATCAACTCACGGAATTCGAGGCGTGGTCTGTATCGCCCATGTCAATTGTGTAGGTGACGCTAGCCCTCCACGTCACCGTAATTTGGACCGCCGTCATGAAGACGTCCTTGAAATCCTTTAGTTAACAGTGAAAGAGTGCAAATTTATCGCATGTAATCAATCAAAGTCCTACAATCACTTCACCCACCTGTCGCATTGTGTTGTCCCATAGGCGTGCAGGCATCTCAAAGCTCACTGCTCCTGCTCTATAGGACAAAGGACCCAGATCGCAGACAATCGGCACACACCTCAGTTGACCGTTGTAGCAGCTCTGAAAAAGTCGAATGTCAAATGTCACGACAGACTTCCGCCTCACGCAGCACTGGGGATAACCAACTTGGCCTACCAGTCTGGTGGTGAAGCGCTTCACGTTACCCTGGTCCGGCATTTCATCGATTTCAAGTTTCGACTTCAGTTGGGGATATTTCGTTGGGTGGTTAGGCGGTAGGTCAACATGTGCCGTGGCTACTGGATCTCCACGTGGCTGGGGCCTCAAGGACTTGAAAACCTAAGAACAATCAAATAAATAACTGGATTAATATTTTACCTACTTAAATGTGTAAGTAAAAATGTCAGACTGTACCCGATAGCCGTAGGGGTTCACGAGCTTGTCAAGAGCCCTTGAGTCGCACACAATGGTTGTATTAGCAGACGTTGGAAACTCAGTCTTTGTCACATAGGGCTTTTCAAGGAGGTAAAACAGAAATTTTCCATTTTCTTCGTTGACTACATCCGCAGTTTCATAGGGCCAGTCAATTACCAACCGAGAATTGGGGACTAAACTGTGCTTCCGCAGGTTTTGCACCTAACAAAGTCAAACTCTCTTACTGCGATTTTCCAAAGAGAAGTGCCTAGAAAATAATGGTAGAGCCCTTACTCTGACTCGAACGAGAAGACGCGTAGCGCCTATTTTATTTTCACCGTTGTTAACAAGGATGCCATCAGTCACGTTTCCACTGTAGTAGGCAGCATCAGGCAGTATTTCTCTAAAAGCGTTCAACATGAGCCAGTGAGATACTTATTTGCAAATGAGTACTTGGCTAGGTCATAATCGTGTAAGAAATCCCAAAACAATGGTTTTACATAAACATTGTTTTATACGCCGGAGTTAGCAGCTAAGATTTTAAAGGAAGTCTACTATCTTTCGCCTAGTAGAAATGATTTTATGCTGAATGGCAGAAAACTTTCCTGTCCTCCACGAATGTGTACCTAACCATTTGGACAAAACGTTGGTTTAGACTTTGTGAAACTTTGGTGCGGGCCACGCGAGATGTAGAAGTTGTCAGCTTTTTATAACCTGAGTTAACAAGCATCGAAACAAGGGATTATCCCCCTTGAGACTGGAACTCAACACGTGGTGCAAGGCACACAAAGGCGACATCGTTCGGAATCAGGCGACCGAGATTGGAAATAGCACTTGAAGGCGAAGCGTTTGCCAGGTGCTGTTTTAACTGGTATTTCTCCTCCCTATCAAATTATCCAAAGTATTTAGAAAGGCTGGAGACGAAGTGGTGACAAATGCCTTGATTGACATGAGTAACAACAATCCAAGACGTACCCTGAAATCGTAACGTTGACACTCATTTTGACCTTCACGGTTAAGACGTCAGCCATGGGTGCCAGGATTTTTGGAGGAAACGTTGGACTTCTAAAAATAGGAATTGTGCGCACTCTGGTTAAAGCTTTGTATAGTGGTCTAGGAATGTCAAGTGTGCGACCTTGGAGCAGTGGGGATTTTTTTGCTTTCATTAATCGAAGGTCGTCGTAGGGGCTGATAGTCGTTGTAATGAGCACAGGTGAACGGTACGAACGACTATTCAACGGTACGTTTTGTGGACGGTGGCTGAGAAACAGCTCGAATGTAGAAAGCCAATCTTGAAAGCACCACATCTTTGCAATCTAATTTTTGCCAAATTTACTCAACATCTGTGCTCACTCGTCATCCTGTGAATTATTTTAAAAGATTCAACAGGCTAATTTACACCTAAGGCATGTGAAACAGAGAACGACTTTAAGGATAATGAAGAAAAGGTTACATCCGTGTGTCGTTTATTCGCACCATTAACTGGGCCTGAATATTGTCTAACTCGCATTATTTAAAATACGCTCTGAATTCAACGACCGTTATTTCATAAGACTTTCTGCTCCGTTCACCGGTCAGTGCCATGTATATTCAGTTAGGAACAAGTTCATTGAGGCCAGCAAGTGAAAGCAATTCACAAGTCTCTCTGACCGAAGCTCTTTAAGACGCAAAGTTCTTCAATGTTGGCGCTTTTAACTCGTTAAAAAAATGACTTTTTATGCAGTCGGCTAATTATCAGTGACAAATTTGCGTCAGATTGCAATAATGATTAGATTCATTCAATGTATTTAACCTTTCAAGTAGGCCTTGTGTCATGGTTTTTTTAAGAAAAAGACGGCACTCAAGATGCAGCACTTTACGTGAACAGTAATAACTGCATGAAGTAGATATTAAATATATTGCCTGTAAGGGTCGCGGTAGTCAGGTAAAACTGATGGACCTACATTTCTATTGAGATGCTACCAGCACCTGAGATGGTGGTGCGCTTCAACCACTACAGATCCCTAATTTATTTATCGAAATCAATCTTTTGTTAGTTGACACAAGTGACCATTCATGATTGTGGTGTGTTGAACCCTTTAGTACTTCATTGGTAATTTTAGCTGCTCCGATTTTCAAAGTTCCCTTTTCGATAACACGCCTACTTGCTGACTGCTTGCGTTGCGGTCGACTGGTAAAACGCATGGGTTTGCACCCCGGTGTCGCCTGGCCGACGGTGTAGGACTGGTAGACTTGGCATGGGCTGCGTTTCAACCAACTGGCCCTTTTGGACACAAAACGTGTCATTTGAAAGTCAGCCCAGCAGAAATCGAATGCTCTTCACGGCGTGGATTATGCAAATATCTTGCTAAGGAATTGTTGGAGATCCACGATACCCCAAGATTGCTCGTCGTCGGTTTCTGGCACTATTTACACTAATTCACTAACATGTGTTTTAATTAAGCTTTTTATCAGGTCAAGGTCAACCTTGACTTGAATTAGTTTCACTTTTGACAACTGACTCCGTACGTGGCCGACGTGACTAAGGCTCCCTACACGAGCTCTGGCCTCGTTCTTGTATTAGCATGGGTAGATTGGTGCTAGCGTCAAAAAGGGATCTGGTACCGTTATTTGAGTGGTTTTCGATTTGTTACGGCTAAACGTAACAGGAATATTACTTCGAAGTGGTGCAGAGCTGAGTCGAATTCCTTTAAAAGGCAGTATCAGCCAGTTAGAGGGCGGATAGTGAAATTCTCGTCTTCCACTAAGCTAGATTAAAGTTAGTGTCCCGCTGACTGTTCACAGCAGTAGGTTAAGAAAACAAGGCAAACAATAAATGGCAAAAAAAAATGGGAACAACATGTCATGCCGTTAATTATTAGCTCATCCATTGGCAACGGGCTGATATTTTTGTGAGTTGTAGTGATTTTCTTCTAACGAAGTTTATTGACGCAGGTAAGACGACTTACGAGGTGATTGTGCTATTAATGGTAAAGTACTTTGGGGCCTTTGTTAGTTGCTGCCCCAAAACGTTGAATCGCAAGGCACACGTAGTCTTCTTCCACGCGAGCAGTGGATTCCCGAAGTGGCACAACGCCGTCCCCGGTCTCACGAGGACTGGTCGAGGACCCTAGAAATAATGGCGCCAAATAACGTTTTTAATTTAGCAGAATCAAATTTGTTGACAATTCTCCTACAACTAAGTTCGGTGACACAAGACATACCAGTCCCACTCCGTTCCGTACATTAGTTTAAATAAAAATATCATTATTGCCCTGGTCGTGATGAGTAATGGCGGCGCAGCTTTGATGTTGGAACTCGAATGACACCTATGCATGGGTTGACAAAGCAAAAAAATTAGGAAATTCCTGCTACTGCGTGGCCGTGAGAGTTCTAGTCATTTAAACGGCAAAAAATTGGCGAGAATTTGACTTGAGCAACAAATGGTCGAAACTGGGGGTGACCAGCATATTTCATCAGCACAACTCCTTTTCTTCTTTTAAGATGCGGTTTGTTAGAAAATTGCAAATTTTTCTCGCCAAGTTACGACCGACGCAATAACTCATCGCGATCGATTGAAATAATCAAATGAAGAGGTAGCAGGAGAGTCATAAAGCCGTATCCACACAAGTTCTATTGGCGGCACATTCTAGCCTTTCGTAAATGTGTCTTATGACAAAATCGGATACAGGATTAACTTGGCGAATGTTTTAATAACAACGTGTTCAACACCGAATCAAAAAGTGCCTGTGAGAGATAAATCAAATGACGATGCAGTTTTCAAATCAAACTTTTCACCGGAGAGCTTTGGGAAGAGCATCGGGAGCGACTTGTTGCCAGCCTCAAATTTGTTTTCAGTTGGACCCCTGAAGGCCAGAAAGCTCAGATGGTAGGGAACCATGACACGGCTACTAGACTCAAGTACAAGGATTTTGCCTGCTTTTTTCGTTTATAAGACAGCTCATGGAATTAATCCATCTAGAGATTTTCGCTCAAACTTTGGTTACGATGGTGATTTACTACCTACTTACACCTTGATTTCACATGGTTTTTGTAGCGATGGATTGGCAAACGCAAAGTCGGTTTCCACACACAAATGGCCCTACACTTGCTTCTGAGGCCTTCTGCCAATGTTGTGAATTCTAATTTAGTTTGAAAGATGGGTAATTTTGTTTTTACTTGTTTGTTTAAGGCCAATTGTTGGTATTTACAGCAAATCGTGCATTTCAAACTAAATTTAATATTTCATTATCATAAAGGTAAGAATGTCGCTGTGGCTCGCCCAAAGGGTTGTTTAAAGGTTATACCAGTGATGCCTAAAGACGCACACGCAGATTTAACGCGCAAAATTGTGGAGCTGAAAAGCGTTCGAGTTGACTTGCTAAAACCTGATAATGACCAAATCAAAGGCAGAAGTTAGTCGGAGTGTAGTTGAGCAACTAAAAGAAACTGCAGAGAGGTTTGACGTTGACCCACACACACAGAAATTGCAAGTCCTTCAATGTTTCGTGGTTTTTCAACAAGCTCGACATCTGAATTTCCCATGAATAAAAGAAACCCGCTTTGTAAAACAAATCATTGTTGCCATCTGCGCCTCAAACGCAATAGAATCACCCTTTTCTGTAAACAAAGGGCCACTGGTGATAAGAATTATCGGCTAAAAATCACCGATTAAAAGCAATTGAGCAAGTACCACATCGGAGGCTGAGCCTGTCAAAAGAAGAGCATTATCAAACATGTGTATTTTGAGCTGTTGAAAGGTCCTAAACAATTACCTTGGATGTTTATTGACAACAACTAATGAAACTGGACCAGAAAGCTATTAAGGGAAAGAGGTCGAAACCGGCAGTCTAGAAGGCCTCGTGGAAAAACGCCGGTGCTTGGCTGGGAAGTGATGTCGTATCTCTCATACACTACGGGGTTACCATTTTTTTTCGGAGTCATTGATAATGGGGACATTAAATCGCACTTGGGTCGGGGTTTTGCTGATGAGGACCAAAGGGATATTAATGCATCATCTGATGACAGTAAAAACGGAAACTTTAAACTTACAAAACCGATTCCAGTTTATAAAGTTATCGAGCAAGCTCTAAGATGCATTCAGTGTGAGCGACTACATTCCACAAGCATTACAAAGGTGAGGTTAGTGTAACTTTAGGCGTTTTGGGAGCCTCAACCGAAACCTTTTTTCTTCATCATGGAATCCCATTTTGGTAAACTTCTTGAATGCTCGTTGGCATAAAAATAAGGTAATTTTACACATCTGGCATTGTGAACTTCTCTCAAGCCAAGTCTACTTAGTGAAGCATTCTACAAGGAAGACTCAAATAAAAATGGTTCCAGCCGAAATTCAAGTCCCTTGCTCTCAAAAATCACTGAAAACATGACCATTGCTGGTGTTATTTTCATGGGACTTAATTGTATTTTAATTAAGTTGTTGGAAAAGCCCTGTTATTTGGCAATTTTTACATGTGGGATGATTAAAACCTGTTACCTTTCATCTACATACCTTTATAAATGTTGCTGAGGGACTGGATACTGATACTGTGTTTTTCTCAAAAAAATATCGAGCAAGGTAAGCTGAAACACAAGTCAACTGCTTTTATTTGATGACAAAAGGAGTAGTTTTTGGGAATGATCCCTCTTTTTAGTTTTATTCATCAGTGAAGGGATATCAGGACTGGAGCGAGAGGACGTAGAACACAGAGGAAGCCAGTAATGTTTAAATATCGTAACAGATGAACGGCTTACCCAGTCACGAGAGCTTGTGTTGAGATCGAGCAATTCCTCGGGATAGGAGACGCGCACACTGGTGGCATAGCTGGGGTCTCCCCCTCGATTGGTGACAGTCACCCTCACTTCAATCGACTGAAATTCATCGTCACCAACAAACACCACTGGTCCGTCTTTGTCTCTGGAAAAAGAAGGGATTCACCTGAACACACTGACCTCATTGTGGTTCCTCGATCAAGACAAGGCATGACGCACTATGAAGACGAAATGCATCGCTCATCAGTAAACATCAAGTGTGGTCTCGAAATCTCAATGCTTTCAAAATATGGTAAAACGTGAGCCAAGAATAGCCACCACTAGAGATCTCTTGTCAAACCCTGTCATTTCAGTGATACGACAAAATGACGCAGAATCTAATATCGAATGCCTTTGGTAGTTACGCGGGGACGCAAATAAACAGCATTGCTGAAGGTGGGAAAAAATCCTGGGCCGTATTTCGAATGTTATGAAATAAAATAAGTTCGTCGACCTACAATTTCCACAATGTCGTCAGTGATGTCCACCAGAGCCTGAAGTCTTCGCATAAACCACAGCCATCCAACTATGAGACCTGATTTTACGAATCTTAGTTTTGAGGGACACAACTTAATCGACAGCAAATAAAGAGATTTCAGGATAAATTTGGCAAACACTTTCGTTTCATTACCTGGCAACGGAGTACTCAAATCGTGGGTCCAAGATTGGGTGACATTCACGAAATTGACACTCATTTGCAAATGTGATCTGCAATATAAATTATGTTACATTAAAATTAGAGAGACTCTAAGTTTCAAGGTTGCATCTTTTAATTACGGCACAGTGAAGTACACAAAGCAGTTTGAAGCCGCGTAGTCCTTTAAAAACGTTAAATATTTTATCTTTAGGTGTCGCATTTGTAGAATTATAATTGCAAGGTTGGCTTAAGTCTCCATTTCATTTTTTAAAGATTTGTA
>UXSR01001089.1:0-11628 GCA_900604375.1 Mesocestoides corti | reverse complement strand
ACTGGGCGCTTTTCGACTTGCGTTAATGCGAATAGTTTTTGACTGGGGTGTGGAGTTTGAGGAAAAATTCGTCTGCATTGGGCAAATCGAATTAGTAACACGCAAACACGCAGTCAATTTACTTCTTTTCTGTCTGATGTTCAGGCACCCAAAGTTGGGACCAACGGTGAGTTCCTGGATGGTTTCTAATCTAAATTTCCTGTATACTTGGCAGTTTAGTCAACAAAAGATTAAAGTAAGATTCGTAGAAGAGAGGTGCCATGAGAAAGGTTATTTAAAAATGCCAATATCCACCCCCACTATGCTGAAGCGACCATCCAAATACTACATGAAACAGAATTTGACTGCACATTCAGTAGCCGACATCGAAACCCTTTATTGCTTTACGTTAGTTACGTGATACTTCCCAGTCATCAAGAGATTACTTATTTATTGTTTTCACAATTTATGCAAGTAACCCCCAACAGGTGATATGAAACCATCTGGCCAATAGCTATTAACTAAAACAATGAGTTACAATGATAACATTAAGCAAATCTTCAGCGAAGTTCACTTGGCTGATTCTGAAATTCCGGCAAACTTGCAAGAACCCGAAAAAAATTGACGCACACTGCCAGACTAGCTCAACAAAATTCTTTCTTTTCCTTCTAACCAAAATTAGTTTAGCCAAAGCACGGGTAATTTTGCAGCATTTTGCAAGAGACGCGAAATACAGAAGAAAAAAAGAAGAAGAGGTAATGCTATGATGCAAATCTGGGTCAAATTTTCCCCTACATTCCAAAATGAGCATTTACAAAACAATGTAAGCGTTGTCCGGTGAAGTATACTCACGGAGAAAATCGCCTGTAATGTATTTTAGGCAGTCTTTATAGATCGCGAACAGGAATATTTTGTTTATCAACAACAGCCGGAAGTCGTCTGACAGAATTCGAGAGTACGGTGGCTGCCAAAGGTTACATGGTTGAACATGTGCAATTAAAAGGCGGCTTACATTCCCGTTTAGTTTTACATCGCCCATGAATTGCAAATAGCCGCCAAAGGCCAGCAGTGGGCATATGACGCCACCTCAAAAATGATTATTTCTGTGCCTAGATGACAGATTAAGCGGGCTTCTTGCTATTAAAAGTGCTGATAATAACAACCTCAGCAGGCGAAAGAAATCTCATAGCTGAAATAGAATAAGGAAAAAAGCACGCTATTTTGATGAAAAGGGTCTAAGTTCAGGTCTCATAAAACAAGGAATTATTGATTCCAATTCGTAACTCGACATATGAGTTTCCAAGTAGGTACGGAACCGGACACATAAGTAGTGCTGTGAAGCAAACGATGCATATATTAACTCACCTTAAGATAGCAGGAGAATGCCGTAATACTAAGACGTTCAGAAGGCACACAAAAGGCGATGACGGAAAAAGGAAACGCGCGAACGTTGAAAATAAAGACGGCTTCGATTACCAATCCACAGATTTGTGTGAACTCAATGACGTTCCCTGCTTACCCGAATAATATGCTCTAGTTATGGAGTAATCGCTAGGTTCATTACCCTCTACGTCAGCTTAGTGTTTCGTGAATCCGGTCGCACTTAGCATATGCGTTGATCAAGAGTCTTCAAAAACGCGCGTTCTTAATACCGTACCATGATAAACGCTAGCGAGACTTCAAAAAACATGCAAATAATTAACAGGGTGCATTAACAAAGAGACTGCTTCTATGTCAACTTCATTGTCCTAAACTCTGACCCTTACTTACAGAGAGCAAAGCAGTCTTGGAACTTGTTAAGGTTCAGATAACTACACCTTCTGGAAATTTCATTCATCGTATTACATAAACTCATGGAAAGGAAGAAACAAACATCCTTTTCATTAAACCACTGCACTAGACTTTCCACGAGTCATTTCTGAAATTCACGTAAGTCGCCTCGATTTCAAAAGTGGTTAGCATCTCGAAGTTCTCCAGTCGCAAACTCACAATTTACGATAAAGGAATGGCACTGTTTAATCGATGTTAAGGTACCGCTGCCAAAGTATTTCATACGCAGTGGTGAAATTTTGCCGGTTCACTTAGTAGCATGGGACATCACTCGTTTAGTATACATTTTCAGTAAAAGTAGCTAAAATACTCGTCCAGAGATAGATAACCCTAATTAGAAATCTTCTTGCTGCTCTAAGTGATTGAGTAACATTATCACTAAAGACAAGACTAGTTAAGACTAACCATCAAACTCAATTGCAAGCCGGTCCTTCTCTCCATTCACCGTCCTCAAAATTTGCCAACCGTAGAATGAATTCCGACCCCAAGACTAACCGAACGTACTCCCAACCTCGCAAAGCTGCTGACTGCTCACATTAGTCGACTTAATATTTGTAACTTTTACCCTCATCATGCTGTGAGACGTTTTATGTATTTGGCAATTCAACTGTCCGCGGCTGATTACCAACCCCGCCCCCATCATACACATGACCCACATGTCTAGTTCCGGAGACGATGGCACAGTCTAGTAACGAAATAAACGGACATAGCAGTCTTATCCATTTCCGTATAGTACAGCAGACAGACATCCGATAAGACCGACAGCATACCCTCCTAGAAAGAGTCTAACATGCATTAAAACCTCGTCTGCCCAAAGTGACAAGTGCAAACAAAAGAACTGATGCCATGGAGGTCACTAAATAATTTCCCTTCTTGAAGGTAAATGTGAAATCTGGCCCGAATTTTGTACAAAACGTGCACAATTAATCTGTGTTTGACAACTTAGCAACCAGAAAAACAGACTCCTACCAGTAAAATATTCAAATAAACAATGAAGAATGATTTGATGTAACAATTACCTGTTGTCTAAGCTCGTTGAGTCCCCCAACCTAAAATTTGAAATAATTTACAATTGTTGCTGCAGCCAAAAGGAAGGGTGACATTTTGAATGAACAGCTGAACAACCCACTCACCATTCGAACCGTACACGTCTCCTGGACGCATGTATTGTGCTGGATAGGTGGACCTGTTAGAGCCGGTTGGCTGTACTTGTGGACGTAGGCAACGGTCTTGGAGCGTTCGTGGGGACCCTGTGCCGTCTCTCGCTTGCACCACTTGGGGTGGAAGAAGTCGGCGAAATTGCGATAAATGCGACTCTCCAACCCCGAATCCTGGGGGTCTGATCGGCCAAATTTGTACATATAGTTCGTCACTGTAAACGAGCATGTTTAAGTGCATCAACATCTCACTCAAATTAACCATAAACTTTGCAGGACATGAACAGTGAAAGCAGATTCAGAGAAGTTCCAGTTAATGCACTTAGGCGAGAAAAGAAGCTTTCGTTTCCTTATAGGGTTGTCAGCTCTTCACCACCGGACAAAAGCTAAATTAACTTACGAGTCCTACGCTTTGAAACGAAAACAGGATTTACGGCACTTGGTCCATTCCTTAGCTGCGTTTAACTTGAAGGTAAATGGTAAACGTTTTTAACTAAAAGGTGTTCACAAAATTTCTAGGATCTGCAGATCAATTCTCGGAGGGTAGTTGCTTAAAGAGTTTATGAAATGTTTCAAATTATAATGATGTGACAATTAATCTAGCGATGAAAATTTGAGGATAAGCACTAATTTCAATTGATTTGAATATTCTATTCGAATATGTTACACAGAAGTATACAGAAGGCCAAAACGCGAAACGTTGACATGTGTCTTTTTTGGGAAAAGGCTATAGAGTCCTTTTTACAAAACCAGTTTTGGGGCGTTGAGTACAGACACGCTATTGATGGAGGAAGCGCAAGTAGAACATAAGATTTAGTTGAAAGGGTCAAACTATTATAGCTCATTCACAGTCACTTCAAGTTAACCCTCAAGATTTCGAATAATATGGGACTACAACTGACCCCCTGCGTTCATGATACGTTTAGATATTAGGAAGTCAACTACAAATTACTACTCTGCTCAGATGCAACTTGTAATTACATAATTCAATGTTTCGCGACACGAGACAACACGTGGAATCCTCAATGAGAAGTCTCGGGACGAGGAACTCTCCCGTTTATTCATTTGCCAGAGAAAATTGCTGATTTAAATTTGCTAAAGTCTACTTTATGTGCTCTTGTAAGTTAAGCAACAGAAAGGAAGGAAGTTTGTACTGTCTATTCGTTACAAACAAATACGAAATTACACGTATTTAGTCTTATAAGGTCGGGAGTACTCGAATATCTAAGTATATCTCCAATGGCACCGTCTCGACCTTTATTGAAGCACTAATGGCAATAAGTTTAAACAGTAAATGCAAGATGAATTATAACTTCTAAATAAACCATCTCTTTAACAACATGATAGTCATTTTACTAAATATGGCTTGTTAGCAGCCCAATTTGCCCTGGAGCAACCTATAACCAAAGGGCAACTGAAATCTCGTTCTCAACGGATGGTTTAGATTCAAGCAGATGCCCTGGCTGACTCTTAGAGTGTGTTGTTAACCTACGTGTGTTGTTGAAAGGCGATGCGGATGGTGTGCGTGGCTTCTCGCCATTTCCAACCGGTTCCCACAGACGGGGTGAGTGCGAAGTGGAGGTGCTCGCAGCCTCGCCCTCAGTCGTGGCCTGCAGGCCACTTTCCGTGTCGTCAGACGAGGAGAGTTGGCAGCTGCCCGTGGGAGTCGGGGTCTCACGACGAGGCGCCGAGTTGTCAAAATGACACCCCTGGACCGGCCCCTGGGCCACCTGACGAGAGAGGTCTGGCCCACTTCCATCGGGCAGGGATGGCGCTACGACGATCTATTTAAAAATACAGAAACTGCACTGTAGCTTTTGTCCGTCCAAAAACAGTGCTATGCACCAGAGCATTTACTCACTACGTATCTGGCCTAAGGAATTATGGATTGATGAAAATCAGCGTAAAAGTTCAATTGGAACCAAAATCGCAGACCTTTTTGAGAGAGCCGCTTTTTAAATGTACTTTGCGGCAGAATGTATTAATAAATGTATTATTCTCATCGCATTCCCTTAGCATGTCTTGATTTCGAGAATTTTGGGCTTATTTAGGCTGAACAAAATAACAGCGCTTCCTTTCAGATAAACGCTTTGCAAAAACCACTTAAAGGCACGTTCACCCCAATCTCGCTACATTCATGTAGTCTCCTAATGGCTTTTCAAACAACCAACTCCCACATTTTTATATTACTGAGATTCGAAAATATTTACGAAAGTAGCCAAGTGGGGACTGTCTGTTACAAAATTAGATTTGGCATAAGCGACTTTTTAGTGTTTCGGGATTGCATGGAGTTCGGTCCCCAAGGGAGTCGTCCTAACCTACACATGCTCGTTAAATCTCCATCCAGCGACGTGGAAAAGTTACGATCAACAAAACACTTAAAATCAATGCACTTTCTGATTTGAAGAAATTGCTGCAACGTCTTCGACAGAAGTCTTTACCCTTTTGACAAACCAAAGACCTTCCTGTACCTATTTATTCCGATCTCGACCACGACAAACGTGGACTATATTTCCTATTTTTGCGTAAAATCACGTTCAAGTTTGATCAACTTGAAAAAAGTAATCCTACACTTAATGTAATACCTTCAACCAATATTACCTTATACAAATTCTTCCACTTTTCTATTGATGAAACAGAGTGAAATGACCAAATTCAGAAGCTAGATGTAATTATATCAATCAACTTGGGTTTCCGTTTGTGTGCCGAGATAAAGATTATAACCAACGGCCGACGCAGCATGGACAAATATTCTTATATTATGTTCCGAGATTCACATTTACACACCTGCGCAAATAGGCCGATTAGGCACAAACACAACGCCAAAAGAGGGTTTGGCTGCATTAAAATAAACTCTTTACGTGTCCTGACAATCAGAAATGCTTATCATTGTCTTTTAATAACTAGTAGCAGCATGTAATGTTTTGCATTCACGTCCACGGCGTCAGAGGGATTATGAAAGCGCCTTCACAAGCTTTCGATAAGCCCTATGTTCTTTAATTAGTTAAAAAAATGCTCCACGCAAACACCCTAAACGTTATGTCCATTAACTATTCAACAATACTGTTTGCCCTATGCCAGATCGAGTGCGCTGGTTTATTCAAACTTCACATCCTCCGATCGAATTACAATTAAGCGTTCAATAATGAGCGACAAACGAGAGTTTATGTAGCAGTCTAGTTTCTCAAAACCTTAGGAAATAATAATACGTTAAAGATTTTTCGTTTAATGTTCATCCCAACTTCCTTTGAAAAATACCGAATTTCCAAAGATCCATAGTAAAATTCCTTTTTGAAACAAAATGTGCAGAAATTTACGCTATTCAAAACCTTATCGGAGCTGCATCCAATTTGTTTGCATACTAAAATTTAACGTGATTTTAAGGGAAAGCATGGGTTTAGGACATTGGTAGTTATCTTATCATTGTAACATTCTGCTTTGCTTGATGCTAGATGCTGAGACGCAAGCACGTCAAAAGTTGCAGAGGTTCATTTACTCGATGGCTCGCCGATACCATCGATGCCTGAAAGAATTTTTGTCAATTTAGCTTCGCTTCAGTCACTAATTTACATATATTTTGTCGTCAATCGCGATACACGTTGTAAGAAATAGACTTAGTACTTTTGCTCAATAAATGATTCTTCTGAAAGGAGCTAATTAAGACAAAACATGTTCAACTACTTAAGTAAACAGTTTTACAATAAAATTTCCGAGAAAACAATGGACTAGGTGGGCTGGTAAGAGAACAGCAAACTCCTGTCGATGAAAAACACACCCGACAGAATTACATTAGCAACCCATTTATCATTTACTTTTTGGCACACTGGCCGCAAATATGCGTTCGGATGCTGGCTGAAATGAAAAGAAAGGGAGGAAGAATGTCAACCATTTTACACTAATTCGTTTAGGCCACTTGACGGAACACATTACACTTGAAGGCCAAATATCAAGCAGCCCTTTTCAGCGAATCGTGCGTTAGAACGTGGCCGACAACTAGCGGAGTTCCGCCACTGCGTGCACCGCTGCATGGGCGGTGGACGGTCTCAAGACAAATTGCCAACATCAACCACCACGGTTAAACGAGATGATTTCTGAATTATGGATCACTAAGGCGTGTAAAGCAAATATTTTATTCGTGAAGCGAAAATACGACAGTTTTGGTGCTTTAATGGCTTGCTAAATAACACAAGTTTATTCCAATGAACAAAGAAAGTAACGAATAGTTCTAATTTAGGCGTAGGAATCAATAACTACAGACCTGTTTGCAGACGTGGCGTTGGAAGACGATGTGGCGCTTGAAGTAGCGCTTGTACTTCCGCCCGTTAGCGAAAATCAACTCAAAGTCGTCTTCAGTGTCCGACTTTGTTTCAGCATGACAGAACGGAGCATCGTCACCACCGTTATCGTTGGCGGATTGATTCAAACACAAGCGAAGGTTAGAATGGTTCGTGCCTTCACTATCATGCTGAAGACAGGTCTGGAATAGGAGAAAACGGATATCTTTCTGGTTTCACCCTAATCTAGGGATGTCTGGGGTCTAGGACTGCCTTCATGTGACTTTAGAAGGCAAGTTAAGATATCCTCATCTACCAATTAGAATATCAGAGTAAGAGAATGAAGCATTTACAAGAAAAGTCATGTGTCATGAATATTTATGTAAGGAACGGGACAAGAGTAAGTGTCGGATGTTCAATTGTCGTTTGCCTTTCTTGACTGCAGCAGTATGGTATCAATTAAATGAATTTCTTGTGAGCAATTGGTGCATACAGTATGAGCGATTCCTCACTTTATTGATCCACCTACACTCAGGGTCAAAAAATTGCAGCAGAAAAATACAAAACTTTACTAAATGTAGGTATGTCGCTAAAAATACCATCGGGTTCTGACGTGGCTTTTCGAACACACTAAAGCAGTTAGATTCGTCGGCACCGTTCCATAAGTAGATCAACACAGATAACTTAGAGCAAAATGCTAAAGGTCACGAAGCCACGGTCTGAGTCTGTTCTCCACTGAAAAAAACACACACGAGAGGATGAGATCTAGACAACTTGAAAATCACATGAATACAAGTATACCAAGCTGCTTAGACTTAGGCGCAAGCCTCGGGATAGTTAAATGAGGAAAGTCATGAAGCTTGTTCACCACAAAGCTGACTTTATAAAAAGCACATTTGAACATTTAACACACAAAGGAAAGTATTACTGTGGCACCGCTGACCTTGGGTGTTTACGAAAATGAGCGGCCTACACACCACAGACGAATGCTAGAAATACAATTTTTTTATTAAAGAACATCTAGCACATTATGCCTCGGCTTAAAACCAAACCCAGATAATTTGATTACGTAACCTAAGGATCCTACCTCGTGTCATTGATAGCCTAATGGGAGCCATTAGCATTGATTTGAGCGTTATTAAAAGGTCAAAGTACGGACGGATATTTGCCCAAACTTCGACAGACTAGTAGCTTCACATATGAAGGGTCTAAGCGAAATCGGTGTCTGATGCCGTGACGTTTGAACACTCGAGGGGCTGTTTACTACGACGTCAAATTAAAAAGACACTACTCAGACGAATTCTAGAGAACAAAATATCACTTCATTCAAATATTTGATTAACTGACTTAAAAAAATAACTGAAAGGTGCATGCACATTAGTGTTAATAGTAGCGCATGACAATATTGGCTGAGTGCACCAATGAAAGCAGAACTTGGACGACAATTTCAAATACATTGCTTCATCGCAATGTCCATCCACACGTTTGATAATTCATTCACGTGATGTTTATAGAAAGCAGTCTTTAAAATCGCGTCTGCAAAATCCTAATGAAAAGTGAAGTACAAAAATATTAAAAGATGAGGCAATAAGACTGTCAGACGAATGATGCAGTATGCAAAAGAATATTGTTCAAGACATTTTACTTTAAATAAGCGAAAAATGCGATTAGTAGTTCCTGCATTTTTAAATTAGATACCCCAAAGTCCATGAAGCGAAGGTAAAGAATGACAGAGGGTTAGTTGCATGAAACGTTTGAGATGGCGAATGAAATCAGAAGACACAGGTCACATGACTTCGAAATTCCACGCCCATGAACAATACGGAAATTTATACAAAAACACCGGCAGCCACAATTTATTGTAATAATTTGTCCAGTAAACAAATTAAAATTAAACTGGAAGACAAATAATTACACAGTTTGTCTAAACGTCGACAAATTATCAATCAGTGTGGGATTCCTTCCAGTTAGAAATGCACTATTGTTATTAGCCAAACTTGTTGCCCAAAAAGTCATCAACTTTTCTCTTATTTTTTTAATTTTCCGTAATTTTATGCCAAAAGTACTCAAGACAAGCATATAGCCAATATTATACCACGTTATTGAATGCCAATAGATTCGTATTTTAGCGCAAAATTTTGAAAAAAAAATCACCTAGGCAAATCTGCATGGCGTTCGCTAAAACACCTTTAAAAGTGAATTGTAAAGCACACGGTAAACGCCTACGTTGGTCCGAGTAAATCAATCGACAACCATTTCAGGAATCACATCTTAGATGTTTACGTTTGGCTTCAGTGGCTAAATAACCTAATGCAGTATTGGTTTATAACAAAATGAATCTTTACTAATTCGCCTCTTCTTGAATATGTTTGTAAAAAAATTTGTGGTTGTTCTGTAATACGATGCAGCAGTGAAAAACGTTGGACAGGACATTTGTTAGAAAGTATGGTTGAGAGGGGTCGATAGAACACTAAGTACTGAGAGCAAACAAACCAATCAAGTGGCGCATACAAATGTATGACCCTATGGAGGAAAAGGAATCGTCATGTCACTGTTTCAAACGATTTCTGGACTGAATGTTCTACTCAGCACTGCGTTTTCACATTAACTCTGTCTTTGACAAAATGTTATTTCGCTTACACTGTTAATGATTCAAACACTCCTAGTGTTAATAGGTTTCGCGTTTGGCTGTGGCTATAAAACATGCGTGGTCACCTGGCTTCGCTCATGCTTTTAGTACTGGCACACATAGCATTATGTCATAGAAACCATGAGGTTTTCCGGTTTGAGAGTGGAACTAGTGGCAAAAGTGTGCGCTTACAACTTGCCGAGTCGAAACAACTGCAATGCTTGGTTATTTTAATGTCGTGTCAACATGACATGAACAAAATGCAATTCTCATCTACATCAACAGGTTAGAGTCTTAACCAATGAGTAGCATTTTCAGTTTAATAAAAAGAGTTAACTTAAAAAAGGGATGATGGATGTCCAAAATTGGAGCATCCAGTCAATGAAAATGACTTACTTTGACGCTGCTCATGAGCGCTGATTTATTACTTAATTATTTTGTTTGAACGTGTGGCGATTAGATCATGAACAACATGCCGCATATCTATCTGTTAGTTACACAGACTTCATAGAAAGGTTTAACAGTGAACTAAAGGACTGACTCATCGATAGCAGTAGACAACCGTACACTTTGGTGATAAACGACACGTTCGGGTTGGCCGACAAATGCTGTCGATTGTAGTCCGTTACGGGATTGAGTCTAGATTTCACAAATACCTGTACGCCAATTTCGTTTCTCATTGTAGCTCTAGAATATGGCAGACAATTAAGTACTCACCTCCTTATTGCTTTCACATTGCACTCTGCGAACAGCCTCCATCACCTCTCCCTGCATTGAGGCGTCACTAAGTGGATTGATTTCGCGTTTAGCTAGTGATGCAACTATGTTGCTGGGCAGCGTAGTCTAAAAGTTAATACAGGAGAAAACATATAAAACTGCAGTACAATAGAAAGTTATATTTTGTTGATTCGCAGAAAATTGATCAACATCGCCGCCGGTAGGTTGTTAAATCCTTGACCTAACATTCATGCTTTACGTGAAATATCTATTTAGAAGTTTCAATGAGTCAGACGATTAGTTAAACTTCAGCAAACATTGACGTCTTTGATTGCAAGTCTTGCTTTCATAACCTGTAAATTTAGAGCTTTTGTGGGATCGGTTTCTCTACAACCACGCGCCAAGAGCACATAAAGTGACAACCAGCTAGTTGTTTACCACACCTTAAATATCCCAGGGCATTCAATCGTGACTCAATTTTGACTGACCCCACGTAACAAGCAAGATTATCCAGGTTATGATTGTTTGCTTTCAGCCTTTAAAGTACTATATCCCACAAATAATCAATGAAACAGTTAGGCTAATGACAAAAAACACCAATTTGTCGTGTGTACTTGTGTAGTAATGAACTAAAATCATATCTAACTTCAAGTAAACAGGGTATGCACTTAATTCCACTCATTCTGTGAAGCCTGGTGTAAGTATACTACATATTTATCGAAAAATGAATAAAATGCAGTAAACGTAAGAGAATGAGGTAAGTAATTTTGAGAACCCAAACACTAGGTGACTCAATAAGCAAAATCTTTCCGGGCGCTTTGAGTAAAGCTTTTGATGACATGCGTGAACTTTACGTCTTACAACTCATTACCATGAACGGATAAAGAGTAATTCGGTACAACACATATCCGCGCTACATCAAGATTTCAACGTATTCGTGAAAGCTTGGGTTAGTCAGAATAGTTGATTCTCAAACGATCTAACATTTGATTCGAAATGGGTAAACTGACTGCTTGTTTGCGTGTTACTAATTCGATCCGCG
>UXSR01001088.1:0-11630 GCA_900604375.1 Mesocestoides corti | reverse complement strand
ACAATGAGTCCAGATAAGGCGATGACACACACAGACTGCTGCAATCACAGTGGGTACGTGGTCGGCTGCAAACCTGCTCAAACACAACTCTTGGCACCGTGCCTGCCCTAACGGCCTATTATTGGCTGATTTGAGTGGATCCTGGGTGTGCCTATCGATTGCGTCCAATAACGTTTTTTCAAGCCTCAGCCCCTCACATTCATCACACCACACCACACGCACACTCGTTCTGCTCGCTGTTCCTGTGCTTGCTCCTTTGAGAAAGTGTGCTCACGCTTGTTCACTGACGCAAATGCTACATGGGGTAGAAAAAACCAACCACACTATTCAAGCAAAACGCACAGTGTACACTTGATCTTGTCACACCTGGTTCTGCAACCAATTCGTGTTTGCTAATTACATACGATCGTTTTGGATAAACCGATTAACGGCAAGAGGTAGACGTCGGTGTATTGTTCCACCACTACTGCTATTACCAAGACCAATACCACTCCTACTACACCACAACGGACAGACATCGATGTATTGTTTTCAACCGCGATTGTGTAGTTTAATACGAATCGAAGTATATATTTTTTTGCTATGGTTGTGTTTTAATTTCAGACTGAAATCCAACTGACGGAAAACAAAATCAGCTCAGTGCAGACAACTGGAAGCCCATTGCGTAAATGATTTGCAAATGCTACTGCAGCATAATCTAATTTCCTTCTTTTACTATTAGTCATATTTCAAGCTTCTTTGCACTACTAATGTCAGCAAGTGTGATCTTGTCTTAATGGATTTGGCAAATGTTCTATAGAAGGGAGCAACGTGTGGATAGCGCGCAGTCAAAACTTTTTCTGATCGACGCATCAAGTCTGCCACCTGAAGAACAAACACCGAATGTTATGAGGCAGCTTCCCGATACCATCTACCGTTGGCACTTCTGGTGTTGCCTTCTTATTGTCCTCGTAGGCCATTCTACCCGAAGTAAACAGACGATTTGCTAAACTCACAGCAATTCAATATGTCTGAGCCTTTTTTCAGAACGGTTTAGAAAACCCGCGACACAGCACGACAAATCGTGGTACAACAGACAAGGCTTCATCGACCAATCACAAGCCAGAACTCTAAGTCCCAGAACTCTCGAATTCCCATCTTCTTTCTATTGGTCCATGCGCCTTGTTTCATTCAATTTCCTCATTTCCTGCACTAGCCATACATAAGTTGGCAGACGTAAACGTGTGCCCGGCCTTAAGGTGAGGCAGTGAGAGGTCTCTGCTCGGGATCTCGTCATGTCTTGTCCCAGTTTGACGAGGCGCTGTTCCACGCTTTTTTCACTGAAGAGATTACTGAGTGACCCAATTTTGCCAATCCGACTGCATTGTGCCATTTGAAGCACCTTAGCTACACACCGGACCTTGATATTAGAAATCACAAAAACCAAAATCAAACGTATTCTCGGTTTCACAGTCATTTCATACCAAGGAAAACGTCCAAAGTGTGCCAATCAGAAGAGCATCAACTATCTACGGCGACAGTATCTGTATTGTCTTTTGCGGTGGATACGTGGCATTCTACTATTTGTCTGCACTTCCTTCACTGCAGCATGATTCAATATCCTTGTTTTATTATTAGTCATAATTCCACCTACTTTGCACTATTAATGCCAGCAAGTGTGATTTTGTTTTAATATATTTGGCAAATGTCCGATAGAAGGGATGAACGCGTGTGAATAACACACAGTCAGAACTCTGACTGATCCAAGCATTAAGTGAGCCACGTGAGGAGCAAACGCCAAATGTTGTGAGGCAGCTTCCCGATACCATCCACCGTTAGCACTTCTGGTGTAAGGGGACAGGCAATTTGTAGGAGAGACGAAGCAAGCAGATTGCCACATATTGGTATTCACCTGCCAAGCATGTAGCCTTTGTGTGTGTGTGTGTGTGCGTTAGGGAATCTGTCAAGACGAAGCATTTTGTCAAATGGGGTAGCGCGTGTTGTACAATTTCCGCCACTTAAGTCAAAGAGATTAAAAGATCGACTCAACACATCAGAAAGCATTAAACAACTGTATTATTCATATCATCAAACTAAAAGTCAGGATTCTGTTAATGATAATTTCATGTTTGCTGGTCAGTGCGTATAACTCCGATAGTAAAGATTAAAATTCACGTTGTTTCTTCTAGCTATTTTGACGATCGAGTAACTGATAAGGAAATCTACATGGACGAAATGACTGACTTGACGCATCCGTGTGGCCCACGACGCATATGTTGCCTGTACGCGCAGAGCATGAAAATGCTCCACGCCTCACAGTGCAAACAAGCGCAACGAAAAGTGCCACTTGCTTCCCTTGTTTGGTTTGTGTCGGGATGTTTTGTGTGTGGTTTCGGCTGACAAGATGTGGTCAAGCGAGATGGGAGAGGATCGGCGGCTCGCCCTACTAAACTGAGCTTGGTACCACCGAGGACCTCAGACTGGTCTATTTTGGTGAGGCATTCAGTCTGAATCTCAGGTTCTGTTTCAGAAGTTGCCGCAGCCGCATTCTGAGTACTCCATTCCTTAAAGTTAAAAGGCTTAAATTGTGAAAATGAAACTTGGATCGGTCTCTACTCAATCATTTGAAGTAACACTTCTTAAATTCCTACTGCTGAATTATCCAGGAAGTCAACAAACTATTTTTTTACAAGTGACTGGACACTGGTACTGCATGCTGAACAGAGATGGCTTTTCCTGTGAACCTACTGCAGCTTTGAAAAGAGTAGTACCTCAGCGCTAAAGCAACTTCATTGGGCCACGCCTGAGCAGTAGAAAACGTCTGATTATCTATGTGACATTCTCTGACACGAGGCTGATCCAGGACAGGGCCTCATGCACAAACTCGATTATATAGTCAGGTTTGCCCTGCACTGACGTCATGCTAACTGAAATGGTTGGTGGGTTAAATTGTTCCTTTGAAGGTCAGTCTATGGACAACGTATTCACATAAAGACCAAATCTGACGAATAGAATGACAATTTATTGATCAACAACCCAGTGTCATCTCCATCTCATTACAAATCATCTGCACATGCGTCCTCGTGCGTGCATGCCAACGTGTGTCAAACCAGCCGATATGCCTTAACTGCACTTATCTGACTCCACTGCATAAATAAGAGCAACGATGAGATTGGAAGTCGACGGGTGCCAGCTATAAGCAATGTAAGCAATGTGTACACGTAAGGGGCATTTGAGGCCTAGTGAGTTTAGGTAAAATTAACGGCAATTGGTCTTTGTTTAATGTGCTGATGAATCACTGGTTATCCCCTGTTTGATGCCAAGTACTGTCCTCTTTAGTAAAAGCACATAATCTAACGACTTTTGGAAAAAATGCAAATAGTCAATTGGATAACTGGAAGTCAAATTTATCAGGCATTTTCCCAGATACTAGAGCACTTTATACACTCTTGCAGTGCGAAGAGATGAATTCAATGCGCATTACACAAGCAGCGAGAAATCGCAGTCTATCGATTTGTAGTGGCATACGTAGAGTGCTTTAACAACGCTTTAATCTTATTCGCTATAAGTGTGCGCACGCTCACATCAAACTGCATAAAACTGATTTATGGAGGCGTTTAAAGAACCACCACATATTGCTTTACAACAAAATCACTCAAGCAGGTGAGTGTGCTGCCAACTACGCATAGCTTTGTAACGCGTTATTGAGAAAGGCAATCATACATAACTGTTGTGATATTTTGGCTAGTTTTCTACAGCACATTTAAGACAAAAATGGCGCTAGAGGAGCAATGGACGTTCACGGAGCAGCCCACCAGCCCAATACCTTTTGACCATCTTGAGAAGCTGCGACATCGAAAGAAACTGCTCGATTTCATCATAATCGTAAGTTGATTAGTTTGACTGCCACTGTCACCTTAGACGAAAGGCGGACGTAGGGTGCGAGCTAACCGTTTTCTGCTAGCTATGCGGTTTCCACGCATCGCGGACACTATGGCTGCAGGTGATCGAGCATACATGGAGTGGAGGCGTTTCAATGCAAAGTAAGTTCGAGTACAGTTCATTGCACGACTCAGTGTTGTAGCATTGTGGAAGCAGCCGTGGCATTCGCCTACACCGGACGCGTCCAACTCACCATGAGCAATGTGGCCAGCCTCTTCCTTCTGTCGACAACGCTGGGCTGCTCAACACTCACGTCAGGATGCATTGAATTTCTCGAACACAGGTAGCTGAGCTCACAAGTGTGCTTGTCGTAAATTCCTTCAAAATGTTTCTTCTGCAGGGAGTGCGTCCTTTGATTTAAAGCATCTCCTACCTTTCTAAATTCAACATTATGACAACGGTTGTGGCATATTTTCGAATTTGTATCCGACAAAATTAGTTAGTTAGTAATTATGTTATAGGCTCTCAGAAGAAAATGTCGAAATCTTCTGGACAATTGCAAACGCCACAATGAATTGTGAATTAATGAGTATCTGCGTGCCTGTGACTGCTGGCAACTTTGACGGTTTTACCAGTCGCTCAACGTTTAACACCTCAACAGACGCCGAAATTCTGGCCTTGATGCTTAAAGACGATCGACTATATGACGTGCCTGAAGACTCGAAGTTGCGAGTTATTGCATCGTGGTGTGCAGCCGCAGCAGAAGAGGAAGATACGAAATTTCAGGTCGATTGTTTCAAAGACCTCGTTGAGTCGATCAACCTAAAAAAATTTTCCATGGAGGCTTGCGCCAGTCTGTATGCATCAAGTCCAATGAAAGGTCTTCCAGA
Source organism: Mesocestoides corti (assembly GCA_900604375.1). NCBI lineage: Eukaryota > Metazoa > Platyhelminthes > Cestoda > Cyclophyllidea > Mesocestoididae > Mesocestoides > Mesocestoides corti. The sequence continues at coordinate 6,879 of UXSR01001088.1, read as the reverse complement.
GGAATGCAGGTATGTGAGCAATGCCAACGGATCTTTTAAAATTTTGTTTTGTACATGGTCACCTGTAACCTTATTCGTTAGCTTATTCGTTGTCACTCAGCTGATAACTAAAATTCCTCCCTCGTTTGCTACCACACAACTGAAATGTCAGTTAAATTATCTTCATCTTTGTGCGTTTTTCGTGTTTAAGGGTATGTCTTATTAGTGCCTGGATGTCGGCAAAGACGTCGACGAGACCATCAGACGTTGCCTCCTCGCAGAGGTGAGCACATTTATGCACTTGGATCTTAGATTTGCGAATTCACACGACAACTTTGCTGCTCTGTTTTCGTTCTCACAGAAACGCCTTCCGAGACTACGTTGTTACCTACCAGTTTCGGGATGATAATTCAAAAGCGTTGTTGTTTAACGATGCATTAGAAGAGAAGACTGACGTGAATCTTAAATTTGAGGTGCCATCTCGCCCGGGGTGCGCAGTTACCTTCTTCAAAGGTGAGTTCTCGTAATCGGCAGTTTCGTGTTAGAAGAAAGTTGAGCTTTTATTATGGCCATATTTCATCTTTCGCAGACAGCATTTATATCATTGGAGGAAGGGATTCGGACGGTTGCGCCTCAAGCAAGGTAGATAAAGTGAACCCATTTAGTGGTGATATCTCCAGCGTGTCGCCAATGAACGTTGTCCGGTTTTTTCCATGTGCTGCTGCCAATAACTAGTATCTTTTCGTGATTGGAGGATATTCTCGCGGGAGATATTTGGATACGCGTGAAAAATATGACCCAATTCAAAACAGGCAAGTTCGGGTCATATTACACACCATTTTCTGCATTGCATTTCTATCACTGTACGACTATATTTATTTTTGAGAGAAATTCTTTCTCAGCACTTGTGTCTATTTGAACCCCAGCAGCATTGCATAGCACGGTTTTAAAACAAACCCTTAACCCAAAACCGCAGGAGCAGATTTTGCAACAGCAGAAGTTTCAACAATTTTAAAATCATCGTTAGTTTTGCATTGTTTAAAGATGGACACGGCTGCCGGATATGATTACGAGGCGGTCAGACACCGCAGCAGTGAACGTGCCCGATGTTGGCATTGTCGTAGTTGGTGGTTGGCAAGACCACATGAAGCGCAAGGTGAACTTTGTCGAATTGCTCGCCCCCAGAACGGAGGATGGTGATGGTTGGTCGTGGCGTACGCTTACCCCCATGCTGCAGTGGCGCAGAGGTCCAGCAGTCGCCTACTTCCACGATCACGTCGTAGTTGTTGGTGGGAATGATGGCGAGCATACCACCGTCGAGTGCCTCAGTTTAACCCCCAGTGATAGCGATTCCGGCCAATGGACGCAACTTTCTGCCATGAAACAAACCTTCAGTGGCCGTTTCTCTTTAGCTGCATTCAATGGAAGGCTGATTTTCGCAGCTTGGAATTGGAGTAAATTACTTTGATGTATTATTATTGAACGTTGAACAAGTTGCCCACCCCACGATGTTATTACAATGCAGATGTGTCTTATTTCATTAAGATGCTGCAAGCCGAAACTGCGAGCTGCTGGAATTTTTGCCGAAATCAGAGTCAAACGTAAGCCCTTTTCAACTGACAGTTGACACGTGTACTGCCCGAGCTCAAATCGTCTCTTTGTTGCAGGATTCTGAACTCGGAGAATTTACGTGGAAGCCGCTCCATAAAATAACAGCCGAGCGTGAGATACGTCTGCTAGTGCTTCGGAGGCGTCTCTGAGGGAGTCGATTTTTTCGTGCTATCAACAGTCCCTTGATAAATTATAATCAATTACATCGATTATAGGCATATTTCCAATATATCAAATGGATTTCTCAAAGAGGTCAATAGCGTTAGTTTTGAGTTTTTCGTTTGTCAGTTAGTTTGGTTTCTTCCCACTCGCGTACTGCAAATCGGTTTGATGATTAAACCATTGAACAACCTGCCAACATATGTCTGCGAAGTGCACTACGACCTTAGACAACGTCTAATGCAGCTTGCAGAATACGCGAACGTAGACAGTCAAAAGGCGCACGCCTTGGAAATGACTAAAACAGTGTTGTTTAATATTCGCGGATTTGAGGGACATCACACTCTAAAGTGTAATTATAATGCAAATTTCAAGTTTATGACAATCTAAGAAGCGGTGCTCTACGGAACCAATGAGATTACTGGAAGTGGTGGTAGAATTAAGCTCTAGTGCTTGTGACAAGTGACAAGATATTTAATTTAATGCCATTACTTCAAAGATCACCATGGGACATTGTGTGTGGAATTTTGTGATTAAACGAATGGCATAAGATAGACCGCTGCAAAAGAAGCATGATTTTTGTTGAGTCGAAGGGATGACACTCTGGCAACATTAAACTGATAATATTTGCACTGTGCCTGTATTATTTACCTGACTTCTCTTACTGTCCACACTCACCCTCTGATATGCTCATTTTATATTTTTCAAAACACGTTTGTTAACATCCTGTGTGGAATGACACATTACCCTGAAAATGTATTGGGGATTGTTGTTAAAATCATTTCATCACACGCATACTCATTCAAGTCTGTTCACGCCCACCTCATAAAAGGCTCCAAGAAGCGCTTCAAAAAATCAATTTCGTGTCGGTGGTTCTAGTGCTTCATGGCAAGCGATCTTTCAATAAGTTTGAAGTGGCCGTCTCACTCGCCAGTGGTGATCGTGTCAGGACACACAGTGGCACAATGCAGACACACCTCATTCTCATCGTTGAATGCTTATGATCAAGGCTTCGTTACGCTCAAGTGATTTGCGTGTTCTTGGTACGTTGTCACTAGGTCTATTCTTAGATATTGCATACTGGTTGACCGCAAAATCATTTACGCACGGAGATTTCTGGTTCACAATTTTGTCAGTTTGGCTATATGCTAACAAATCGACAAAATGTTGCAAAATCCCAATCACGTCTGTGTAGTCTCATGTTTCATTGAGCCCTTGCATTGTAGAATTTCTGGCAAACGTTTGCACTTTGTGCAGATAATGAAACACACATGCTGCCAATAACACATTTTGCAGCGTCTGCAATGAAGCATGCCAATAATCTGTAAGGAAATGTAAATTAATCCGCTTTGCATGACTGCAAACATCCGCAGACTTTCAGTTTGGCAGTAAGAAATTTACACTGAGACGGGTTTGCAGAATACGCAAAAGTAGCAAGTTAAAACGCACATGATGTGGAAATGACTGCCAACAGTGCTGTTTAATATTCGTGGACTTGAGGAATATCACTCTCTAAATTGCAATTATAATGCGAATTTCAATTTCTTAACAATCCTTCTGGCTGCATTCTACGGAACCAAGGTGATTACTAAAACGTTGCCAGAATTAGGTTCTAGTGCTTGTGTCGTCAGTGACGCCCAGATAAGTGAAAAGACATTTGCCTAATGCCATTTATTCGCGGATCACCGTGAGACATTTTGTTTGAAATTATGCGGCTGGACCAGTGTTATAAAATGGACAAATGTAAAAGGAGTGTGGTATTCTTTTCTTGGAAACGAAGTGATGGCACTCTAGCAACATTAGACTGGTAATATTGGAACTGAAACCGTATCATTATGCTGATTTGTCTTAATGCTCACACTCATTCTCTGATTGAGTATTTTTTTTGCATTTTCTCATTGCACGGAGACAAGACTTTGTATTTGAAACATTATTGTATAATAAGTTTACTTCCTCGTCTGGACTCAAACGTTACTCTGAATATTTTCTTAAATGACTAATAATAGTGTGAATAAATTGTGCCGTGTGATTGAATGTTCAACTTATAGCGGAGATAATGCGAGAGATGCAACATTTCAGATGTCTGCAAAGGCACACACAGGTCGCGGTAACCACAGTGGATACGTGGTAGCCTGCAAGCCTTCTTACACACAACTCTTGGCACCATGCCTGCCCTAACTGCCTATTATTGGCTGATTTGAGTGGATCCTGGGTGTGCCTATCGATTGCGTCTAATCACATTCATCAACCCTCAGCCTTTAACATTCATCACACCACACACACACACAGTCTGCTTCTTGAGATCGTGTGCACACGGTTTTTACACGACGCGAATTCTCTTAATATCTACATGGGGTAAACCAATGCACCCTTGGCATGTTTTATGATTAATAAGGGCAAATTCACAATTCTCTGCAGAACCTGGGCAACAGTGCTGCATGGTTAATGGAGTGTGAGTGGATCGCACGGTCGTTATCTCAAGCGCCACGTGATTTCAGCTCGAATCTTTGATTCTAATGATGGGCACATATTTGCACAGAGGACCATAACTAATTGTATATGACCACAAGAGGTAGTCATCGGTGTATCTTTCACAATCGCGATGGTAAATGATAAAGAAATACATTGAGTTGCTATAGTTGCATTTCATTTTCGTACTGAAATCCGATTAACCCAATGCAGAATCAATTCAAAGAACAGCAAATGATTTTTTTAATGCTACTTAAATGTTTTGAGCATTTATTTACTGAATCTTCGTACTTTACATGGTCATATTAGTTTGTCGTCACAGGGACTTACGATGGAAGTGTATAAGTCAGCTTGGGATTTTCATAGATGATAACGCTGTACTGACTGACATTCCACAAATCGTTTTCCAGATTACAAATCCAAGTGTAGTGGTAGTTTCCTCAAAGTCGACTGCTGCTGCTGCCTTCCTCAGGCACAAGTAACACTGCCTAGCCTAAACCAGCAACTTTGCTGTCTGTACCATCAGCATTGAGGTGCTCCGTGAACACATGGCCGATTTTTTCAGCAAATTGCTCACACATTATTGACACGGTTCTTTCAGGGTCGTGGCAGCTGGTGATCTCCAATAATGCGACTGAAATTCCAATGATTGCAGTTTAAACTGGCCTACACAAACCTTGTTTTACAAGTTTAGAAATATCCCGGTGAGCTTCTGCTCCCCGTCCTTTTATTGGAAGCAACAAACCAGTGGCATGAGCTGATTTTAATAGACTTTCACTTGCCAAAGCCGGCCACCCGTCGCCATTTGTCCGATTTCGCCAAATTGTCTGCACTTTCAGTCATTCAGTGGGTCTCATCCATCCATGTCTTTTACTACGTGTTAATATTTCTACCAGGCCATTTTACCGCAATTAAACAAACGATTAGTTAAACTTACGGCAATTCAATACGGCTGCAGCTTAGTTCAACACGACGGAATGTAATAAAGCCACACCAAGTTTATGGCCACATTACGTTCTTCAACTGGTGACACCAAATATGGTGAACGTGGCATCTTGAAGCTGCTGTCATTCCTCCCGCCTGTACATTACCTTTAACAAACCTCATTAAAGATTTCTCAGTAGTCTATTTCTCAGTACAGTTTTTCACTTTTCACTTTCTGCCTCAGTTTATGCACACCGACTTACTTATCCCCATCTTCTCTCCATTAGCCATGCACCGAGAGTGTGACCTGTGAATCAGTGATCGCTTGAAAGCTTTCGAACGGAGTCAGCAATGCGGACATCGGGTCTCAGCGTTGTGCCAAATAAAAAGATTAGGCAAGGTGGGGTTACAGGAGATAGTAGAGAAAGTTCTTCGTTGCTTGGGCATGTGGAAGGAACATCGGTGGCTTCCGCATGAACAGCTTCGTGACGATCTGTGCTTACAGTACCCAGCGAACCATTTTATCAATTTTGAAAAATTTGTTGGCGCATTCTACTGCCTCAAAGGGGTCATCATAGGGTGACTGCGAAAGTTTCTTTAAACGTCCAAAACAGGCATTTGGTAAATTGTGCGAAGCGATTAGATGGAAGAGAACTGGTAATGACAAGCTTCGTCTCGCCGCATTAGCAGCTAGTATGCTTGGGCACTAAAACACATTCCTTGCACTTCAATTCAATCACAAAAGAAAACATGGGGGCAGAGAGAGAGATAAAGGAGATAGTTTAAAGGCTGCATTTGCTGAGGGCTTGTAGCACGTGTAGCGTGATTAATGGGATCCTAGCCGGGCTGAGCAGAAGGCAGCTGGTAGGAAGAGGCATGGACCATGACCCATATTTTCACTGGAAGTCTTTTGCAAGTGTGTAAATAAGCATTTGCGAGAGCGAATTGAATTGCGCAGCGACGCGAATCCCAAACACCACACCAATTTTCACCTAACCATCCACCCACCCATTCATCCATCCGTCCATTCCTACATCCCATGCCACCATTTGGCACCTCAAGTCTCGACTGCCCATCACGCTGTTCTTAGGCCCCAAAGGCGGCCATCGCATCCCTTCAGCGCGACACAACCCTCAGCATCCTCACACTGGTTCCAACCATCCACTGTTTGTCTTATGCATCTGCATTCACATTTAGTCTACACACCACAAATGCAACTCCACTAACAACAACTACAACAACACCAATTGGTACTGCTGTTCACACCAGGACTATGCCTATCAAAGACCTTCACAGAAAAGACTACAACAGCAGCAATCTCAGTTGGTAGCCCTTAAAACGACAGTGAATGCGTTTAATGTTTTGCTGCGATGATGATGATGATGATGACATGCACGACTTGCATGGAGTAGCACACTGAACCAACTCTTCATTACTTGGAGCCAGTGTACTTCGTCACAGCCCTGGTGCCATCCGACACCGCGTGCTTCACCGCATTGCACGTTTTGACGGTGAATAATACCGCGCTGTTGTGTCACAACAGTTGACGGTTGTTCTCCACTTGGCAGAGGCGGTAACTGATGACTTGGCGAAAATATCAGATATTATTTCGAGGTAAAATCGAGTATTCTGTCGATTAGAGCCATTGATTGTGTGGGCTACTAAGATCTACAATTAAAAAAACAGTATTGACAATGAATTGTTCTTACAAATCTATTTAACACCAGCTAAAATTTA
>UXSR01001087.1:0-11632 GCA_900604375.1 Mesocestoides corti | reverse complement strand
CACCGCCTCCACCACCACCACCGCCTCCACCACCACCACCGCCTCCACCACCGCCTCCACCACCGCCTCCACCACCGCCTCCACCACCACCACCGCCTCCACCACCACCACCACCACCACCGCCATCATCATCATTACCACCACCACGACTTCACGTCGCGTTGTTGTGCCCGGGCAGGCGTTAGGCGTGTGTGTCCGATTGTAGGACGGTTTTACGCCATTGGCGGTAGCCCTTCAACAGGGCCACGATCGGGTGGTGGCGACTCTGCTGGAGCGGGACTCGAGGAGTCGCGCGGGTCTCCCTGCACTGCACGTGGCGGCGCGCAAAGACGACGTCAGCGCCGCCAACCTCCTGCTCATGAGCCCCGACGCCAATGTGAATCACCAGTCCCAGGTGAGTCAGACCACCCTTCAGCCTGAATTTTGAGGCGATCTTGAACACCACGAGGTGTCTCTTGCAGTCTAACCCCCTGCTGTTAAACACAGGACCCGCCAACAGTTCGCTGAGTGTGCTCTCACGCTGCTAAGCCGTTGCCATGGCCTGCGTTTATTTGTTCAGACTCGGTTGGTTAGAGTATTCTCGTTTGAGAAACCGAGTTAAGCCCGTTTGGCTGATGTGGGAATCTACCGTAGCCATTAAATATTCGTGGAAAACGCGTGTGTGTTTAAGCGGGCACTTATATTCCTGTGTGTGTGTGTGTGTGCGTTCTGACGCGGTTAGACATCGTTTGAGTTGTCAGCGCACCTCCTCTTCCGCCCCTCTCAAAAGCAAACAACATATTCTGGTTGTTGTTGTTGTTGTTTTTCCCCATGAGCTTTTCGCGTGTCGCACGACCCGAGTCGTTGCAAATGTCCACCTTCTTTGTGGGTGTGCTTTTTTTAAGCAGGAAAAAACCTTCCCGCACCGTGTCACGTCAAACAATTTTGTTGAAAATTCTCCCAGCAACCAACTTGCCTTAATCGCGTGTGGAGTGTTTCATTGCGTTGTGCGGGTGCACTCGCCTGCAACGTTACTCCGCTTGTTGGTGTAACGTTTTGGCGTTAGTCTTGCTCAGTGCCATCAAGTGGGAGGGTGTTTTGTGGCTCTCTCCGGCTCACATGCACTGCAGCGGGGTAAAAATGCTAAGTCCTGCCACAACCTTGTGCTAACCGAGGCATTTTCGTCCACTTCCCTCTCTTCCCGCACCAGCCCGGCTTCACCGCCCTGCACATTTCCGCGCACTACGGCTCAACGAATGTCGGAGCGCTCCTAATTCAGCGCGGCGCAGACGTCAATTTCCAGGCCAAGGTAAGCAAACGTGTTCTCTCAATTCATGCCTCTTATGCTATGCCATTTTACCGGAAAAATCTCTGAGTTACCTTATTGGTGGGGTATTTAATTGGGGAGCACCGGCAAATTTAGTGACCCGGATAAATCGCTTTTAATCTCCAGTAAAAAGTGAGCAGGATATTTCCAAAATACTCCTTCGCACTTCGCCATTTCGGTCAATTCAATTTCACTTTGTCTGCAAAAAATGCTCGTGCTTACTGTTATCTAAAGTAATTGTTTATGCCGCAAGTGTAATTAAATCATTGGAAGTCGCCACTTTGGTACTCCTTTATCTGGTTTCCATCCAATTGTGTACAAGTAAATTTGCTTGCGCATCGTCAGCGTGCCTATTATCTCCGATTGTGCATGGTAACACCTTCTTAAATACTTTAACTTGCGTTATTTTGCACAAAATGCGGTTTGTTTAAACCCTGAGTATGTCCTACCGATTACTTGTTTGCTTCCAACCGCTGTTGCCATTGATAATTCATTTGAGCCAATTTCTACCATGAGTCTAGCTGCCTTGTTGTGTTGAAAATTTCACATGTTAACCTTGCGCCGATTGCGGCTGTACGCCAAGGTAAATAACGTCTGCTATCCAAACATCCACACACACACAAACACGTGTTTCTGTGTTGCGCCTACCTGTGATCAGGCCTACTTTACCGCCTCAAATCAAGTGGCGCTTCCTCGCTGTGCTAAAAGTGAGTGTGTGTAATGACGCATTCGGTGGATTCTAGCGAGGTTTAGATTTGCTTCAAGCTGAGGCACAGTAATTGGCGTGTAAGGCTTCACGATTGGCTGGTGTGTTGGATCCGATCACAGTTGTTGTCGTCGCGTCGGCGGCGTGGTGTGCTGCTCAACTGCGGCACGATGGTCTCTTGGACACGGCAGCACAGGAGTCAAGTTAAAACGTGTTCTCCCGTTTGCTCTCTTCGTAGCTCTCATCTGGGTTTTTGTAAACTCACTAGATAACAATTGATGTTGTCGTGAAGACTTGAACACGTCACAGTTACAAACTTCCGAGGTAGAGCACACGGTGTAGAGTGGTTGAGCTTTTATGCCCTAGAAACTAGACGACGCCTTCAGTGGTAATGATTGCCTTCTTTTTTGGTCCTTTCCCTGCCCCTTGCAGAACAACGTGACACCGCTGCACGTGGCAGCCAAGTGGGGTCGTGTCCAGATGGTGAAGCTGCTGTTGGACAGCGGCGCCCACGTGGACAGCCGCACTCGCGACGGCCTCACGCCGCTGCACTGCGCCGCGCGATCCGGCCACAACACCGTCTGCACCATGCTCATCGACGCCGGCTGCAACCCCTCGGCCAAGACCAGGGTGAGTGCTGCTGCTGGTGGTGGTGGTGTTGCGGTCACACGCGCACCTCAAATCTGCGTCACACAATCCAAGCGTGTGTGTGTTTTGAGTGGAAGCAGCAGTGGCAGCAGTAGCACCACTTGAACAAGCAAGAGCGTGTTGTGGGTGTGTGTGTGCGTGTGTGTGTGTGTGCACGCGTAGTTGTTTACTGCTTGTCCAAATGGCTAGCAATCGCGAATGTTCTCACGCAAAACATGCGTGCCACAGGTCGACCCCTGTGACGGAGGACGCTGCCTATCGAATTGGCTTGTGCATGGGTGTGTGTGCTTTAATTTGCATTCTCACTCAGTCCGCAAGTGGAAGGTTTGAAATTTAAGTGTACCCGACTGAGTTTGCGGTGGAGTCGACTGTCGCTGAACGTCGGCGGCGATTCGTCGTTCATGCGGAGTTAATCCAACTACCTAGCGTTTGTGCCCTTCCAGACGCACTTACGACGCGGTCCAAATTAAATTAATCACGTTGGCCTGAGGAATTTAAAAGACTATATGATAGGGGAATTGTTCAAATCAATAACATGTTTGTTCCAATGTCAGGGTCATTCAGGAAATTGTCAATTTCATTATATTTCTGCTTTTCCTTCAAAAATTCCTTGGTTCCTCGTAGTTGCATGTCCCGGATAACCAGTTATCCGGATATTTTGTTTTATCAACGACTTCCGGACCAATTCGTAATCCACAAGTGTCCGAACCTCACTCTGTCGCTTCTGGAATGTCAATTTTTTGGATGAGTAGCACTTCCGAACCCCTAAAACCCTCCTTCAATGTCTTCCGGATGGTTCACATGGGGTTCCAATCCATCGGTTTTCGTATTCGGGGCGTTTTTTTCATTGCAGTGACGAATCGTAAAGTCTCTGCTTCTCATTCCTTGGGTTCGCATGGCTGACAAACATCTGAACTTCATTCCACGAACTTCACTTTGAGCCAAGTAGCCCCGCTATCTCCAGAACTCACCGCTCGCGTCGGAGGTGTCACTTCTGAGGGCTGTGTGATCGTTTTACCGGTCTGTAATGTCGATAGACGGTGGTAGGTGCACCAGATGGACCGATTTCCGAGTTTCCTTGTCGTGCAGCTAACAGCGGGAACTGCGCACAAATTTACCACTTTGATCGACGCTTATTTTCCTTTGAGAACTCACCCGGGCGTTACAGCTTGGCGGAGGTGGGTAAGCGCCACCTTTCCTCCCACTAGTGGCTTTTTTAGTCTAAAATTGCTGCCATCGGTTTTTCTTCATTCCCTACATTGAAAACAATGGTCTCGATGCATCAGTGAAATTTACTTTCTGAGTATTTTCGATGTCGTTGCCGGCGTCGCAACTTGAAATTCCAAAATCGCAAAGCTTGGTCGAATTCCGATTGGCCAACGCCTGTCGGTCGGTGACTGACCTTCCAGACATTACGCTGTTGCCGGGGGTCGACCCAGTTCACCTGTTTCTGATTGGTTAGCCCAGGTGTTGTAGCAATAAATCTACACTGCTCCTTGGCTCTCGGATTGGGTGGAGATTGAATCTTAGATTGCCAACTAGGCCATCTTGGCATTCGAATCGCACTCTGCCGCTGAGGGGGGTTCTTGTGCGTGAATTGTCGGGCTACGTCGACAGAATCAAAATCAGACCTATCTCGGTGAAGTGATGAAGTGACCACACGCAGACACTCCAAGGCCAATGAGACAGCTGACTCAATGGACGTGTGTTGTGTGTGTGTGTATGCAAACGCAAACATGCGATTGGAGCAACGTCTACTTGTAGTCTGCACCAACATAGGTGTGACGGCAGATCAGCTAAGGCAGGGAGTACGCGGTCGATTAATTACGCAGTTGTGGAAAGGAAGGGTAAAGTGTACAGGGTGAACGCTGAACTGGAACACGCGGTGGGCAGTTCACCGTAAGGCCGACTGGCGATTCACCTATCCCTGTCCGATGCACGTGGATTGAACATGGCAGAATTTGCAATGTACAGCCACCTTGTAGGCACCTTATGGCTTCTTGGCTGTCGTAACTGTCCCTGGCAACATTCGCTTGGAATGCTGGAACTCCGCCATGCTCGCTACCAGGCAGTCGCCGTTGTTTGTTCCATTCCAGTTTTGCAACACTGAGATGATAAATGTGGCCAATTTGGTCAATCACAATGGAGATTGGGGGTGGGTCTCTGTGGCCATAAATAGCCCCGCTCGTTGAAGTGGCAAGAATCGCTTCGGTGTGCTTTGGTAACTTGGCGGCTGGAGCAGTGTTGTGGCTGACTGCTGGCCCACACTTCCTCCTCCTACCAATGTAATTTGATGCTGTTGAATCACGTTTGGTGGCGTGGGGTCGTTGGAAACGTGCTGACCGGGTTGTTTCACCGTGTCATCACGACAAACATGGCTCAAATGCTGATCAGGCGACTAACAAGGTGTGCGGGGGGGCGTAGGTGTGTATTCCTGCCAATCAGTTATTGCTGTGCTAACGGTCGCAAGGCCAAGAAAACATCGCTTGTGTAAAAATTCACCTACAAAGCAGCCGAAACGGAATGCGCTCTTTCTCTCACTTCAGTTTAGTTGTCTCGCCTAGTCACGTGCAGGCGGAAATTCGGCAACACATGTGTTCAGCATTTTAATTAAATACATGTCTCGCGCGCAATACAGGTTCTCCCTAAGTTGTATAGACCAGTGTCTTGGTGATTACGAATTTGCAGTCTCATTAACCGTCGGCTTGTCCTCTTTGATTTCTGTCAAGATCTTCGTGAACTCAGGTCCGGGGTGCTCTCATTGTCACTCAAATCAACGCCTTAGATATTGTGTGGATGGTGGTGGTGGTGGTGATTGGTTGATTGGCAGTTTGCATCAATTGAAGACAATTTAGCCCATGTAACCAGACCTTTTTGTTCCCTCTTCTTCCAGAACGGACTCACGCCCTTGCACATGGCAGCCCAGGGCAACCACGACGATGTCGCCCGTAACCTGATCTCGCGCGGAGCCTGTCTCCAGGCCGTCACCGGGGTACGCCTCCCTCTGCTTACTTTTGCACCTTGGTTGAACGCCCTCTTCAGAATTAGCCTTAGTGGTGCTCAACACTGGCCGACGTTGTTTGTGCACTCATATTACAGGTTTTAGCAGATATCCTTTATTAAATCTTTTTTTTTAAAATGTCCCAGTCTGAGTAAATTTCCCGTGAGTCTACTCACCTTGGTCTATTCTAGTTTAAGTTTCACATACCCTAGCATTAATAGTGGTATTTAGGGGTCAACGATCAATTGAACTATGACTTGGCTGCTGTAGATAATTCACTTCGGTTTCTTCAAAACGTTTTGATGTATGTGGCACTTCCCGGTTCCAATTAAGGCTGTTCAAAGACGTTCTGAGACGTATGCTCGTGTCGTGCGTCAAAATCACGCGGTTAGTGCATTTGCTTTGCTTTTGTAATTCTAATATAGACACAATCTAGTGCATTCCCGCGGGCCTGTATTTTCACTCGCTGTTGCTTTTAAGAAAATCTCGACTGTTACGGAGCGTTTTGCAGACACACCTCGGCTTTTCGTCTGTATTTGGTATCTTTTGTGTTGTGTTGGTGAGGACAGCCTTAATGACCCCATTTCCGAGTGTACAAGTGGTCGCCTAACCAGCCAATAGTAAATTTTCTGTGCTCGAAATTCGAGTGCGTGCTCCTAACCTTGGTATTTCTATTGCACTGGTGATTTTAATGCCTCTTTCTACCCCTTTGATTCCCGCCTCTAGGACTTCCTGAATCCCCTCCACGTCGCCGCCCATTGTGGAAACGTGAAGGTCGCTCGCACCCTATTGGACAAGGGCTGCGATATGAACGCGCGCGCTTTGGTGAGTTTGCGGACGCATTCACGATGACTGCTTGGTGATCTTTATGGTAAATTTCCAGCTCGAAGTGGCTAGGCCTCGTTTCACCAGTGTTTTAGCAGCAACCAATAGAAGTGCTCCATCCCCACGGGGGCCAACTTAACCTCAGATCGCATTCTCCAATGGGGCTACTTTTGGCTAAATCGTCATGCTCTGGAAATCGTGGTAGTGTGTAACTCATACACAAGCGCACCTACTTTCCTTACCACGAGACCGTGAATATTCGTTGAGGAACGCCTTAAGGCGGTTTAATAACTGGTGAAAGCGTTTTCGGCTTCCTACAGAATGGCTTTACACCGCTTCACATTGCCTGCAAAAAGAACAAGATTCCGGTAGCCGAACTCCTCCTTGGCTACGGCGCGCAGATCTCCAGCACAACAGAGGTTTGTCATTTGATGCTGCCTTGTTTGTGCGCCAAAAGCGCCTCTCACTCCTTCCTCCCATCCCACCATCAGGCCGGTCTAACTCCCCTGCACGTCGCCGCCTTCATTGGAAGTCCCGAACTGGTGCGTCTGCTGCTGGAGCACGGTGCCTCGGTGGACCAGGCGACGATGCGCGGCGAGACGCCGCTGCACCTCGGCGCTCGCTCGTCCAGGCTGAAGGTTGCTGAACTGCTGCTCTCTCACGGAGCTGCTGTCGACGCTAGAGCTAAGGTACGCGCCCCTTCCTCTCCCCCTCTCTCTCTTTGATCCGATTTAAGCATGCTGTTGAATGCATCCACAACCCCCATGAGTGTGTACTCACGCGCATCGCCACAGCCTACTCCTAATGCAGTTCACACGAATCTACTGTCTTGTCCTCAATATTTGCTCATGCTCAACCAGTAGTTATTGGCGTAATGGAAGTGCGTAATTCGAAGCCAGGGAACTCCACGAGTCAGCCAATCACGTGCCTGGCGCTCAGTCGAAATGGTGTGCAATGTCGCTTGACAACCCAGATCCAACAAGTTGGCACGGAAACCGCTTGGTTTTACTGGGAGGTCTTGTGTGGTAGGTATGGGAAACGCCTTAATATTTCGAAATCACATTTGTTGACGGTGAACGAACTGGGCCATCTTTTGTGTGTCAAAGCGTCTAGCAGCTATGACAGGGTCTAAATAGCATTTACTTCCTAAGGCAGACACAAAAACGACTGCCTAACGCTGAAGTCTTACTTAAAAGTCAATTCCAAGAAGGTGTGCGTGTGTGTGTGTGTGTGCGTGTGTGCAATTTCACAATAGTACACCCCTCGCCTGTTGTTAAAGGGCTTGAAATTCGTGTGATGATTTAACACGCACTAATCGGAAGTAGAATGGAATGTTGTTGGACACTTGCCCAACTTAGCTAAATTTTTTCCTGTTGGAATGAAATTCCCATCAGCTTTTGCATATTTACGACTCTCGAGTGAACTTTCCCTTTTACATCGAGGTGGATAAATTACTTCCATCGCAATTTGCCCGGGGGGGGTGAGTGGTTTTAATTTAGGCTAACTCCACGGAAACATCTGAGTGTGTTTAATTCCCTAGTGCTGCGTTTTTGCTGTTTCTTGATTGAGAAACAGAAAGCCGTGTAACTTTGCGATTTACCTTCCGTGTGTTTATTCTCAAACTGTTGACGCGCAAATTAGCGACCAAGTTTAAGGGCCTCGTGATCTGCGATTCGACGGTTGTTAAAGCAGGTGTTCGGGGGGGGGGCAAGGTGGGGGAATGTGCGAGCCTCATCAACATTCAAGCGTGGAGGGAATTCAACTCATCCAACGCCCCTCCTGTACACTTGCGTCGAATTTGGCGGGAGGCGAAATTGTCCCCACGCTGCAAAACTGCCGTTAGATTTCACCACAGCCTCAGCCGAAACGGAGCTCCAAGAATGCTGTACCTTGAAATCGCACCAACTCTACTGTTGTGGTGCTAAAAATCCATCAGTTATTACGACGAATTCACGCAAAACAATTGGGCAATGTGTGTAGCGCACTCGCTATCTCCGTAGGTGGTCGTGCCATTCTGTTTTATTGGCTGCGTTTATCAGATGGCCTGGATTTTCAAGGTCAATTGAAAAGTTTTTCATGGCATTCGCATTATCGTTAAACCCTCCACGCATGCGCTAAGGTCGATGAAAATTCTTGGTGTTGTAATAGTGCAAATTCCTTTGATTTGCCAGTTCAAATTTGCCACCACACAACCCCCTAGTGCTTGCTGCTTACTTGCTCAATTAGCTTGATGCACTCGTGTTTTTACTAATCTCAGCATGACCAGCGAAATCGCATGATCACCAGCTAAGCCCGTGAAACCCGACCTCATTGTAATGCCTTCTGGTGAATTCTCGCTATGCAGCTGGGTTTTTTTGAGTGAGAGTTGATGTAATTTTTGTTCCAGTCGGACTCACCCGGTGCCCGCATTGACCCTCTCTCGGTGTCCATGCAAATCACTTGGTTGCACGTAGCTAAACAGCATAATTATGCCATGCTCTGAGTGCATTAATGTCATGGATTACGAAGCTGCGCGTGCATTAGTGAAGGGTCTTGTTTGAATGGCTTCGTCCGGACACTGGGCTAATGACGTGATTGTGCCTTGTGCTTCTGGTTATTCCCTCTTCCCCTCCTCTGCCTCCTCCTCCCCTCCGCCTCTAAGTTATACTCTTTTCCTAACCCATAAAATACCGGGTTTGTTTGCTACGCTTCAGAGCCGTTACCTAGCAACAATGCCTCCGTAAAAACCAACAGGATACATACAATGTTGCAGCTTATGTCAGTGGAAACACTGGTGGTACTGGTTCCTTCCCTTGATGACTCGTCTCTTGTTTTTTTTATCCACGATTTAATGACGATCCTAAGCTACCAGCGTTCTCGTGGTCGTTCTTTCGCCTGTGTTCCAGTTTTAAGGAATCGTATTCCTTTCCTGAAGGACTCGGGATAGCTCCAACCTCGTCTTGCCCACGCTTGACTTGCCCCATCCAAATTCACCCCTCGATGGCGTATTGCTGTTATCGCCGCTTCGTTTTAATGACTTTACGAGTCCCGTGTAAATTGCCGACATGTCGTTTCAGCTGCTAAATTTAGACTGGCAGGCGGCTTGCTTAATAGGCGCGACATTTGCGACTGTCGTCCACCCTAAATTGCGTGATTCTAGTCGTGCATTACTTTGAAGTGTTTGGTATAAAGCAGGATGTAAGCCCGGGTTATCGTCAAAAAATGGGTCTTGTCGAGCCCTGTCACACCCCTTTTTGGCAACTCCCAGGATCGTCTGATTCCGCTGGCGATCGATGCTCAAACGGCTCACTAGCGTTGTTCCCCTTTGATCACATTGATTTAATCAAGCTCTCAAACCCAGCATCGATCGTTTTACGTTCAGTACACAGGTTTAAATTCGATCTTTGTTAATAGTAAGATATATCTTAATAATGTGTTGTGACCTGTGTTGACTAACACTCATTTCACCTGGGATCCGCATTCCCCAACTGACTGCCCCCTTTTCACAGCGAGCCCGTCTGTCATGGGGGACCGTCTACCCATGCACCCCCTCTACCCCTTTCACCCATCTGGCCATTCGGCAGTGAACTCGAAGTCGCATAAGCTGCTGAAAAATCCAAAGTAGGTAACCACGCAGTACCTTCTCTGACATTGTATGTACCAGGCATCTCCGCCGAAATCGTACCTAAAACGTCCGTGGCCAGATGAAGTACTTAAATTTGGAGTCCTCTCCACCATCGCCACGGGCCGAGGAACGCAATTCATAGTTTACCGCCATTTACCAGTTCTTCTCAACGATTAACAGGTTTTCCGATGCTCTTTGACTCGACAAATTTGTCTCAGCATGACAGTGTTGAATGGGACCTCGCGCGAATTGTTGGATTGAAATCGGAGTGGATGCAAATGCGATAGATCCAAGTCTGGAAGATGTGGTAGGCCTGTCCTAGTCGAGAATTCGGATTGCAGATTTCGTCAAATTGGCATTGTGGTGGCGGGCATTATCGTTATCAAGTCTCTTCTCCTGTATCGCCTCACTAAGTCGACACATTTATTAACTATATCGTTTGCCCAGAGTAACTCATTAGGACCGGCACCTTTACAATCCAACCAATCAGAAGCCGCAGTGACCTATTCCCCTAGCCAATGATATTGCAGCTGCTTTACCAGCCTTTCAGTTAATGGCTATTGGGCCCGATTTACCCAAACGCGCAATGATCGCGCTTTGTGCCTGTGTACGCCTGCCGTTTCGGTAGTAGAGTTCATCAGATGTTTGTACAGTCAGAATGCACGCCTGGTCTGCGCAAGTGACTCATTACGCGCACTGTCCCAGGCGCGCACTCACGCACGCACGTGTGTTTCTGTGTGTGTTGATACAATCTTTATAACACATGCAGACATACGCAGACTTCTAAGATCACCTGGTCCCTTTTACGAACAGCGTTCTCCATGGGTTGGCGTGTTTTTATCAATTATGCAGTTTGTTGCGATCGCCAGCGCTGCTGTTATGGCCAGATGAGGTAACCAGTGGCAGTGCCATTTGGCTGTAATTAATTCCGTTTCCCCCCCATCGCGTTATGTGCACGCTATGCCTGTTTCCTTATGCATAGGCTACTTGCGTGCTTTCTCTCACGCAGACACACGCCTGTGGGTTGCTCAGTTCTCTCGGCGTGTGTGTGGCGATTTGGCAAGTGCTTAGCGCCTCCTGTGTGATCACACACGCGTAAAATCCCAAGCAGCACTCGGTGGGTTTGACTGTAATACGAGTCCTGTCATTAGTGAACACGGGATTTTATTCTCCCACGCCTACTGCTGCTAAACGGGACTAGTTTCTATCCAACGACACACTCAGTCGTTTAAACCGACTTCCTGCTTCAGCACCTGAACTGCTGGTAGAATTACAGTCGCTCAGGACTCCTTGTATTTCTTATGTGTTGCTATCAATGTAATTACGGTCTTGCATTTCCAAAAAGCAGTAACTTCATGGTTCTCTACCCAGTAAACATCTGGTCTTTGTCAACAAAATACTTCCACCATCAATCTTCAATAGTTTTTTTTCCACGAAAACTGTCTTGATGGGTCACTGATACAACACGGTCATTTTCCACGTCACACCACCACCACCACCACCACCACCACCACCACCACCACCACCACCACCACCACCACC
>UXSR01001086.1:0-11637 GCA_900604375.1 Mesocestoides corti | reverse complement strand
GGCATAATTTTGGATGCAGCCGTTTGCATCCAAGAGACGATGAGTGCTCGACGAATTGAGGGTTAGTAACCAACGTAAAAAACCAATAATCGAATATGTTGGGTATTAACTCGTGGCCAATGGACCAACATGTTGGGAAATGCGTATGCGCAGCACATCAACACGAACAAATTGCGCCATGTCATCATCAGTTGTTCAGGCATTTTGACATGATAAACCGATCATTAATGCGAGTAAAGAGGCTTGCCCAATTTGGTAAACCAAATTAACCAAATAATTGAGGAAGAAGTTTTAAAATGTTGGAATGATTTCAATTGATGGTAGATCGTAGGATGATATGAGTCCGTTTGGCCCAAAAGCCTATATGAAGAACTACCGCATGCACGTTTGCATATCAGTAGCTTGAATCGACTTCGAAGATGCGGATTGTTCTATGCCAAGGGTCGACCAGATAACCTGTTCAATGGCCAATGGAAAGACATTTTGGGATCCGCGTGTGCTCGACAAATCAACACGAGTAGGTTGCGCCATGTGATCATCAGATTTTCAGGCATTTTGGCATGGGAATTGATCATTGATGCGGGCAAACTGCTGATCCAGTCATGAGAAGGCACTGTAGTTCCCATCGGTGGATTTTAAGCAGTTCAGTTCTTTTGTAACTCCTGGAAAACATTCTAATGGTGACATCTTTTAATTTAGAGGACATGAACACGCATTAATGAGATAAAGCTGAGCCCTGAGTTTAAGTAAAATTTTAAATTGAACATGGTTGATGGCTGTCTAATCTACTCCTGTTGATGACGAATGAACTCATTGTTATAAAAATATGAACAAAAGTGTCATTAAAATGCACTCTATTGCCGTGTAATCAGGGTTCCGCTTAGATTATTACTTGCCAACTCCACACAAATGAAATCACCCAAATTTATCTGTATTTTGAGAACAAAAAGTACAGAAGTTAGTGGACATGGTCAAGTCTCGCTAAAAGTTTCATAATGATTTCTTTTCAAAATCTCTGTCCATGAAAAAAAAGGTTTTCGTGATGAAATCGCATTACTCTGAACCGTCCACTCATTTTTTTTTGCACTCACAGTGGGTAACATTTGTCATATTATTTCCGTAGTGCCCTTTGTATGAGTAAGGTTCCTTTTCGGAACATAATTCAACGTCCCCAATGGTGGATAACTGCAATATAAATCTACTGTACCGCATTTTTTTCAGTAAAAAAAGCTTATAACCTCTCCATGAAGATGGTAACCCATCACCGGCATAACGTTAACTCCACTTATTGAGCCACCTACCCAGTGATTTTGCATCAGTACTCCCGATTATCATAATGTATTCTTTGTTGGCCTGGATCAGGGCTATTTGCATGTGCGCGATTTGCCATGAGTCAATGAACACAACTCGCGTTTTCTGGACATTTGCCTTGACAAGCACCCCAACAGGAGCGGTTGACACGGCGCTCAGCACATGCATTGGCTACCTTTTAATAATGCCAGCGGTCTGGGTGCGTACGAACAGAAGTGGCTCTGGTATGCAGCCTCCAAGCAATTTACGACCTGCACCTCCCTGTGCTTCTGGTTGTCATATTTACCTTGAAGGTCACCGTATTGTTTCAGTCAAAGTAAATTCTGATAATAGTGCAGCATCACAAATGGTTGAAGTCATGGAGGTCCATTCTTACCCCAGTCAGGTCATTTGATTGGACCGTGTCAGTCTAAATTGAAAACCTACATCATTTCTGTCAACTACACATACCGACTGAATAATTGCCCAAATGAAATAAACAAACCGAGCAGTGAGGGTGTCTCTTGGACACAATCTGGGGGGGGGTTGCGAGAGCCTTCTGCCAGTGATTTTATTCAAGGCTGTAAGGCTGGTTCGGTGAACCGTGAAACGAATTCGTCGGGCTGTTTCCAAACAAACCTCACTTCACCTACTTCGAGGAGGGCCTGGCAAACGTCTGCCACATCTTTCAACTGCAATCATGTTGCTGCAGCAACCTCCACTCTGGTAAATAAATTCGCCCTACAATTCTACTTGTGCTTAGGTTGGCTATGAGCGTTTCACACTAGGGATTACTCCGTCGGGAAGGATTCCACTATTTCCACTTACGGATGGTATTATTGAGAACACGAGACAGCTAGATACAGAGAACTCCTCAAACTTATTTGGGTAGGTGTGCCACATTGAATAACTTCCGAGAACTTTTCAAGACTGGCCAGTTTGTATAATCACCCGGATAATCGATTCGTATTTCACTCGAATGCTGCTTTATAGGTGCAGTTTGCCTAAAGCATTTCAATTTAAAAAGTTTCGTTACTTAAGACGTAGAGTTTCTTCAATGATTCGAGCAGATACTTTCTGACATACACGGAAACGCAATCTGCTAATGGCAGTCGTCTTTCCTTGATTTGCTGTGACATTTGCGACACTTGGGACTGTAAAACATTCACCCAATTTGTGGAAACCACTTGCATCCGACCGTGGACAGGCCCACAGAAGACGTTTCTCGTGGCAGTTCTAAGAGAATAAGGGGAAAATATCCACATTTTGAGTGTTAATCATACTCTAATATCGTCTTTTGAAGTAGCTGTGTTGCGTGGTTTAGCATGTTTTCTTGCCTCAGGCCATTAAAATTAAACTTCAGTCTCAGTTTGATTTAACTAGTCTACAGCAAATTGCCCCTGTCTCTTTTAGCAAAACTTACGCTGTTTCCTGCACCACGGCCAGCTAGATCAAACGAAAGTTACTAGCATCATAAAAGCGTTTTTGTTTCAAAATAAACAGAGCCATTTACAGTGATCCTTCGACAAAACTTGCTGTCAATTTTTCATGGGGAACTAGTGCCTTTTCCCTAGCAATTTAGAGATTTCCAGAAAAACCATACTACTCGTTAACTAGACAACCAAGAAAGACATTCAGTTTTGCGTTCAGTTGAATAATGCTGAGTCTTATTTCGAAAATGCAACCCAAATGTGTTTCAACCATTTCCTGCCGACATTCGAGCATCTGTTTTCTTGATTTCACCCACTGAACATATGGCGTGTGCCTACTTGTGTGTTAGGACTTGAACGAAAAAACACGGAAATTACACGAAGCAATTAACAAAATTTTATTTGTACGGTTGAAAGCACAAGCTTACAATGAAGAACTTGTCGTGAATCCTGTTTATTCAACCCCCTAATCCGGTCGCTCCACCTCCTACACAGGGTTCTCCTTGTCGCAGCATGTCGCCAACCGCGCGAATCCTCAACTCCACCTTCACTAACCCGAATATTTATCTTGGAGTGCCTCCACACATAGGTCCCGATGTTCGCGCATGTATGGCTCACACATCCGATCTATAAATACACATGCGCAAACCCCACACACGACACAACGACACCAACGAGATTGAGCTCTGAAGTAAACAGTTATGTCCCGTCCTCTACAGTCTTTTTCTTCATAGCGAGTATCAGGCAAGCGTAATCGGGCCAGGGTTAATTCCGCGGCCCCGGCTTGGTTCAAGACCACATGCTGGGGCCCATAACAAACTAGAACTGGTGATGTTGCAATTCTGGTGGTCTTAAGATACTTAATGGATGCTTGCAAAAGGATATAAAATGCACTATAAGGTTTATTAGTTCGGTGTCCCTTTACAAAATTACCGTTACCGACAGGCACCAAACCACATTCACTTCAGTTTGGCTGTAGGTCATGTCAACATGGAGTCGAAGAGGCACATGTGAGTGGATCAGTCGTTTTAGTTCCCAAATTTGGCATTTGACCCCGTGTTTCAAGAAGATCCAGGAAACGTTTTGCCCACACAGTAATCACGTGCTTTGAAACATGCACCAGTACTCCGTTGAAAATTACTAGTAAATTAAGCAGAAAAGTTATTCAGTAATACTGACGCTGCGTTTGGAACCGTGGTAGAGTTTGCGCCAGTACCAAGTCATGCGATCTACTGTTCCACCTGGAGCTTCCGTATGCACCAATCCGTTGATTTTCCCAACTGTGATCTGAGTTGCAAACGGTACCTCCCAGTAGTAGGAGTCCAGGGTATTTAGACTTTCATCGCTGTCATTTCTTTAATTTCAGCTCTTAAGCAGTTGGGCTTCCCAATTGACTACTAATTGACAAAATCTACGCTGTGGCCAGGAGGGTTTTTTAACCAAATCAATCCAATCCCCAAAGCCCACTAGAAGTCGATTCGTGGTCTCGACACCGAGCGATCACAAGCGGGCCTGGGTGAGAAGTTCTTTCAAAGCGCAACCACATCGTTCCATCGCCCCAAAGTGCGGGGTGGTGTTGAAATTGCGTGGAACATAAAATCAAATTGGAATCTCTTACATCCACGGGATTGAAGTGCATTGGGAAAGAGGGGGGCGGGAAGGGGCGCGTATGCAGAATAAGTTGTGTGCCATCTAGAACGGGGTACAGAGGCGTGTGTCTGTTTGATCGGAAGGCAGGAAATTGAAGGATGGGTGATTTGACGTGTGTGCGATGATGTGCGAGTGAAGAAAGAGATACAAGCTATTTACAGGGGTTACACTCGTCTCGTTCACTTGACTTTAAACAACTTCGTGGATCGCGTTTTCTGGAAAGTAGAGATTGTCCAGCGAGGCGCTACCATCGTCAATGAAAGGAATTACTTTGGAATCGTACCAGGACTTGTTCTCGGCTTTCCCTAAATGTCAAAAATGCTTTGATAAACAAACGAGGACAATGCAGGTGGGAAAAAATCCGAACAAGCCTGTGGTAAGCAATCTGCCACTGTGTTGTATGCAAATTCCTCGCACTTACTCAGATCTCAGTGTAACTAAAGTGTGTTATCGAATTTCCGAACCATAATTCCTCGGAGCTAAACCGACAACAACGCCACGCCTTAAACCTATGTTGTACTTCCTTTTTGCGGGCCTAAAAAACTCTCCGCGGTATTGGAAAGTTACTTTCCCACATTTCAAGAACTCAACATAAACTAGTACACGGGAATAGAGACGTGTTTAACATATCAGGATTTGCAGTGATAAACATCACTATCCCTGGAAATAACCCAGGAAACCAATTCACCAGCATAACAGCTGATGCTAAATTGGTATTTTGCCTGATTCTCTTAAACCTACTAGTAACCACATCTCTTCTCCTACACGGAAATTTTGTTTATTTTTTGGTTTGGAGTTGTGGAGCTCAGTTAATTGGATGCTTATGTTTTTGCCTTTGTTTGCGGGTTTCGAGCACTGTGCCAGTCAAAAAGCGTGGTATTTTAAGTAAAGAAAAATCGACCGACAGACACACTACATTGTATCCAGTCCTAGAAAATACCTCCTTTCTGTAGTCGGATTTTTAGCCTGGTTCTACTTGGAATTGACTGAAGTGCAAGAATGGATCTCAAGCTTTCTGCTCCACACACAAGAAAACCAGGTTTAACACTGCCTTACTGTTTAATAAAATTGGTGTTGCTGTGCTTCTAACTGTCAGGCAAACATTAAATTCGACGACATGCAGGGTGATGTTCACACCGGTTTTTGAGACGCTTTAGCAACCAAAATTTCCATCAGCACTGTGCTGGCGTGTGCAGAGAAGGTGGCTCAAATCATCCTGAAGCCGGTTTATCAGATGGAGCTCCTCGTAAGATAGTAACAACCATTCGGGGTGGTGTAGCGGGTTGTGTAGATTCGCGTCCATTAACCTGGTGGTCGCAGTTTCAGACACACGTCCCCCTTTTCTCGGTGCGCCAGTCAGCCATGCGAGATCGTCGGCTCATTCACCCCCCGTGCGGCGGGTACCACCGCTGCCCCTTTTATCCACCTGACCGTTAACTAATTCGCCTGAATTGTACTAGGCATGCGCGACCGTGGCACGCACGACACAACGTCGTTGAGCTATCTAGTAAACGGCTTGGCCTCGTCTTCTACTTGTCAGGGTAGCGTAATCGGACTAGGCTACACGCCAATCCTGCATCCTGCTGACACTGTCAAACTATGACAAGCTCTGGATTAAGACTTTTGTTTAGTTCATGGAAGATATCCATCACCAACACTAGGGCACCTTCCAAAAATAAATTCCTTCTGCTAAATTTGGCAAGCAGAATGTGTGTTGGCATTTCTTTGGTTCCTGCCAGCTGTGCTAATAATTAAGCCCTATCGAGAATCCAATAATTCCTTAACATGGCCAATGCCTGCCAATCCCACCTAAAGAAAGCGTCATTCTATTTGACAAAATGGTTTGCCGTAGTAGTCGCACTCTTATTTCACAACAAATTAATCTAATAAATATTCCCTTGTGATTACTTCGTTTTTATTTTCCATGCGCTCTGAAGGCATTGGGGATGGGTTGTTGTGCAAGCACGAATTGCCGTGGCATTCATTAAGTCAGAAGGCCAACGTTACCAGGTAACTTTTGTCACATTTTAGGCGAAGACAGTAAACTTTTTTTTGAGAAGCCAATGAAAAGCCTTTGGGGAACGTGACTGAAGCGTTTCATTCTGGTCAGGGGGTGGATCGACTTGCGTGGTAGCGCGCTTGGTGAAGTTGGTGACGCCTCGCAGAGGATACTTCAAGCAGGTAACTAGAATAAGTCCATGCAGATTCCTGAAGGCCTCATTCTTTGTGGTCTTGTTTCAAAAACAAGACAGGCAACGCACGTCTCCAGGTTCACAAGACGTGTCAATGTAGAACAGGGGATGCAGGAAACGCGACCTCATTTACGTCGTGGTGCCCACCAAAAAACGGAAGCACCAGCCCTGCCACATCCTCCAGAATTTGCTCTACCGGAATTCAACCTTTTTCCATCAAAATTCAACTATTTGCATAAAATCTTGTTCAGAATTTCGTGCCAAAACATTGGGGCATCGCAAAACCTGCTGATTGTTATTGAAAAGTATGGAGCAGTAAAAGGGAATTTCGCTGTATTCGAATTTCGTCTAGTAATCAAATGAGAACAAGTTTACTTCGACGTAGTTATTAAAACCGCAGTAATACTTCTCAATTCAGCACAAATGCTCACTATGGCCTGGTATTTACAGCAATTTTGGTTTCGTTGGGATTAAAAACCGCACTGTGGATTATTTCTGCCCACTTTCTCCACTCTAACAAGGACGCTTTTTTTTTAAGCTGAAGGTCACCAGTTTGTGGGGACCACGGTGGTTGCCGAGGTGTGTACCGCTGTATTTGTGCACGCGTGCGTGCATCGGATCCACTTCTTATCTCCTCGCGCTTCATTGTCAAAAGCATATTATCAATTTGCAAACTAAAGTGCCCTACACACACTGAATTGTGTTCCAAACTGAACGTTAATGTGAAGTCTACTGTCATTTTTTTATGCCTGCACCCAATTAACTTATTAAAAACTGCTCTACTGAGATGTACACCATAATACTTGTACATCCCGGTGTTGATCATTGAAAGATTTGATCAAGATCGGCTCCAATCGATGCTAAAACAGGATCCCCGTGGAAATTTGAAGCGTTTGTCAAAGGCGTGACCCCTTTTAAAATTGAAAATGGCCCCAGTTTTCGTATCCATGGCAGCAGTGGCGCCTTCACTTAATCGCATCTAGAGAAGTATTGCTTGTTGAATATGTCCCTCATTCTCAGGTCGCTTAACTTATTCAAGGTTTTTTTTGTAATAAGGAAGATAAACCCTGACAGAAGCCAGCTAAAAGTGGCTTCCCTAAACAAAGGCCAGACCGATGTTTAAGTGAGCTCATATCGGATTCCAATGCTGGCTTCGGAGACGTCTAACTAAGTCCTTTTCAAATTCGCGAATATCTGCCATACATAAGGACTACCTTCTAGACCTAAATAGGCTCGAATGTTTTATCTTAAGTGTCCACTGGAAATGAGTAATCAGTGAACACTGAGTGGCTATCATATTTCCGAGGCTAGAACAGCCGTCAGCAATGTGAATTGCGCAGAAATCTCGCAGTAAACAGGAATTGCATAATAGAGGTGGACGGTAACTTGGTGGGGGTAATTACTTACTAGTGGGATTCGCCCGAATACCGCTCTTCAGAAGAGATCCATTCTCATCTGGTGGCACGGCAGCGGAGCTCACACCCTTACTCTTAATGGCCTTGATGAACTTCTCCTTGGGCGGCGTCCGGTCGGGCTTGGCATGTGCATCGGTCGACTGGCTCGTTGAGTCAACGGCCTACAAGTGAATGCAACACCTGACTGCTGGCCAGGGCCTCTGACGTCTTGAAAAGGCCGACTCTCTCTTCCAGTGCACTTCCCTCTCACAAAAGCTTGTATAGCGGTTCTGCGATGAGGCACGTTGCGCTCCGGATAACGGTGGAAATGCTAACAGCCATCAATCAAAGTGATCCGCCTGCCTCTAAGCTACACAGCCCTTGGTTTGTGGACGATCTGGTACGAACGGGAACTTCCCTTTTTAATGAATTGGTCGGCGTGCGAACCCTTTGGTTTTCGCTACAGCTTTTCAATCACTTATCAACGAATATTTGGGGACGATGGGAAGGCAATACGAAGAATATTGAATCTAAGTGTACAGGCAGGTTTCATTACTAGTTCGGCACAACAGCATCATTAATCGACTGACCCAAGAAATCAGTAGGCTGGGTGACTAAGCTTTGATTAGAATTATCGATACTATAGAAACAACGGAAAACTAACCTTGGTAGTCTTGGACTTTCGTGCTTGACAGCACTGCACCACCCGGATGATAATGAGAATGATGAGGACCACAGAGAGGACGACGGAAAGGGAAATGGGGAGGGTTGATTCATACTAAAACGTGAAATTAAACATAACTGTCTTGTAATTCAGCATCTTAATTAGTTATTTGCCATCTCTTTATGGCACATTTTTGTCATTTTAATACCTGCATAAGATTTTGCGGTGTTTGAAGTGAGGGTCAGAAAATGTTGCCGAAATTTATGCTCAAGTTAAAAACAAATCCAAGACGCCTGATTCTACCGAGCCCCGCGCATTGATGAGTTGCCAGTTGAGTATTTTTTAGTCCCAACAGGAAACTCCAGCCTCCTCGTACCTACCGCGTTGGTTATAGCCGCGTCAAGCAGATTTTTTTCGACAAAATAGGAGTAAAATTCACCAACATTTTTTGACTGAATGTAGCGCTGATTTAAAAAAACAATGTCTCAAACTATGGTGGATGGTGAATTGGGATGGCAGGAAAAAACAGAGCCAAGGGGATTGCACGATGTACCATGTGGGAATATGTATATGGACCACGTGACCCCAGTTTACTAAATTAAGAGGCGACCCTTTTGTCATGTCACAGACGTACACGAGATTTTAATGGTGATAAGCTTTACATCATTAAAAAACGGAGAGGTAAAACTTTGTGATTTCTGTGGGATCCGTTTGAACTTCCCCTTCGATTTATCGTCGATCAGTGACAGTTTTCCCCCAGTGAAGTTACATTCATGATTACACAACACCATATTACATTGGCACTGGTTAAA
Source organism: Mesocestoides corti (assembly GCA_900604375.1). Taxonomy (NCBI): domain Eukaryota; kingdom Metazoa; phylum Platyhelminthes; class Cestoda; order Cyclophyllidea; family Mesocestoididae; genus Mesocestoides; species Mesocestoides corti. The sequence goes on along the minus strand of UXSR01001086.1, from coordinate 2,205 downwards.
TGGACAATAAGGTTCTTGAAAAATTAACACTTTGACTGTAAGGTACGCCTTCATCAGTTACAGCAGTTTTGCTCAATTGTGCACTGGCAATTAGTAAAGGCTTATTCTGTCTAGTTAGTCTCCATACCAACGTAAGTGGGCAGAATCCAGTGCTCTTCCACGGCAAGTGTCATTGCTGATCTTAAAGACGGCTAATTAAACAAACCTCAACCCAATCAATAAACACTGAAGGGAACTGAACCCCGGAGGGTTGATGCCATAGCGCCCACTTCCCACCGACGCCTTGGCAGAATCGACTGACTAGACAACAGCAAATCAGTCAGTTTCGCCACAGCTGGCCTATTCTGCTACTACATCTTCGCGTCGTAAATCCAAAAGCAATAATTCGTGATGATGATCATTGACCAGAGGCCATTCCAGCGTTATTATTTTTGACTGCGGGTTAGTGACTTCGACATCCGACTATGGGTTGTTGTGAATTGACCCTCGATTGCCACCAGAGACGCATTTGTACCTAACGAGTAAATAAACGGCTGTCTGCTTTTCCGTATGGCCCTTTCACCTTTATGTTTGTTACAGGATAACGTGGGTTTCAACAAACGTTTGGAGTGTAAAATAGGAGCATCTACCAAACGATTACTGAGCGTAGCTGTTCCAAACTGCAGTGGACAAAAATAGGATAGTTTGCACACGTCGTGTGCACCAAGGCCACCAAGTGGTGTCAACTTATGCTGCACCCAGCAGCTTTCTGCATCGTCTCACGACCCGCCGAGAAACGGCACTCTGTGATTTGCTCTCAGTCCATCTGACCTCGTAGATGGGTGCGCGGGTGTGGTGAAAGTGGTGACTAACCACCGACGTTGCCTCTGGTGCCTTGTTTAGCACAATAATTTTAAAAACATCTGAGAGTATGGCGTAGACCGGGGTAGTGGCCTCCAAAAGTGGTAAACACGCGCACACTTTTCACGGTGGCTGGATGAAAGTTCACATACGTAAGCTTATTCTATTGCCACATGTTGTGTGTCCCGGTCAACTGAAATGGCAGGTGCCGCTAGCCAAGGGGATATGCAATAGCTATAGAACGGTAGTCTGATGAATGGTAATTGTTGTTTTCACGTGACAGCTTCACATCAGAGTGGAAATGCGAGTACAGACAATAAAGCTTGTCAGCTGTGACTTGACGATTGAGGGATTTACCAGTGTGCAGTTTGCCACCGAATCATTCATCGATTTCGGTGGACCACCGCTACCATTCAGATAACACGATGAAGTGTAGATATTGGACTCCAAAATTAGGTTTTTGCCAGATTCGAACAGCCTCATGTTTATAGAAGAAAGGGTTCCTATACCCAGGGATTTCACAAAGAGGCTGACGAACTTTGGAGTGCACGGCTGCATACTCCATGATTTCACTGTTCCCCAGTAACTCTCACTTGTGCCAAAATCACCTTGCACGAAAGTGGTTAACCAGGGTTTGAAGAACTAACAGGTGAGAAAAGGAAGTTGTCGTGGATCTCGATGACCACAAATGTTATTGTTTTGTAGTGTGGCTCTAAACAGAAGTGCTAGTTTGTTGTGAAGGTAATCACATTAAATGGCATTACAAAAAACAATAATGATGCCGGGCGCACTGCCAGGTTAATTTAAGTAAATTCTTCTAACGATTCTTTCGATTTTAACTCTTTCTATGATCCCTTCTGCAATTGCATGACGAAGGCATTTTGATCCAACCACACAGAGCAGGCTATCTGGTCGACCCTTGGCATAGAACAACCACATCTTCGAAGTCGCTTCAGGCAACTGATATGCAAACGTGTTCAATACATGCGGTAGTTCTTCATATAGGCTTATGGGCCAAACGGACTCATATCATCCTACGATCTACCATCAATTGAAATCATTCCAACATTTTAAAACTTCTTCCTCAATTATTTGGTTAATTTGGTTTACCAAATTGGGCAAGCCTCTTTACTCGCATTAATGATCGGTTTATCATGTCAAAATGCCTGAACAACTGATGATGACATGGCGCAATTTGTTCGTGTTGATGTGTTGCGCACACGCGAATCCCAACATGTTGTTCCATTGGCCACGAGTTAATACCAAACATATTCGATTATTGGTATTTTACGTTGGTTACTAACCCTCAATTCGTCGAGCACTCATCGTCTCTTGGATGCAAACGGCTGCATCCAAAATTATGCC
>UXSR01001085.1:0-11648 GCA_900604375.1 Mesocestoides corti | reverse complement strand
ATTAGACACATCCATTGGTTCAGCTTGGAAGAAGCGATGGCAAATTTACATTTTAAGATGAATTAATCAAAGACTCGGCTTTTTGCGATACAAACCCTCAAAACAGACCCTACGCCGAGAAACACAATTAGGGCGCCTTCACGCAGGTTACATAATGCCATGAAATCTGACCCTCCTGGGTGTAAGGCAACGAGTTGTGTTCCCGCGTAGCTTACTGTGTGTTGCAGGGCCCTCTGCGCTACATTCACCCGCACTTACGAGACGGTGACGTGTTTCAGGTTAAAGACAGCTGACCACAATTTGACCTTACTTCATGCAACCGAGGTTAGGATTTCACTGAATTCCATCTACACGTCTTCTTTCAGCATGATGTACTAGACTATGCTTATGCTGAGGCAATGGGTCTTCGTTGTTCTACTTCTGACTTTGTTGTTTAGGTCTCACGCATAAAATACACAAATTGGGCTAGCACCGTAAGGACAGTAACCAGATGTACACAATTTCAGTTACTTCATGAACTGCATTACCGTCTTGGCTTGTCAACTTAGGGACCTTAACACACGCCGGGCTGATACTGGCGACTCTAAGTGCACTTAGAACGGAGTTTGTTTTAGTAAATCTGGTGTTATTTGTCCATCAATCTTACTTAATTACTCCATGACGTTCAGCATAGACTATGGCAACCTAACTGGCGCCCGCGAGCTTGTCAGCCTTACTAAACTTTGCAACATTTGACCGATTACGCTACAAATAAACCGGGGACATCTCTTGGGGACTGATTCCGGTAAGGTTTGTTTAGTGGAAACCATGGAATAAAACATTTGAGGGCTTTCACGACCTTTTGATTGACCATCACTTCGTTCATCGCATTTAATCTTCATGTAAAAGACTTTCCACTGGAAATAGGTTACAATGTCTGCATTATCTAAAATGTGGTCGCTTAATTGCGTGACTGAATGTATCAGCCATCCCCACAAGAAATCGAATCACCTAGTACTAAGGCTGGCAAATACTGCCATAGCCGTGGTAGCTTACTTAGTAACTAGTGCTTCAAGGAATACATGAGATGTGACGCTCGGATCACGAGTTCAGAGTACTTCTCAAACAAATAGAGAAGATGGGCTAGTTTGTTTACTTTCTTAGAATGAAACCTGCAATTAGTAAATGCCGACTCCGGATTCCAACTTTTCATTCAACGGCTGAACTACATTAAACATCATGTCCCCATGTAACCCACTCGTTGGCAATGAATGCCGCAGTCTTTGTGCATTAATTTTTTTTCAAGATTTGTGAATGATGAATACCATCAGAAAAAAGTAAGTGTGAAAACTACAAAATTCAATTTAGCATTCCTCCCTAAGAAAGTGACGAATCATTACAATAAGAGCTTAAGTGTTCGACAGTTAACAGAGAGCAACATTCACAGTTTCCGCGTCAAAGTGAAATCAAGTCGCTAACCAAGGTCACGCCCAAAACACACAAAAAGCCCACTATCAATCCAGTCACCTGAATGAGGAATAGTCGAAAGGAGTTTGCATTGTTCTTCTCAGCTTCTTCCAAGGCGTTTCGAAGAGACGGCAGCTAAACATACGTAAACATAATATATTAGAATGTATTAGGATGGACGAAATTGCAACCCAATCGATAATATTCAGGGATGCCCAAATATTTAAGTACAACAGACGTGTTTACGGAGTTTTTTTCGGAAGATACGCATTAATAGATGGAAACCGTCCTTATGCCAGTCTCTTCAGCTAGGAAAGACCTAGTCATGTTACAGACGAGCTTATGTTGAATACTCAATCAGTCCACGGTTAGTCCTGGAAGCTTGAGTGTAAAAGACAACATCAATCAATCGTGCGTTGATGAAAATGACAGAAAAGCTCCCTAAATTGGTCTCTACACTGTTGAAAGTCAAAACCACAATCTGTACATTGCATTACCACTATCAATGAGACTCCATGGTTAACTTAATACCACAACTTCAACGGTAATATGCGTTTTGTAAGACTTTCTATATTTGGAACTAAAAACCCACACCAATTACGTCCGTTTGGAAGATACAAAAGGGTTTTTCGACTACACGGCTGACCTCATCTGCCCACGAATCGGCCATATGATCTTGACGTAGGGTTATAGGAAAACAGCATTAGATTACCCAAAGTAGCGGTTTTGTACTCACGCGCCAAATTTCAATAGACGAATATCTCAGACGCATACTCAATCACAATATTTCTCAGCGACCTAATTACCTAATCAGTTTGGAATGTATGCGATTGTGTTTCCCCGACACAATTCAGCACAGCGCGCAAAAAACGGCAGTGTGCAAAGCATCGCAAAGACTATTCCCCCGACTCTGGGTCCCACAAAAAGGCTAGTAACAACCGCGTCCTGCGAAGTTGCTAACGCCTATGAACGATAACTATCGTGAGTGTGTGGGTGAGCGTTATAATCAGGAATCCGGCACGACGCCGATTCCACAGCCTGAGCAACAGGTAGACCTCTGAGAACAACCAACAGCAGCAAGTACAAAACCAGAGACCTGACACGCTCATGACACCAATGACTCGTTCGCATCACACACAAAGAGCACGGAATACGGGTCAGAGAAGGGTAGTGCCTTTTGGATTTCTCACTTTATCTACATTCACAGTTTTGCGTGTTGATGCCTGCAACAACAAACTGCGACCCCAATGTGATTATGAAGACGTGACAGTCACATCATAAAGTTGACTTCACACTGCAAACATTTAAATTGACCCAAGGCACGACACAATGTGGATATTAAAGGACTGCAAAAAAAGCCACACACAAAACTAAGTTTTGTGGATCTATATTATTCGGATAAAAAAAAGCGAATTAAAATGGTACTTTTACTGAGTCCTTGGTCAATGAATAATACACCAGTACTCTCTGGATGTTCCAATAAAACTAAGGGGTTAGGGTAAACAGGTCACGTTGGAATCAACTAGTTGAGACGTTAGACCTCGAATTCCAAAAGAAACGACCTTTCACACAAAAATCGGATTTAAACAGCCAAAACACGGAACTTGGATTACTGCCAGGGATTAAAACTGAGCATACACACACGATATTGGTTAAAACAAAAACCTTTCGACACAACCGACACCTAGTACGCATACAAGCGATACGACAGTACAACACTAATCTAGCAACACCTAGGAGTGCGAAAATTGACTGTATTTAGTTGAAACAGGACGACGTTAGGATGTCTGTGCACATTGCGAATTTGAATAACCAGCCTCTATCAAAACTGGTAACTATAAAACTAAGAACCTGGGCGTTAAGAGATTCGAATCAGCCTACCCGTACAGCAGCTCACTGGAAAATCACCTGATTTACAAAAGAACTCGGTGAAAAAAGCCCCAAGTAGATCACCATTAACATGGCAAATTAACTTGCTATTAGCATTTCCGCCATGGACACAGAACCGCTATCATGGCGATGGCGGCAATAATCTGTCAGAATAATAGATGCGACCCTTAACTCACACAACAACTGTTCACTAAGCATTACAACCATACACAGACACACACGCACACACCCATAAAACACGCAACGCAAGCTGTCATGCAGACGTAAGGAACTGCCTTCTCTTCAGTCTGTTTGCTGAAGACTAGGGTCCACGAAGAGAAGGATGCAGTAAAGTTACTCTATTTTGAGTGCCAGCATACCCTACGGAATTACCTCAGTTGTGTGTGTGTGTGTTGACACAAACTCGCATCGGTGAGCCCCAACGCCTCTAATTGAAGCCGAAATCGCTCTTAGTCCACCATTGTTACCGATACACCAAAATTCCTCAATAAATAAACATTAGCCCACCGCCAACTGGGTGGTACATACCATATCTGAAAGACTTATGTAGAGGAAGAACCCAGCAGTGATTGCAAATACGTAGAGAGCGCCGGATGATACTTCGCCAATTATTAAGCCAATCACGAGACCCAAGTAGGCAGAACAGGCTGAAGTAAAGTTTGCACAAATTGCAGATTTGATAGAGAACCCGGAGGCGAGGAGGACTGCAAAGTCACCTGTGGTAAGTTGTTGGAATATAAGTTAGTAAACAGAATCAGAATGGTCTTAATTTAAATGGAAGTAATAAATACTAAATGCGGGTTACGTAGAACGGAAAACACCATATCGACAGGCAATATGACAGCCGTCTCACCAAAACTCAAACGGATCCAGAAACAGCACTGACTGGAAACCGTAGGCCTGTGTGAGAACAGCCAGAAGTAATTGGACGACCTCAGGGATTCCAGACAGCACGTGCATTGTTGAGAAAGCGGATACGAAAGATTTCATAAACGCAACATGTGCTACACCAGTAACTGCACGTACCTAGTTCATGAGGAAGCTCTTCAAAAAGGATGCTTAGCGATAAGGCGATGCCAATAGTTGGACTTTGAGTGAAGCCGGCACCGATGGTCAATCCGTCCATGAAATTGTGAAACCCGTCTCCAAAGAGAATCATCCAAGCCACTGGAGCGATATTAGAGAAATTATCCTTGTTAAAGTAAATACAGCAGTGTCTACTACTACGCGTAGCTGGTGCCTTCTGTGATATGTAAACGTTGTCACTAAAATTCGACTCTGCATTTTCCAAGATCACGTCCTTTTCCACAGAAGAAACCTCGTCCTACAGCAAAATGAGGGATTCGAATGTCACATAAAGCCTCTGTACACACATACATACACATAAGTATGGCAGAAACACTAAAATAACGTACGTTGGCGGGATCTTGTCTAGAACCATGAGAACTTTCATGCCAGTTACTTGCGTCTGCAATATCAGTTCCTTCGAATGATTTGTCGCCACCAGATGACGCTTTCCACTGAAAGCAACAAAAAATGACTACCGATACTACAGAATGTGGGAGAGCAATATAACTTCACAAAGCTTCATCAAGTAACACTAAGCATTATAAGTCAAAGTTAGTTGTGGAGTCGAGTCTCTAGATTTTGCCAGAAGTTTTGATTTGCGAGGGAGCGCAAAATCCATAACCCATTCATTCGATCTGTAGTTGGAATGTGAATACAGAACAAATTCCCGTATTGTAACAAATTGTCCGCATAGCCACAATAGTACTACTTGTATCAATGATTACACAATAGTAACGATACACAAAGGCAAAATATGGAAACACTACTCCTTCCTTAAGTACATCCAAAGCCCGCTGGATGAAATCGCACCAAGTGCCCACAGGGTGGATTTACATAAAGGTAAAAATCTCAGCTTTAAAACAAATCGAGATGTTTACAAACCATGTCACGGAGTGACGCTAACCCGGTACTTGCACAGGATGAAGTCAGTGTCAAAAATGAATGTGATTAGTTTTCTAGGAGTCATAAATGTTTTTGGACCTCAAATAATACCAAAGAAATAACTTTTGTTCAAGTGAGGATAGAGTGCAAACCAATACAAGAGAGTATTGAATTTAAGTAGATTATTTTGAAGAAATATCTACAACAAAAACCGGAGTAGTTCTTGTGGATGGGCATCCGATGCATTCCAAGGACAAATAATAACAGAAACAGACAGCTCACCTTTAGAAGGCGTGGCAAAATCAACAGAACGTATTCCACAACAAAGAAGAATAGAGCTCCAGCAAGAACAGAGCCAAGCTTCAGTAGGTAGGAGCGACCTTGACCGCCGAACTCCGCGGGCATGTCGATCATCCGCATAGCCTGTGGTAGTTTGAAAGACCAAAGGTACGAAACCAGAATGTCTAGACACAAGGGTTAAACTACACAAACACGCTAGAATAAAGTAAGTAGTTTTTTTTAAATATTTGACGCAGGTAATAAAGGATACACAACATTTATCACCAACAGATTCTCAGAATGAAAATTGAGGTAAATGACAGACACGTAAAAGTAGGCTCCCGAACGTTAAGATACTTGACGAGTGAAATGACATGAGCATAGTAAATTCACGACATCATTTCGCACAAAACATGCGATTCTAAATTAGGTAATCCAAATGTGTAAAAAGTAAGAATAGAGGACTTAATGGTGGTTAAGTTTGTGTGATGGACGCGTGATCACAAGCAACAAATACAAAGCGCAGTGATTCTTACGCGGGGCGCAATTAAACCGATCCTACATGGACTCATGTGCAACGTAACGAGCATTAACTCAACTGCGAAATTCAATCCGAATTGGCATCACGTTCGCTAACAGAAATTCAGCCTTCGTGTCGGAAAGCGCCAGTATGCAATTGCATTACTTACCTACTAAGAGTTAAGGCAATGGGTGCAGATGGTGAGCGGGTACCTCAATTCCGGTCCTGTTTGAGGTTTGATTGTATAAAGGAGCAGTTTTTATTTTAACAGCTTGTATATTGCACAAAAAGTGAATGCACAGCATATAAGGGGTTACATTAACATGACAGCCCGACAGGTATGAGGTTTGGCCCATCAAACTCCAACATCACTGATTAAGCAAGCTTACCTCGGGAATGAGGACAAGAATAGCCGTAGAAGAGAGTGCTCCGACAGCAAGAGCTGTCATGAAGCCAAGCAGAATGTTAAAATATTTCCAGCGCTTAATTGGAATACAGATAAAGCCGGTCACAGCGCAGAGATTGGTGATGGAAACTCCAAGAAATCCATAGATTATCGCTTAAGTGAAAAAATCCAACGAAGAATGAATACTATTAATAAAAAATACACTCTAAACAAAAGAAAAATTCACTATGAGGGAAACGGCAATGAATCAGGTATACGAGGCAGCACCCAATCGATTTTAATGGTGAAGTCTTACATTTACAAATAGGCAGTCTAAATGCAACGAAAATTGGATAGAACCAGAGCTAAGATTTCCTGTGCTATATTAAGGCGCTTACACTCTGCTAAAGCATGCCGTTGAAGAGGAGGATTGGAGATTTCGAGTAAAAAGTTGGCGGAAGTTGAATCATTTGAGGACGATATCCTTAACAGAGCCCTCATGTCAGAAATATTAGGGATCTAAAAGAAAACAAGATATCGCCAACAAACTACCTACCAATACATACCCAAGCAAATGAGACGCCAAACAAATGAAAACGATGAAGGTATTTAGAGCATTTTTAGACAAACAGCTTGCCAGCTAGTAGTTTTTCTTGGTTTTTGAATATCAATAAAACGACTTTTTAGCACTTAACGAACACGAGGCAAAAGCAGCAGATAGTTAAAAAAACTAAAAACTCACATTGGTTAAAGGTATGTTGAAAATGGGGCTCCCACCTAATTGGCCATCAATAACTGGTACAATTGTCATCGAATCGTTTGAAGGATTTGGCGATGTCGATGGTGGTAGCTGGTCAATTGAAATAGCACTTATCAACATGCTTGGTTCAGCTTGAACTTGTAAAAACCCCACATTAATCGTCGAAAGAAGTGAAGATAACACGATGACTAGGGCCCAGTGCCGGAAAAGAGATGAACGAGACACGGTGTCCGTTAAAAAAGCGAATGTTGACGCCATTTTGATAAAAACTGAAATAAATAAAGACAGTTTTACACATCGCATTAAACACATAATGTTACCTTGGATATATGATTACTTTAGTAAATTAACAGGCTAGCGAATTCCATTAAGTACTGTCACTACTGGTAAGAGAATGGCTAAACTGCATAACTAAGCAAAACAAAGCCAACAGCCGCCCACACAAGGATGGCTCTAGGCGGGCTTCGAATACATGCCTAGCAAACCGCCATTAAAGATAAACAGTGTGTTAGATAAAAAGAAGATTAATTGGTATGTTAAAGTGGTTAGTTTCCACAAAAACATTATGGGAAACATGGAATGTACAGCGCAAACTACAAGTTGGGTTGAATTTTATGACACAAAAAAATCGAAACATAAAGCCTAGACATATAAAGATATCGACCGAAAACGGCTATTCGTAAGTGCTAAGAATGACGTGTTAAATTGTAATATGTCTTTAGAATAACAAATCACCTTAACAAAAACATTCACGAGAAAGTTGACTTTAGGGGCAGGAACATAAAACCTCATAAACGGAGAAATAGTTCACTATAGACATGACTGAGGAACCAAAAGGATTAGCTCTATACGGGCGAGTTGAATAGGTAACCTACAAATAACGGCTGCGTAAATAAGCGAGAGGAACAGACTGTATCCCAAAATGATAATGGCTATTAAAGCCATACAGACACATCAGGGTTTCGCACATAACCAGTATCCCTCAAAAATATACATATTAAATATAAATTTTTCATTACCTCCTTCACGGAGTGCAAATTCAACTTTTTAGGCATCACGATAAACCTGATTAAAATTTACGTACAAATGAATAAATAAAAAAATTCGGGTCTCCTAAAGTCTACACAAAAGTAGACAATGGCAACAAAAAAAACATTTTAGTTGAAACGCAGACTAGTGAGACAGGGATAAATATCTGACCATTTCTTTTAACTTCTCAAAACACCACCATAACAAAAAAATATCGATAAGACAAAAGGCCTGACACCATTAAAACGAACGCAGGAGCAAATAAGGTGATACATTCTGTCTATAAAACATGTAGCATTGCCCGATTCCAAAAAGAGCAGTCAGAAGAACTTTAAACACACAATAAAGAATCATACTACACGGAGAGACACGTCCAACTCACGACCAGATCGCGGCTCCGCAATGCGCTCCAGAAATACCAATGCAATTGGTTGGAAAATTAAAACAAATTAAGTCTTGTTATTCAGTACCCAAATAATTCGATAAAAGAACCTCATTTAAATGTTACCAGATTACCTAGCTAAAAAATAATTTCTTAAAAAATTATATTTGGTAATTTTTGTCATTTAAGTACATTATCAACTCTACAATCAGACTTCGTCCACGTGATAATTCTAAAAATATGATTTCACTAGCTATTTTATGCTATATTGGTGATTTGAGAGAGAATTATAGTTTGTGATTTTTGTATGGGATAATATAACGAATAATCAATTAGAGAGGTGCTAAAAGTAGCGTGTAAACTACAAATGCGTAGGGCAGACTCACAATTTTTATATTAGCACAAACATTTACGATCGCAAGAAGAAGAGGGGATGGTAAACGTCGTTTAATTGACGCAGAAGTTAGAGGCAACAAATAGATAATTAAAATGATGCCCTTTATAAAAAGACCGGCTGTGTATGAATCGATACAGAATGTGCTTAAAACAGACACTACCCTAAACTAGCATTTTCACTGCTAAGGCTTTATAATAACTGGTTTATTTGTTTCAAGTGAAGTTGTTTAAACGGACTATACTGGCCAGATTTTGCCTTTTAATCATAAATCGTACCACAGGTTTTGAAAATGTATTGTCCTACAACATGCAATGGAGATAAAATTAATAAAATCGATCAAGACGATTTTAATAAGTTATTTTAAGCAGAATCAAACGAACAACAATCAAAGACTTGGGTGAATTTACTCTAAAAATTATATTCAAAACAGAAGCTAAATTTTCTTTGGTAAAAAGTCCCGCTTTGTCATAGTTGCGATCGACTTTTCAAATACCTAGACAAAGAAGAAGGTTGTATTCTTAACATCAACAAGACTTGACTATTAATTGCAATCAGCTTCAATGCTAGGTTTTTGTATCTCGGTTGCTATTTTATTCCACGTTTAGTTACAACTTCTTTCTGTGGCGCATCATCGGCTAACATTGTGCTCCCTATTCTTTGAAAATATATTGTTACAATTTAAGGTATTTCTAAAAGCCACACGCAACTTGCAAACTTGACGACGAAGCAATATGAAAACAAGATTGACAAGTGTTTGTTGCTGACCTACATCTTGTAAATGTAACGTAAATTCTGTTTACTATTTTGGAATTTCTAGGTTACACAAGTTTTTAAATCCAGCCTGATTTTCTGATTGTGGATCTAAATGTATGAAACATATTTACTCAGCGTCTTCGCATAAGATTTAAAGCGACTTTGATCAGACAATTGTACATTTGGTAGTAAATTTATTGATTAGTAGCACTGTCAATGGTATCTATTTTGTCCACTAGTTTGAATTAAAAATGTTCAAAAACACCAAAATTCATGTGCGCATTGGTCTATAAACACGGTTCAATCTCGGGCACTCTGCTCCTCTTTATGTACCATGTGCAACTTTTTTCAAAAGTGAAGGTTTGTTGACCCATTATCGCACAAAGCAATGTAAATTCATTTAAATATGTATTTGTTTTTACAATAGCCAAATAGGTTTGCCATAATTAAAATCGAATTTCGTCCTCTTTTTTTTCACGGATCTTTATCCTAACTATTATCTATGACCCAAACATTGAAAAGTTTGTTAGTTAATCTCATTTGATTTCCTGTTGTGTTTAACTGTACTTTTCATGCAACATTCTATCAATTTTATTTTTTCCAAAATACTTTTCCGCATATTTAAAAATAATGTAAATTAGCTTAAAATTACACCATTGCAACATTCACACAAAACTGACTACATTAGTGATTCAGCTATCAATGATAACTCTAAGTGTCTTAAAATTTTCAAAATATAAGCTTGTAAACAACTTCACTTTTGCCTCAAAATATTTTTAAATTTATTAAATTGCTAGTTTGCATTCCATGTACTGGAGTTTGTGTTTCAATTAAAATTCTTAGGAACATTTTGTGCGAAAATTGATATGCGGATGTGAACTACAATTTTCTATCCCAATGGATTATTCTTTATTCTAACAACGTTATCGGTTCTCTGACGTTAGACATTGTAAAATGACTGTTTTTTGCATTTTTAATGATAGGAATATGCCATAGAGCACACATTGGAGGGCAGAAGTGGTTAAAATCTCGGTTTTTACGCAGAATAAATAAAACCATTTTAAATAAAGAGATTTTAAGTTTCAATTGCACCTTTAATTAAATACAGTCAGACTTATCAACAGTTTAATATGATTAAAATATTATTCAGATTAAGTTATTTTAGCTCACCCATGTTGATCTCTCCGTGATCGAGAGCAAAAAGAATCTGCTCGAAATTTGACTGAATGTCATCCATTGATGATTACGTTTGACGTTCGATATTCACTCATAGACTTTCGGCTGGTTCGATGTTTATAGAATATCGAGTTCGCTGTTGTCGGTTTGACTGTCTGCTCAGGTTGCTAGGTGCTGTCTAGTAGGAGGTATACAAGTTAGTGCAAGCAAGCCACTGCACCGTTTTAGGAGCAAAGCCAATGGAACTACCAGAGTAAATTTAAATAACACTTTGAATCCAGAAGTCAGATAAATACTAAAGAATTTTTTGCAGCCATATTTTTACGCATATTTATACCAGACACAGTGACGAAATCCATGCAATTTCTGACCATGGAATCCAGTAAGTATCTTCGACATAGTTTGACAGCACCTCTATCTCTAAGCTCGTATGCTTTACTCGCTACCTGTTGATCAGAACGAGGTTCAGCAAAACGCAGGTTTGTGTTCAAAGAAATTTGTAGTAACAATAAAAGGATGCTACAAGCACGTTGATCGGTTGAGCAACTTAATATGGATAATGGAAATGATTAGCCACAAATTATCCTAAAGCTAAATTGATTTATCGCATCATCGGCCAGTGTGGAATTGCGCAGAATAATTAAGACACAAAGTGCAAATTAATCGAACAGGAAATTAACT
>UXSR01001084.1:0-11649 GCA_900604375.1 Mesocestoides corti | reverse complement strand
GTAAGGAATCTGGCCTTCCATGCGTCGTTCTGGGACGCGAGGTCAACCCGCAACAGGTCTTCGTAATGCCGATACAAGGACTCGAACGTTACGCCATTCTCCGAATCATGGGAGAACTCCGAGTTAGTTGTTGTGAAGAGCACACCAAGCCAAATTTGGAAATTCGATTTGCAGTAAACTTGTGAGCGACAAAATCGATTTGTTTGGTTCTTTGGATCTCAAGTTACCTTATTCCGTGTTCTTACCTAATCTTATTTCTGTAGCCAGAGCAAAGCGCACGTGGGGGTGAGTGGACTAATTCAGTTTGCATTAAGCGTCCCCAGTTGAGACAAGAGTCGTGCATTGCGCCCAACAGGAACCATGAGCTATTCGGCGAATCTCGGGTCTGGCACAGTTGGTATTCACTAAGGCCTGGTCTATTGTCCTAGATCTGCCACCAGGGCGCGATGCACGCATTTAGTCGGATGGCACAAGCTCAGTTTGCGTTCGGTTGCGAGAGTTGGGAGATCAGTCTGTGCGCAGAAATACGCGTTCCTGCAGTAATGTTGTAACTGGCGACCTCGGAGTCGATTTGCTTCTGGTTAAGCGAGTTAAATGGAAAAAGATTTGTACCATCCAAATGAGGCGTGCACAGAAAATACTACAGAGGCAAGCAGTTGGAGAATGCAGTCTCTACTAGAGTCACCAAATAGAGTGAATTTTGAAACTGAAATTAAGATTGGAATGTTAGAGGACAAGTATTCATGGTCTAATTTAGCAAGATGCCGATTCCTATGGTGCAGAAGCTAGTCCCTCAATGAATGACAAATAACCATTGAGATTGAAGCTGCCTGTTTTACGTACACCCTACGTTTCAAAGATATTACAGCCGCTTTGGTGAATAAGAGAAACCAGTAGGAAGTAATGTGCGCCGCTGACACAAGCAGGTTATTATGTATTCCTCACTCAAGCGCAATGGCTGACACACCACTACACACTCATCCTTGTTAAGCTCATCGACACCCAGGGCACGTGATGTGAGTCAGCCTACAACGGTCGGCGGATCACCGTTAGTCACGATTTCGTCTTAGTTAACACAACTCCCTAACCACGCCACACATGTTAGCTATACACGTCACACCGCTTACAGCTCGAACTGTTTGTTTATCAGGCTTGATTCGCCCGGTCAAAATTCCTTTTTGACTTAATTACGGAGGTTCTTGCTGACTATCTACTTGTTCTTAGACGGAAGAAGCCATCTGCACGAGTGTGTTAATAGTTGGCGCCACCAACAAAGCACACTTTAATGCCAGCACTGTGTTATCCTGTGTGCAATATTTGCCCTCGTTGCACTTCTGTAAGTCTGCTGATTTGCTGTGAGTCATTGCATACTGTTGAAATGCACGATTTGGAGAGAGCGACTGTCGTCATGGCACGCAAGTGTGTACTGGCGTGTCTGATCTGGACTATGGGTGAAAATGACAGCAGTTAGAAATGATTGACAGAGTTGGCACACAGGGATTTCGGTCACACGGGTCATTTCGTTTCATAGATCAACAGATCAGCTTAGGTTTAAATGTTAAAGAATATTATGGGCTGTAGTGGCTTCGAGAGAATTGAACGCGAGGTTTCGGTTGGGGATCCAGGAAACTTCAAGATGGCTCATTGCCCATTTCGTCATTGTTCACACCATTGGTCTAACCACGCCACTTCAGCGTATGAGTCACGGCGTCAATTTACTGACAGCTTATGTTTGTTGACATGTCCTGATCCGCTAGATCAAGGTCATCCTTTGCTTTTCTGAATGTGTGTTATCTTGGTTACGGGCACGCGTAGGCCCTTCAGAACACCAAACGACAAGTCTAAGTGAGTTGCATAACCTCATGGAATGGCAGAGTTCACGATGACAGCTTATACAAAGATCATCCGCCAGTGCAATTCGTGTGCACACGATAATGCAAAAAAGACTTTTAAAGCTTGCAAATAATGTTCTTCTATTATTGGTAACGATTTTGGCCTCACAAAAAGTGTGATTATTTGTTCCATTTTGCCTTCGTTTCTGGAAACGCATCGCCTGGAACCTAACGTCGTCTGAATAACCCGATTCCAAGTTCGCCCTCCAGTTGGAAATGCTAAATGAGGGGCTTTAAGCTGTCGAAAGTGATTCGCGGTGAGGAATCAATAGGGCTACTTGTAAGAAGCTCCTCCCAAACCTCCAGTGATAGCGCAATGCGTATCAACCTGCCGTGGTATTCGTGAGATATAAGGGCCAGTTGAAAGTAGGAAAAAAGTGTTAGGGTTAAGGTTAGGTTAACGTGTTCTAATATGAGAAATTGTCATTGAAGTTGAGAGCAAGATGTAAGACAGGGGATACTTTAGTAAGAATTGTGGATGTTGGTGCCACAAAATCCTTGTTTACGCATCCATATCGACTTTGCAGGACCTATCAGTGGAGTCTTCTATCTTGTTCTAGTACACGCCTACTCAAAATGGCCGAAGATAATCCCAATGACTTACAACACAACAACAAGGACACTACAGACTCTGTGCTAGATTTTCAGCCACCACGGAATTGCGGAAACTATAGTCTTCGAAGCTGCCCCACACTTCAAATCACAATAATTTAGGAAATTATTTCGACAACATGCAATTAACCACGTGCTTCCTCCACCCAACCACGAGCAGTCAAATGGACAAGCGGGAAGATTCATGGGCTCATTGGAGCGAACCCTGCTATCACCCCGTGGGGAATTGACGACTTTCGTCGAAAGTCTACAGAACATTATTCTGCTGTTATATCGGACAGCACCAAACGAGCCTCTAGAAAATCGACAGTTGCAATCGACTGCACACATGGGTCGCAAATTGCAGATAGCAAACTACGCCATGATTCCTCTAAAGACAGCCTCCTAAGGCCTCCAAGGACGAAATCTGCCCCTCCATTCAAGATTGGAAGAGCTGTACTCGTTCGAGACAATCGACCGAGATAGGACCCGTGGATCGAGCGGACGATTGTACGCCGACACGGAAGTGTCTTGTTTGACATGATGGTGGGTCACGTCTCGTTGTTAGGGCATCACAGCCAGCTTTGATGGAGAAAAGGATCCACGACACCAAATCGCCAGACCAGCGTCCCTCGGGATGTGCTATTCGACACTTTCCAGCTGGCGACATCGAATGCATCACCAGTAATACAGGAGAGTGGTTATTAAGCAGCTGACAAATCATCACACCCAAGACAGTGTAGTCGCAAACGATGAAACCCAAGCCTCCTCCAAGTCAACAAAACAAGACAATTTTCTTGCTTTGTAAAGGGGAGAGTTGTTGGCGATCCAGGATTCATCAAGATGGCTCCTCGCCATCTTCGTTGTCGTCACTGTATTCACTGATCCCCCACCCACGAAACATCACCGGGTGAGTCACTCACGGCACCCTACTGACAACGCCATCTGTGTTAATCCGCTTTCATTCATCAGCAGATTTGTGCGATGTCCTGTTGATGTGAAAATAGACCCCATGTTGCTAAAACCACAACAATAGGTTTTCGGTGCAATTTGAAATTTTGCGGTAACATTTGCGTTGGCCGAAATCAGTGGGCAATGTGTGATTTGCGATTTCGTCAATGTGAAACGTCGACACGTGTGTGACTGCTAAGTAGCTCGGTGGCCACACTCGAGGTTTCAGCATCCGTGTATGCCGGATACCATTACACACCGGTTGGTGTCGCCCCTAGTTTATAGGACCCAATTAGTCAAGTACAGTTCCGCATTAGGAAATTTGCCTCGACATTTGCAACCCAGACACATGGACGAAAATGCACCAGATTTGGATTAGCGTGGACAGTAGTTTATCGATCATAGCCGTACAAGGCTGATGCAAGTATCACCAACGGTACCACTAACACCGTTGCTCATTAGTCTTAAGAACAAAGCAATATGGAGTGATGTAACGGAGACACGGCTGTGTTCAAAAGCAGGTAGGTCTGTGTCTTTAGGTGTGTGGTTTGCAATTAGCACGAGAATATCACCAACGTAGGTGCTACATCAGTGAACATTGCGGAATGCACCAGATTTAAAAACAACGCGCCCACGGAAAACGCTTAGTTTGGGTGTAACAAAAACAACAAACTCAGATAACCAGTACCTCCGATTTCATGGGTGACACTAGGAATGACACTGCAAGTACAGAACAAACACACTTCCTTGTGCAGATGGCTTCTGCTGTCTTGAACCGAGTGATTTATCATTATCTCCCAACTAATCCAAGTCGCCAATGACATGGACACACTGGATCAAGGCAGGTTAATATCGATGGAGCTATCAATGGCCTGGCGTTGCCAGTCGACTCACCTGAGTGGCGTGGATAGGAGAGTTGTGTAAATAGTGGCGAAACTCGGCCAGTCATTTACACAAGGCTGACTCACTTCACAACTATGATTTCGATGCGACGGATAAATTCGGATTAACGCAGAATTTGAGCTGTATATGTTTTTACGAGGATAGCTGATTCACTTGAGAGGCGTAGTTAGGGGGTTGTGTCAACTAAGACGAATTCCTGACTAATGGTGCTCTGCTATCCGCCCTACGCTGGCTCACATCACGTGCCCTGGGTGGTGTTGAGCTTGGTGTCGTCGGGGTCACCAATTGTTGTGGGCCCCAGCATGTGGTTCTGAACCACGCCGGGGCCGCGGAATTAACTCTGGCCCGATTACGCTTGCCTGATACCCACGATGAAGGAAAAGGCCGGAGAGGACGGACACAAGCATTTACTTCAGAGGTCAACCACGTCGGCGACGTTGTGTCGTGTGTAGTGTTTGCGCGTGTGCATTTATAGCTCGGATGTGTGAGTCATACATGCGCTAACATCGAGACCTATGTGTGGGGACACTCCAAGATAAATATTTGGGCTAATGAAGGGGAGTTGAGGATTCAAGGGGCTGGCGCCATTCTGCGACATGAGGAGCCCTGTGTAGGAGGTGGAGCAACCGGATTAGGGGGTTGAATAAAGAGGATTCACGACAAGCTCAACAGGGTTGAGTGTGTGGTGGTGTGTTAGCTATTGCGCCTGAGTGATGCGTGCATATTGACCTTTTTGTGCATATAACTCATCCCTATTTCTTACTGGTTTCTCTTCTTCACTAAAGCGGCTCCAATATCGTAGATATTTAGAGTCTAGCGTGGTACAAACAGCAACATTCTCAATGGGCATTTGTCGTTTGACGTGGACACGGAAGAGTCTAACTTGTGCACCAAACAAGTCAAGACCCAGACGATTGGAAGTAATCTGATTCTGACATCATCAGCCCTATTAGTAGCCTGCACTACAACTTTGCGACATGAACGTGCATTTCTGTTCATCGACTGATCTTTCAACTCGCGCAACCAAACGCATACTGTCCTAGTGCCAACCGACTAAATGCTTGCATCGTACCATGGTGGTGGATCTGGCCTAGGGCAGAAGACTAGGCCTTGGTAAATAGCAGTTGTGTTAGACCCACACGATTGCCTCAAATCAATCACAGCAATTCATTCGGTTCTCTGGGATATTGTCAGAGGAAATAAATGTCAAAGAGCTCATGTCTTGTGTTGGTTGCACTGAACAACGCTTGTCTTAACTTGGGACGCTTAATGCAACCTAAATTAACCCACTCCACCCTACGTAGGTTTTCGTCTGGCATGCAGCAACAGCGTTAGGTAAGGACACGAAACAGGCCAGGTTGTGATTCGAACAACCAAACAAATCGATCGGCCCACTTGCAAGTTTATTGCAACTTCATTGTCCATGATCGGCTAAGTGTGCTTTTTACAGCAAAAGCGTGTATTCTCCCACTGTAGATCTGTTTGTCACATTGCCCCTTTGGTTCAGTCGGACAGTACAGTGCCTGATCCTCTAACTTGCACGAAAGCACGCTTCAAGTCCATGAGTGCGTCAGCTTTTCCAACAGCCTGCACTTCTACATTACATCGAAAGCGAATATACCTGTGCGAAATTCGACTAGAAGTGCCATTTTGTGAGGCATTTTTGCTTGCAGTTGATTTAGTCCTACTGAAATTCTTCAGCAGGTACATTCCCTAACAACCCACTACTACCTTGCGAGAATTAACTGTGTAAACTTCAGTCGCGATTTCGTCTTAGTTGACATAACCCCTAATCGCACCACTCAAGTGAGTCAGCCATCCACGTCACACCACTTACATCTCAAACTGCGTGTTAATTAGACTAGATCCATCTGGATAAATTCCATCTTTTCTTAATAACGGAGGTACTTGCTGAGGTATCACTGTCTCAGACCGACGAAGCCATCCAAACGAGGACTTATGTTGGTCCTGTACTGATATCGAATTTGAGGTGCTAATTATCTGTGAGCGCACCGTTTTCCAGAGTGATGCATTGCGCATTTTAAACCGATAAAGCGCCTACGTTAGTTCTGATCTCGTGATAATTGCTGCCAGCTAACATGATACACGTTCACACCCCATTTGTCTAACCACGCCACTTCAGCGGATGTGTCACCACGACAACCCACTGACAGGTCATGTTTGTTGACATGTCTTGATGTGCCAGGTCAAGGTCATCATTTGGCTGTGGCGACGAAATCGCTCTGCACGACGTCACTTCAAGCGTCAGACATGGAATCTGGTTTACCTGTTTCCTGAGTCTGCTGTCTTGGTTACAGGCACGCGTAGGAGCTTCAGAACACCGAACGGCAAGTCTTCGTGAGTTGCCTAACCTCATGCACTAGCAGATTTCACGATGGCAAGTTATAAACAGAATATTCGTCACTACATTTTATACGTATTCCAACAAGCAAAAATAACCTCTAAAGCGAGGGAATTCAAGTTCTATTATTCTGGTTGCCCATTTTGTGCCTTACAAAACGTGGGATTATTGGTACCAACTGGCTTTTGTATTGGGTGAAGCGCGGTAACGTAGCGTGTGGAAGGGACGAGCTTGTATGGCAGTACCGGTGTGCTGTTGTGCCTCAACTCGTTCGTGGACAATAGCAATCAGTACGTCCAAGGTGTGGTGAATTCTGCCATTGATTTGCTGCAACAGAAGACGATTTTGGATGACTTGCGTGAGGCACTCCAGCAGAGATGCTTTGGCGTCGTCTGGCAGAATCGACAGGTGGGCAAGTCGGTAGAACTCTCTGAAATACTCTGCGAGGGTTTCGCCTGAGGCTTGACGTCGACTGTGGAACTTTAGTGGAAGGTCAGCCGCATGCTTGCCATAATGAATGTGGGGCATTAGGATGTCAATGATGATTAGCGTTGAGGAATCAATAGGGACACCGGTGAGAAGCTGCTCACGAAATTCGGGTGAAGGCGCAATGAGTAGAAACCTGCCGTGTTGTTCGTGAGGGATGAAGGGCAGTTGGAGGGAGAAAAAGTGTTCAAATTAGTGAAATTGTCATTGAAGTTGAGAGCAGGAAGTAAGTTAGGGGATAGGTTAAGGAGAGTTGTTGGTGTTACTGAAGTTGGAGCCAAATGAGTTGGTAGTGTAGTGTGGGCTGGTGGGGTTGTGTGTGAGTTGGACTTGCTCGCCTGCTGACGCGTCATCGGTGACCGATTCCATTGTGCAGCTGTCCATTTACAGGAGGATCCTGATTGTGATTCATGCCTCACTCAAACACAATTTAGCAAAGAGCGATACCACAATCAAGTAGATCGATAATTACACACTGCCACGTGTGGTAGGCAAACAGTGGTTCGACCCGACGCTGGCAAAAGCGGAAAGAATGGGAAGTTCGCAACTTGGGGGAAGCCGATTTGTTTCACACGCATGTCAGCAATCGATAAGCTGAGTCACGTCTCTCAGTCAACTGGCGTTCACTCACCACCTCGTGTCACGAAGCTTGACCAATAACGATGAATCGTAAGATCTAACAGCCTCATTGGTTCGCGAGTGACTCGAGATTAGAAGCAACCTATAAATGCACAAAAATCGATCGAGCAGCTCTGCTGTCCCACACCAGCCGACGCTGAACATGGACGACGTCGCTGATCACCCATCGCGCACTGATGTCCTCGGTTGCGACTTTTGCACCACCATTCCAAAATTCACCGAACACCCGTCGTTATGGTTCCGGCATCTCGAGGTCTACTTTCACCTCAACAAGATAACCTCGCAAACCTCCAAATATCATCGTGTTTTGCCAGCACTCCCGAGGCATGTAAGACTTGCAGTTCTTGAGCTGATTGAGGAAATCCCTCAGTATAGGCCATACGATGTGTTGAAAAACGCGATAATCACCCGAATGAACGAAATCTACGAAACTCGAGCACGTCGCCTTCTTCCCGATGTTGAGTTGGGCAACAAGCTACCGTCGGAAATGTTAGCGTACATGCGACGTGCGGTTAGAGGCAGTCAGATTGGTGACATGGAACTGCGTCTAGTGTGGACCAAGTGTATGCCAGAGGAGATACGGCCCAAAATTGAGTGTTGTCCTTACGACACGCCACTGACCAAGTTGGCGGATTTCGCTGATGACTGGTTCAAAAAGTGGCAAGAAGGTAAAAATCGAACCAGCGAATCCATTGAAGAAGAAGCGAAACTCCCAATCAACTTGACCATGGGTAGACTTGAAATGCTGCTTGATTGGATCTTTGCCAGGCTTGATCGGCTGCAACAATGAAAACGGGGTTTTGGTTAGCGTGTTTGACCCATTTGTTTGCAAAAACATCACAATGCTTGAGCATGGTTGAAATATACCACTCCGCTTGACTAGTGATGTCCTGGATCTATTGACGGAGAGGATGGAAATGAGCTAGTTGATTTTTATGCTTGCACTGGAAGTAGCTCCTCCAGAACTTTGGGTGAAAGCGCAGTGAGTAGAAACCTGCCGATGTGTTCGTGAGGTATTGAAGGCAGTTTGAGTTGGATAAGATGGTGCCAATGTGTGAAATTGTCTTTGGAGTCAGGAGCTGGAGGTGAGACGGGGTAGCGGTTGATGAGAGTTGTGGGTGTTGGTGAGGGTAAAGCTAAAGAGGTGGGTGTTGTGTTTCGAGTTAGTGAGGTTGAGTGTGTGTGTGTGTGTGAGTTGGCCTTCCTCGCTTGCTGACGTGTCGTCGGTGACCGAGGCAGAGTCGGAAGCGGATTGATGGTTGCGGCGTCGGCGCGTGTTGACTAGGGGCACCAAACGAAGGGCACTCAGTGCGTGTTAGTGTTAGGAACGCTAGTTGTAACGGCAACCACTAACGGCTATGGCTTGCACTAAACTGCAAAGTGACTGGGAATGAGCAGTGGGCAGAGAATAATCAGTTGACAGGACGCACTCCTTCTGCTTACTTTAAGGTGTTCGAGCACAGGGGACCCACGAATAAGGTGCACTTCCAACAGAGGTTTGTTCGTGGTACGGATGCAGCAAACGAGTAGGCAATGTAGTCGTTGAGAGATTACGTTGAGTCATATCCACACTCCGTGAGATGGACCGGTCCCCATAGGCGAGCATTCGGAAAGAGGTTGCCAGTAGCAATGGGGGTTGTATTGCATGCTGTGTGGCATGCGTGACAGTGATGTGGTTAGAAATGCTAAAAACACAAATCAGATCGATAAAGCAACGAAACCCATCCACCATGAGCGAAACACGTAGTGGATAAACTTTTCGTAACATAAGTGCAAAATGTGTAAGGTGGCTTGTACGCACTAGCACGTTGCACGGGTGCGGAGAGAATAAAATCGACGGCATATCTGTCAAGGTAGGTGTGATTTTATATTTCGAACAATTTCCTGCAATTTATGCACACCAACTCTCAAATCCTGGTCTCGCCTATTTCTCTCTATAGGTCCTTCTTCTTCTTCTTCTTCTTCTTCTTCTTCTTCTTCTTCTTCCTATCTTTCCAGACATATTACTCTTCTCAGACAGGAGAAGCCATCCACACGAGGACGTGTGTTTGTCCTGTACTCACAATATCATTCCTGGAGTCAGATATTAAATTGAGGCGCTGCTTATCTCAGTGTGTGGTTTCCGTTTCGGGGATACATTCCGTTATCCGTGAGGGCATCGTATCCAAGTCTGATGCTTTCCGCATTTTTCTACTGACGTAGCACCTACGTTAGTGCTAATCTCGTGCTGATTGCAGAAAGATACGCGATAAAAAAATGGGGAAAAAATTCTGTCGCATTAACAAATGATTGAAAATGACAATTGCCCATCGAGAATGCAGCTGCCTGTCTCTCTGTTGGTCCTTCGTCCTCAGATCCTGCTCCTCATTAATCAAGCCAGTTGACACTTGCTTGGCAACTGAGCATGTGGCTTTCGTGCATCCAACACTGCCTACTCTGCAACCTGACTGTCTGCATGCATCTTGAGACGATCAGGTCGTCTCCCTCTAGCTCTTGCATTCACAGCATTTGCGTTGTGTCACTGACAATCACTGGACTTGCACACATGTACCGCTAACAACTATTGCACGTGAACAAAGACAGTGCTGTCATTAAAATATGGTGCAGCAGAAATACTTGTAGTGATGCTAATAAGTAAGTCCTAGTAAGATTTGAATTCAACATCAGCTCAAAGAATAAAACACAACAGACCCTAAATTCATCCTCTACGTCAGTAAATCCAGCACGTTACTAGTCAAGCAGAATGACATTTTTCAACTACTGTTAAACATTGCAATGTGTGTTAGTGCAATACAATAGGGCCAACACGGAAATCAAAGCTCTGTTTTCACAGCTGTCGATCACAAGGCAGCTGATTCAACAACTCACATATCTTCTTGACCAATTCCGAAATTTCAGTCGTAGTCGAATTGATAACGCTTATCGCCTCCCATCTCGTTGATTGTCTGGCCGCTTTTTCCTCTGCCCGTAACTTCCTGAGCATTTCATCAGCGAAATTGGCCAACTCGTAAAGTGGTGCTTTAAAAGTAAAACCCTCAATATGGGCCCTTACCTTTGCCGGCATGCACTTGGAATACACTAGACGCAGTTCCATGTCACCAATCTGCCTGCCCTCAACTTCGCGCCGCATGTGTGCTAACAGTTCCGACGATAACCTGGAAAAAATTCGTCGTACACGGCTTTCGTAGATTTGATTCATCCGCGTAATCACCGTGGGTTTCAGCAAATCATAGGGTCTATTCTCAGGAGTTTTCTCAATCACATCAAGAATTGCAAGTGCTAAACGGAGAGGCAGTTCTGTCTGAACACGATTATACAGGTGGTTAGCGAGGCTATTTTGTTGTGCTGAAAATAGACCTCGAGGTGCCGGAAGCATGACGACGGGTGTTCGAAGTATTTTGGAATGTTGCGGTAATAGTTGCGGTAGACGATGTAGCAAGCACAGTAATCAATCGTGAGCGAACGTAGTGTGCAAGCACAAGCGAACACAGTTCATTCGATTATTCGTGAATGAACTCCACGCAACTAGCTGCGTTCAGAGATCACTACTTAGCATAGCAATATTAACGCATCTGCTATCCTGTAGACAACACACTCCGATACTGCTTTAATAAATTGGTTGAGCTACTGGTTATCTGCAGTCCTGCTCTTCTTTCGGTCGGGCCGTGTCAGTGTAGATTGTCGGCCCTGGTGTGGTTTCTAAAACCGCACCTGGGCAAACTACAACGATTTTAGTAAAAGATGGGTGATCCACGATTAGGTCCATGTTCAGCGTCGACTGGTGTGTGACTGCCAAGCACCCCAATCGATTTGAGTGTGTTGACT
>UXSR01001083.1:0-11655 GCA_900604375.1 Mesocestoides corti | reverse complement strand
ACATTCGGTGTAAACTATGCATTAGCTTATTACGTTGTCATTTGAATGATATTTTAGTCAAACATATTCACTTACACATTGTTGAAAGCGCAAGATAAGAGGTACATGTCCTTGTTGTTTCTTTTGCATTTATTGTATGCGCAGCCTATTCCAGTCGATGTTGCCCACACCATCTTTAGAGTTTGAAATAAAAATGTGTTGGAATTGCGTAAACCATTTTGTTGCCCACGTAGATGATTGTTGTCTGCATATAACTGGTGTTTTATTACCTTTCATTATTTGTGACTTTAATCATTGCTGATTATGTTTTGAACTGGTAGGAAAT
Source organism: Mesocestoides corti (assembly GCA_900604375.1). NCBI lineage: Eukaryota > Metazoa > Platyhelminthes > Cestoda > Cyclophyllidea > Mesocestoididae > Mesocestoides > Mesocestoides corti. Next base: position 11,330 of record UXSR01001083.1, on the reverse strand, counting down.
GATGCAAGAACTGGGTGCATTATTCAGAAGCTTTCTGAAGAAAGTTATGTGCATTTTAAAATGTATTGCCTGATAAGTCAGAGTCGGTTGCTTGTGATTTTTCTCAACAAGTATGTGACACCCAAGGCACATCTGAAGAACAGTAACTTAAACTATTAACAACAAGTGCAAATGCATTTACTACTCTAAACCAAATTTGTCCTTACACGCAAATCGTGCATGCTTTAGTCACAACTGTTCTGTTTCAGGTTCACTTGAACCAAATCAATCATGTCCAAATTTAAATTGAAATCATGTGCAAATGAAACTGCTTACCAATTTATAATACCTACAGTTGCCCTTGCAAGTGTTGTTATCGAAGTTGTAGTTTTTTGCCTGGTTGGCATAAAAACCCGCAGTCTGGAAATGTTTATCGTAGCGTCCAGTATCCTGAAGCAGCATGTTAGCACCTTTAATGTCCGGGTACCAGAACAAACATTGTGACACCCAGTTGGCTGCTACATTTTCCATATCGACGGAGTAGCTTTAAAAGAGAAGCATTTGGGAAAATGACATATCTGAGCGAGAGCAGGTTTGCTATCGTTCGCATCGGATTATATAAGTGTGTTGGTTTTTTATCAATCGTTTAATTTTACACAGATTTCTTAGCAACGCACCAGCATATTCATGTTGTTTGCGGTTGGATCAACCTTCTCACGTATCTTTGTGAAAATCTCGACAAGTTCATCGCGTTCGGCAGCCGTTGGTCTAGTGGTGGTGCATTCATCCCCGGCAAGGTACAGGAGAAAAATGAAAGTATATATCATTTCTACAAAGTAAATTCTGAAACATTACATTGTGGTTGAAACACACCTACTTTGTTAGAAGCAAGTCGGTTGTCATTGCAAAAGCCGTATTTTTGCAGGCTATATAGTTTACTACACGTGTGGGTTGATTTGACTCTGATTCGTCGTGAGTTAGTTTGAGAAGGTGAAAAAACATCTTCCTTTACGCGGTACCTGCGTTTGTCCCTCCAATTGGTAAGTTGTGTTTAGTTGACAACTCCTCCACTTTCAATGATTGGCTGCTAGACAATTAGCAAAGTTTCGCCTTTGCCAGAACAAATGACGAAAATGCAAATATTTTGTAGGCTCTAAAACCAACGACTGTGCAATTGTGTGGCTAGTCGCAATATGCAAGTCTAGAATGTAATTATGATGTTTCTCGGTGGGTAAGGGTAATTTGCAGGATGAAATGCTTTTCTGCCTACAACGCATAAGTGACATGTGAATAAAGAGAACAGACCGTAAGCAAAACCGCAAATTATCGACTGGGCTGTGTTGTGGGCCCCAGCATGCGTGGAGAGTTGAGGTTGTGCGGGGCTGTGGAAGGCTGCATGCTGTCTAGGAAGCTGGAGTGATTGCATTAAAGAGGGTAATTCAACGCGGATCAGAGAAACTTAATAACTGATTGGCAACTTTGTTTAAAGTGTTAACGTGGCTCTTTGAAGTAAAAAAAAATACTGCTTTGCCATGAGCAATTCTTGTGAAATGTGTATGCTGAAGATTATTTTATTCATTCTTGTGCATCATGAGGTGGAAATAGTCAAAGCGTAGCACTATTAATGACTGTTTGAGTGAATTTGCTGCCTAGGATTATGTATGTGTCGGGATGTTTTGGATGCTGTGGCTTCGGAATTGTAATAGGACCGTGATGATATCGGGACTATTAGAAAATTGCCTGGCGTCAACGGAATGTCAGTCTTCTTAAAGAACCACATGAAAATGAACATGCACTGTAATCTAACGAAAATGGCACTAGTCTAGGTAGATTGCTGTGAATGTCAATTCAGAAATGTAGTTTGATATCCTTGTAGTGAAATATTGCAGCAGATCTCTTGCTGATTTATTAAAAGAAATTTTTTACATTTCATTTAGTGTAAAATTTGTCTAACGCATTGTCGATTGGCAGCAAAGCAAGAACAAATCAATAGCAGAAAGTTAAGTTGGTGAACAGGAGCATGTCATGTTTAGAAACACAGGCAAGTGTCAGCGATACACAACCAAGCATAGGCAAATTCTTAACATTTTGTTCAACAGCCATTACACACACACTCACATTTGAAATGTATATCGATGAATGAATGTGTAAAATGCGTTGGTGGGAATTCCACGTTGAGTACCGCTTTCAGGCAAGTTAATGCATTTTGCTGTTGTTTTTCCGCAGAGCACAAGTTGGCAAGGTGAATAGTGTTAAACTTGTGAAGAGTTCTAACAATTAAAATTAAGAGACTGCAATTTTGCCATAAAATGCGGTTTCGTTGTCAAATTTTGTTCATAGTGATGCATTTTGTTGGAGGCGATGTCTGCGAAAAATGCTGACAAACTCAGTCTTGTAGATTCGAAATTTTCCAAGTTAGCTCATCGTCGTTTTTTTCATAATTTGCACTAGTTTTCTAACATCTATGTAAAGCTGTTCTCATCCACCAGGTCAAGAGGTTCCTCGACGTGAATGAGTGTTCACTACCTGTCAGGTCACTCGCCTAAACGACTAAGCGTCTTTCCACGAGCTTTATTCTTGTCTTGCAATAGAGTGAGAAGGTCAGTTCTAGTGTCAGCCAAGGCATCTACAACTGTTCATTCGAGTGAAACTTTTTTTTCACAGGTAAACCTGACACCTGAATTTGCAGATTGCTAATATGTGTTAAGGTGCTCATTCTATATCGTTAGTTGTACAAATCAACCATGTACAACACTGATTCCTCTCTTGTTGACAGTTTAATAATTCTGAGACAAGTTACCTCAGAATGCAGAGATCTGTGACAGTCTTGCACGCCGGCATCTCATTTCTGCAACTGCTCTCTTGTAGTATCCAGTCTCCGTATTTGACTCTTAGAAAAACCGTTTTATTTTGAGTGCAGGCGGTGATGTAGATGAGACATTATGATCATCACGTACGATGTAAAAGTTTTTACTATCGTCATCGTACTTCGTTTGTTTTGGTGAACATTTTGATGCAATTAGCAAATCAACCAGTGGTTGCTATGTTTGTGAACGAGTGTAGGTTGCAAGGAATATTTAGTCGTGTTTTCATGCTAGCTGTTGTTGTCACGTCGGTTTAAGAGAATATCCATTAAGAAAGAAGTTCAGATATAGAGCATTTAATTTTAATGCAGAAATAGCTTTTTTTACTGACAGGATTCATTTTCACATCCTCTAAACGACAGTACAGCATGAGAGATACCAGACTTGGCAGTGTGGTGGAAAGTTTAACTTTGGTAATTCATTCGATGGAATTTCCCACTATGCAAAATCCCTGAGCAGACATGTGATTGTGGCTGCACTTGAGTCGCACACGCTGCAAAGAAATGTCTTCGGGCAGCGAGTTGTGCAGTTGTTGAGGTTCTCATTCGTGAATGAGGTAGATGGCTTAAATTAGACAGTGACTGATTTCCGCTGTGATGACCACGTCCTCAAATCATTGAACTACTCAACGAGCAGGTCGTAAATCACTCAGGTTTGAGCCATCCTATGCTCACTTAATTTACTATACAATAGTCACTAGCGTTGGGTTACGTTTTCAAGCATTAAGCCCAACCGCATTAATCGAACACTGACCAAGTCACTCAGACTGTGTGGGGTTGGTTCACATCTAAGATCGACATCTAATAAGCTCACGCAGTACGTCGTCATAATTGTCGTTAAATTCAATCCCCATATTTTTTTGCTTTCTCTGCACGTTTGGTGATTTCCCTATCATTGACTAAAAAGGGTTTTGTGAATGCTGTCACGTTAGCGTGGTATGCTCTTTAGGATGCAAATCGCTTCGCATAACACACATCGTTTGTTGCCTCGTGTCAACAGATGACAGAATCAAGTCTTACCAAGGCCAACTTTAACTCTTATAAGACCGTGCCATTAGCTGGTACCCCTGATTCTTGGCCTGCGTGGTCATCTGGAATATTGCGCAACAATGAACAGGACGTAAATGGCCGGTTTGGAATCAAAGGACAAAGAGGTATGAACATATTGTTGACTATTCTTTTAAAAAAACGTGCTTTTCAAATTTTCTGAGGTATCCTCATAGTGACTGAGCGAGTCAGGGACAAGAAAGCAAAGCACAACCTGCACCAGATATATCTTGGCCTAACAGGTGGAGCACGGTGTCTTGGTCAGTTGCCTTATCATAACGTGTACAATGTCCACCGGGAAAAACAACCAAAATTAAGCAGTCCCTCGAGTACTTGCTATTTTATTAAATTTCACTTAATTTAAGAACTAATGAAGTGATTTAACTTGATGTCATCATATTTGGTTCCTAGGATTTTTTCGTTACATTAAGGACTTACGATAAAGGCAATTTCAAATAGTACGATTAGTGGCTCTACACTGACAGTTAATTGGTGTTCATATTTCAATTGGCTAATTGAATGCTACGTAGCAGTCGATTCGTGATGGTTAGCCTCTCCTTAAATTAATAAGGCTCAGTTCAATTACGAAAGCCGATTATAATCCATTATGAAGCAAATACGGTTTGGCCTCGTGTGCCGCTGACTGCTGGGCATTTAGAAGAAATCAATTCAACTCAGCCAATCAGAATTCAAATAATCTATCACTTGCGATGAAATTATGATAATAACGGAATTGCTTAATTATCCTAAATGAAAAGCATGGTGTCGGTTTTGGGAATAACAAAAGTGTTTTTGAATATTTAGCTGTTCCTAAGGTATTCGCAGATCAATTAAAATGTATGCGTCAACAACTGCACACACGAGATATTGAAGCAATGAAATCAATGCAAATGAAATTACGAAATCATTCTGGAGGAATTTGTGTTTAACGGAACTGACGCACGTATCTAACCACTTGCGACACAGCCCAGAAGCTCAAATAGAGGACATCACTACTTTAAATTGTAAACTATGGCTTGATTGCTCCAGGAGCAGCATTTGGCGCTCGTAAGAAGATGTTACTGTCCCTTGTGTCTGACCAATGACTGTCGCGCACAAGAATGCACGGATTATGTGTCAGTGCGAGTGAATTTCCTTGGTAATTACCCATGTGAAATGCTTTTGAGGTGAAAAAAATGGGTATGGTGAAAAGGAATTTTTGTAGATTTGGCATCTGTCAAAAGCTGCTTTGATATTACTGTGCTGAATTCTGAAGCCATGGGAAAATTGACAGTAAAATTGGCAGAGATAATAGACAAGTTAGATTTAATTTTCGAAAAACAAATTCGTGCAACTTTATTCGTCTCTAAAATCTTCGCAACCAAGCCCGGTACCACAAATGTGTTGAGAACAATCATGCCGATTGTGTTCGTGATGGAACATCTAACGACTAACGAACATTTTTTTGGCCATCCGTTAACTGACTAACCAATCACGGACAAAAAACTGAACGTATTTCTGCATTATCGTACGATTCTCTTCTTCCCAGATTTTATTTTAGCAAAAGTAAGTTGTCTAACAAGCAACTCATTCTCACTGTAATAATAAAATATGCAAACGTGCGCAAGCTGCTTCTTTAAAATGCCACTAATTTGTCTAACTACATTTGCCGCTACCTACTCCGGTAGCTACTGTGAAGCCTTTTCTACTCACTTCACCTCAGCAAACAAGGTTAATGACCGTAACAACAGCAGAATCGGTAGAACAATTGGAACAGTGCACCTGTTAGTTTGCCACTGTGATACTGGAAGCACATTTGTCCTGTCTCAAGTCTTTTTGCATTCCCACAATACAGAAAGAACTTTTTTCAACTGATTTGGCGCCTGACGTAGTCTTTTTAGCAACGCAGCACAGTTGATCTAAAGAAACATTTTCCTAATTTCGGGGAAGAAAAATTGGCAATCATTCACTCCTGACGCCTCATAGCCAGTAATGCAGTATAGTTTTACGCATTCTCAGACTCCTTAGGAGGTCTGAGTCAAACATATTCTCTACAATCCTTTTAGCATAGCGAAGTAGTACACCATTTCCGATGATTTGCAATAGTACTTGAGATTAAAATGATGGAAAATTCACTTCAGTTAAACTTGTTTGTAACGTAAAATGAGCTCTTTTTATCGATTAGGAACCAAATGATGGGAGATAATGCAATCAGCAGGCATGCTATGAACACCCGAACATGTTCATGGTATTCTCTTTCACTAACAGCTAAATATTTAATTTTGCTAGATTAACAGTTCAATTGGTTTGCTGAGATGGTGCTGAATAGGTGCAGAGGGAACGTCTGTTTTACACCATTCAGCTTAAATTAATTTTCGGCGTAAATTGCAAATCGGTCAAAGTTTAACTGAGACCACCTACATTGACGCATTATCTAAAGTTCTGTTTTTTCCAAAAAAAAGCTTGTCTTATTCATGTGATTACTTGAAATCCCGATATGCTTTTTTTAAGTCTCCACTACACAAAATCAATCTCGATGTTTCCAAATTTGCGACAATTTGGAAAATCTTCTTCCGACTAGAGAACTGAAGCAGCACTATGTCCGAGGTTGATGGCAATTTAATGCGATGAAGTGAAAATGGGGAACATGTCACGTTCACATAAAGTGGCTGGCTCATTTATGAAATATTTGCCATATTTTACGAATATTGCTGATTCGAAAGTGTAGTGCGTGTCCATATACATGATTGCTTGGCAGTCGGCCAAGTGCGAGATATTTAAAACCTGTTAAGACAAATGGTAAACAGATGTTGAAGGACCAGTCAGTTATTAGTCAAAACAGATTTAGCAGCCTTCTAAAGATGAGGACTGTGACATTATTTTTACTCATGGCAGGCCTACGTCAAATTATTCACTACTGGTTGCGCCACTCTGTCAATCACAAGACTCATCGCACTGCATTCCAGAATCAGTGCGTGTATTGTGTCACCGTAGGTTGGGAAACAGGAGTTTTGAGTCAAAGCGATTTACAAACATGCATTCTCAAGATGCCAGACAATATCTTGTGAGAATCTACATTCGTTTGTTGGAAAACAGCCCAACGCAACAAAATAATCCGTTCATTCAAGAGTAATTGACACACTATTCAATCACTGGTTGGTTGCATTAATTGAAACACAACGCTCTGAAGGCGATTTGTGTCAATGATCGAAAGAGAGAACGACACTCAAAGCAAGATATCCATTCTCGACGGGTGGCTTTTGAAGTAAGCAATGCCAGGTAGTCTGACTGAAGTAAAGTTTGTGCAATAGAGGCCACGACGGTGTCCAAATGTGAAAATTGGAACGATGTGGATTCATTTGATGCTCACGGGGAGGACGCGTGTTTCCTCACCAGGAAATGCGCTAATTACATTCAGTTGCGCAGATATCGGCAGTAAGCTTCAATATGAACAATAATTAAATCCAGTAATTACCACAGTGGCTTGTAAACGAACACTTCGACAGAACCCGCCACGCAAAGTTCTTGAAGTAAGCACACGCAATCATTAGAGAAATCGCTTTCAAATTGCCAGTCATTTATGATGAGAAATATTGGGCCCTACAACCATCGTATCAATTGCAGTAGATGCTATCCGATTGTTCAGAAGCCTATTGCAGCGTCAACCCAACTCACGTACTTAAACACATTGCGCTTTGAACATCGCCTGTAAACTTACCCTTGTCTGCATTGCTATTACCTACAAATGGAATACAAAACATCGTGTACTGATGATGGTGATTCCTGCGACTCATGTTTTACCGGCGCCTAGTGTTACTACAATCTGTCAATTCGGCATGTATCACCATCCCAATGCCATCTCTGCTTTGTGACATTGTGATAAAATAAACTTTCCAAAGATATTTTCACAGGTTTCCTCAAGACTACTCGATCACAACTAGCAATTGACTCTAGGAGGTATGTGAGAAAGAGCAGTACTTAAATTTCGTCCCCTTGAGATGTACTGTCACACTGATTGCTTTCATATTGGATCAGCAAATAATGCAAGACTGTATGCAGTGTGGTCGGCTTCAACTTTGTCGCAATCGATGCTTCCTGTTTAACACTGGCAGTGCGGATTATTCGGTAATTTCGAATTACGTGAATCACAATGTACGCCCACGTAGCTGTGTGCTTGAAGGCAATATCGACAGAAAGCCATGGCGTCGATGCACACACCCTTTAATTAAGCAATAGTAGAATTTTACTAATATCTATGAAAATTGCTAATGGCACTTGCATTCCTCCTTATCGTGACGATTTGTCTTAACTTCTCGCATTTCCTGGAACCCTATTTTGTCACAAATTCCATGTTAATAAACATTTCTTGTATAGTTTTACTTAATGCAGTAAAATGATGTTATACCTTAAACGCAAGGAACTGTGAATCAACTCAAATGAGAAACCTTGGGTCATGTGTATACTGCAGTGGACTGACAGCCGCCTCGCGTGAGTGATGCGTGCATGGGGGCCTGAGTGGTCCAATGACTCACCCCTTCTGTTATTGGCCCCTGTCAGCAATCGCATGTTACGCACGTGTACTCACACGCACACAAAGCCCCTTGGTTGGTGTGACACTAATAAACCAGTCGTGTTCTCTGTCGCGGCATTCCCCTTTTCCTCGGTTAGTTACGGGCTGTTACCTAGACGGTTGTAAGGTGAATGATTGATACTTAAAAATGAAAGAAAGCCATGCTCATTGAAGTGTGCTGCGCTACCTCGCACTTTGTACAAATTAAAATATTAGACATGATAACAGTCAGCTGATAGTACTTTTTAACTAAAGAGTTGCAGACGGTGTCACGAGGATTGTACAATATGTGCAAGTAAAAGCATCGCAACATAAAAAACGGCCGGTGTCCAAATCGTCGAAGCATCAGATGTCGTTGTGAAGACTTCCATCGTGGTGAGAGTAGAGAAAGGCGTCGAAGCAGGTGTAGTGTTCAGTTGTTGGGGTCGCTTTGTAGACGTCGTTGTTTGGTATTGAGGTGTAGAAGACACTGCAGTTGTTGTATGGTTCAGTTCTTCAGGTCCCTTCGTAGAAGTGGTTGTTCGGTATTCAGTTGTAGAAGGCATTGGCCATGTAGTAGTGTTCGGTTCTTCAGGTCCCTTCGTAGACGTCGTTGTGTGGTATCGAGTTGTTGGAGTTGACGTCGAGATTGTAGTCAATTCTGGTTTTGCGCACTGCTTTCTTCTACATTCCAAACCTTTCGTGCAGTTCGAGCAACTCCCTCCTTTGATGTACGGCCTTTCTTTAAGGTCGTAGCCACTGGGTCTGTTAAAGCACATTCGGTGTAAACTATGCATTAGCTTATTACGTTGTCATTTGAATGATATTTTAGTCAAACATATTCACTTACACATTATTGAAAGCGCAAGATAAGAGGTACATGTCCTTGTTGTTTCTTTTGCACTTATTGTATGCGCAGCCAATTTCAGTCGACGTTGCCCACACCATCTTTAAGGAATGAAATCAAAATGTGTTAGAACTTTGTAAAATATAGAACTAAACTATTTTTACCTACGTAGTTGATTGTCGTCTGTATATAATTGGTATTTCATTGCCTCTCAGTATTTGTGACTTGAATCATTGCTGATTATGTTATAACAGGTAGGATTTGATGCAAAAGATGAGTGTACGTGGTCGTGAATTTCATTCAGATCATTTCTCATAAAAAATCTTCACAGGCTAAAATATTTAGCCCAATAAGTCAGAGTCGGTTTTGGTTGTTTACCTAAACAGTAACATAAAATGTTAACAACAAGTGCTAATACGTTTACTGCTCTAATCCAAATTTATATTTACACCTAAATCATGCACGCTCTGGTCAAAAATGTTAGATTTTAGGTTCACTGTAACCTAAAATGAAACTGCTTACCAATTTATAATACCTACAGTTGCCCTTGCAAGTGTTGTCATCAAAGTTGTAGTTTTTTGCCTGGTTGGCATAAAAACCCGCAGTCTGGAAATGTTTATCGTAGCGTCCAGTATCCTGAAGCAGCATGTTAGCACCTTGAATGTCCGGGTACCAGAACAAACATTTTGTTACCCAATCAGCAGCCACATCTTCCATTTTAAAGGAGTAGCTCTAAAAGGAACACATGTACAAGGTGACATATCTGAGTGAGAGTATGTTTCCTACTCTTTGCATCGGGTTACATGCACCTGTTGGGTTTTATTAATCGTTTATTCTTAGCAACGCACCAGCATGCTCATATTGTTTGCGGGTGGTGTAACGTTCTCACGTATCCCCGTGAAAATCTCGACAAGTTCATCGCGTTCGGCAGCCGTTGGTACAGTGGTGGCGGATACATACCCAGCAAGGGTCAAGAGAAAGATAAAAGTATGCATCATTTCTACAAAGTGAGTTCTGAAACTGTAAATTGTGGTCGAAACACACCTACTTTGTTAGAAGCAAGTCGGTTGTGATTGCAAAGGCGCATATTCGCAGTTTATATAGTTTGGTACATGTGTGGGTTGATTAGACTCTGTTTCGTGGTGGGCTAGTTTAAGAAGGTGAAAAAACATATTTCTTTACTCGGCACCTGCGTGTGTCCCTCTAATTGGTAAGCAGTGCTTAGTTGACGAATTCTCCAATTCCAATGATTGGCTACTAGACAATTGGCAAAGTTGCGCTTTTGCTAGAACAACTGACGAAAATGCGCATATATCGTAGGCTCTAATACCAATAACTGTACAATCATGTGGCTAATCATCAAACGAATGTCTAGAATGCAGTTATCGTGATTCTTCGTTTTTAAATCTAAATTGGACCACGAATTATATTTTGCCTGCACTGACTCAGTGACACGTTAATAAAGAGAACAGACCGTAAGCACAAACGCACAATGTCGCCTAGGCCGTGGTGTGGGCCCCAGCATGCGTAGGAAATTGTTGTGCGCGACTAAGGCATCACTGTGTTTAGGAGGCTGGAGTGACCTCAATAATGAGGGTGATTAACGCACACAATGTAAAGTTTGCAGTTTTTTTTCAAAATGGCTGATTCACCAGTTGGAAATGGTCGATGAAAGTTCACTGTTGATGATTGTCAAGTAACGGATTTGGCTGAATTTACTGGGTTGGATTAGGCATTTGTTTGGTATGATTTGTATGCTGTTGGTTCAGATATGCCATGCGATTTGGTTGATATCATGACTATAAGAAAATTGCCTGGCGTCAACAGAAAGTCACTGTTCTTAAAGAACCACAATTAAAATGACTATCACTCCAATCTCACTTTTCCAAAACGACGGTGTAAAGAAACTGGCACTAGACTAGGCAGAGTGTTGGGAATTTACGTGCAGAAATGTAGTTTGATATATCTTGAGTGACATTTGGCATCAGAGTAGTTGCTGATTCATTAAATGCATTTTTCTATGCTGCATTGGTGAGAAAATTGGTTCACGCACTGCCAATTGGAAT
>UXSR01001082.1:0-11663 GCA_900604375.1 Mesocestoides corti | reverse complement strand
CAGAGAAGGACATGGATGAGATGCAGTATATAATGAGCGGCGTGGCCAGCGTGGTGGACTCGGATGGAAGGCGCCTGATGTGTGGCTCTGGCTTCTGATTGGTCAATAAAGCCTGTTCTGTTGTACCGGTATTTTTCCTATTAGGGCTCGGGTATTCTACATTGGTGGCAGCGGATGCGTTCGAATAACGCGAATCGAACCCACGCCTTATTCAAACACTTTCTTGCAGTTTTTCGCTTGATTGAATTCTGCGGGGAAAAATGTAGCCGACCAGGAATCAGAAGGAAGGGAATCGGGTGAGTGTCACCTAAATAAAGTTCATGAATTTGCATATCTATTTCACCTACTCTGATCTGTCTGTCTTTTTCGCGATACAGCAAATTTTTTTACAACCCGGCGTTTGATACAGCTAATTTCGAATAAAGACAAACAAGGCACTCGATGTTTTACTTAAAAAAAGCTGTTTTGAAGGTTTTAGTTTCTAAAACTTCTTTTGACGTAAAAGACAAAATATACAATGATGAAGCATACATCTAGAGGCACATTTATTATTCAGCCTAAAAATATCTAAAACCGATATATTGGTTAAATCTTGACTCTAACTTCAGCCTGATTTTCACCACTTGATAAAAAAAATTAATTTTTTTTCCTGCATAAGACCGCATCTCAACATATCATTACGCGAAATGATTCTTTTAAATCATCAAATATCACTACCCTTTATATCGTATGGCATTGATTGATATCCTTCTTTGTATAGTAATATGCTGCAAAATTTAGTCTATCAGGCCGCTGCAATAGAAAACCACCACACGTATTGAATATTTGCAGGCCAAGCTGGACAGGGACGACCGATAAATGCATACTTTGACTTGCTATTGATGATAACGTTTAAATAAGTAGAAATCATATCGTTCATTCTGACTAGGTCATTTTGTCCACATTGTCCTCACCCGATAGTCAATGCTTGATTTTATCTCGATGAGTACCTTTGTAACAAGCATTATCAACCATCAAGTGAAATTTCAGGACAAGCTCTTGCTGGCGCTTGTGTGAAAGAAATTCTCAGGCACGCAAAACGATCTTCTTTACCGTCACAAATAGCAGCAAGGAGATTTATGGAGCTTCGCAACATCATACTGTGGCACTCAGTAACACAATGGGGACACTTGACGACAAATATAGCGGGTATCATATGCAAGAACTGAAAGAAACACTAGTTAGTAATGTGTATTGTATAAACCCTTACTCCTAAATAAAATCAAATAATTCAGCGAAACTGTGATATCATGTTATGACCGCCAGCAGGACTATTATACAGACCAATGAGGAACAACGTTATATACATTTACATGGCGAAAAATAAAATGTGAGGTTCGTTTATGTGAATGTCGAAGGAAATTTTGACAAAAAACATGGCGGATAGTTTTAGACTAACATTTCGCCCAGAGTAATTGCAGGAAATTTGATTCTCACGCTGACAAATGGAACGGTCATTATAATCTGATAACGCTCGTGTTTTTATGTGATTGAAAAAAAATGAAGGCAATCTTAAGGAATATATTAAAAACAACCAAAAAACTTGATTAAAAAATAAGTATTCGAATGTTTAATATAGGGGTTACTCTCAACTTTTGCGTTTCGAGGAGAAAACATAATTCTTTGAAGGCGTAATAATCGTGTTCCTGAATATAAGTTTAGCCGTCTACAAAGTATGCATGTAAGGTTGAGCAATGGTTTAGGTGCACTTTAGTCCAATTTGTTAAAAAGGCTAATTCATTTGAAATCAATTTGTTTAAGTGCGCTTTTGCACAATTAATTTTTGACCTCAGTTTGAAATTCCCTTGACAGTGTATTGTGACGTTTTATTAGGTCTGTGCCTGTTTTGTCGCATTGCATTTCCTCATTCATGTCGCATTCACGTTTTTGCTATTTTGCTGATTGTTTGTTTTACTTTGCAGGATTAAACTGTTTCAAGTGTCACAGTTTACTCGTGGAAGCCAAATGGGAAGTGAACAAGAGTAAGAATGACTTTTCGGTTTACACTCTTCCTAGCATGTGCGAAGACATTCCATGCAATAGTTGTGTTCGTTCAAAACCAGACGATAACCAGGATCAACTAGATAAAGAACGCTATGCCAGGGAAAGCCACTGTGAAATTGAACGGCGTCGACGAAATAAGATGACCGCCTACATAAATGAGTTATGTGAAATGGTGCCTACGTGTAATTCGCTTTCAAGAAAACCTGATAAGCTGACTATTCTTCGAATGGCTGTTAGTCATCTTAAGGGTCTTCGTGGTGAGTTTAATATATTTCTGTTATTTGGAGATTCGTGGAAGCTGTTCTAAAGCTGAGACTCTTTGGTATATCCCCGCCTGGATTATAGGTTGAAGCTCAAAGTAACAGATAGTACTAGAGGGTGTTGAGGACCTTTTTTCTGGGAACCATGCAAGTCATGCCATGTTGTTTCCACTTCATAAAAACATTTAATAAAAAAACTTCAAATTGAAATAATCAAGGATGAATTTTTTTACACTCGTTTATTAACATTGTACATTTGTATTTATGCCATAATGACTGGTTTCTTTTCTTTTTATAGGCACTAGCAATACCGTTGCCGATGGTTCCATTAAGCCAACGTTTCTATCCGACCAAGAACTTAAACACCTAATTCTCGAGGTAACACAGATATCCCTTTTTGAGATTAATATTTATACTGTCGATGTTATGGTCGTTCTCTTTTACCTCCAGGCTGCTGATGGATTTCTCTTTGTATGCCAGTGTGATACTGGAAAGATACTCTTCGTTTCTGATAGCGTCTCTGCTGTTCTCAATGAAAGCCAGGTAGAAAAACCTAAATTACTTTTTTAAAATTTGAGACCTTTCAGTTAGTCTCTGTTTTTGTTTTAGTCTGACTGGTATCAGCATAACCTGTATGAATTATGTCATCCTGATGATGCGGAAAAGATTCGAGAACAACTTGTAGGAACATCCAGTGTCGTATCTGGTGCTGCGATCAACGTTGGGTGCTCGCATGATCAGCTCCCTAATGGAATAAGTTACCTAAGTGGTTCCACTTCTGGGACAGCCGGCTCAACTGTTTCTCGTGTGTTAGACCTCAAAACAGGGACTGTAAAAAAGGATGGACGTATGTGCCAATATGTTGCATTTCTCGATTTCACATTAAACGCAAATTTCTCTCCTCTGCTAATTCATTTGGTTGTTAAGCCATGAACTTGACATTATTGATTGGAAGGTTTTGAAAGTACTCTAGGCAAGCTTGTAATTTCTTAAAAACCTATCTATGAGACAATAGTCGACTCCATAGTTTGCTGAACACGAACTGATACTTCGTTTCCTAACGCGCCATAGGTGATTCAAATAACGTATTATATGGCACTTTAATGAACCATGTCACTTGATGTAAATAAACGATTTATATATAATGTGAATGTTAGAATCAGCCTTTCTAAGAATGGATTCTCCCGAATATTCGGCAATTTTACATGATAAAAATGCACTTATTAGTCGGTCTGATCAACATAATTTGTCTAGTAACTTGTTAGAGCTTGACCCAGTCGCTGAGCTTATTTAGCAGCTTAGTGGGACCCCCAAAACTGCCTTCCCATTATGTATAGTAATGCATTGCATATTTATTCGAATAAATTTGTCGAGTCCAACAGATACTGGTTTTGTGTGAATTTAGCACTATCTCGCGGTGGGTCGACAGGTCTTCGCCGGGGTTTTATCTGCCGTATGAAGTTGGGTACATCACCATCAGCCACTCAAATGTCTTCGACCTCCTCTTCAGCCGCCGCTCGCCAGGCACGTCTCCGGCACCAGCAGTTTGTGCTCTCAGCGTCTAGTTCCATCAAGGGTGACTGCTCTGACTTTCTGGCTGCGTCACAGCAGCCTTACGCACTGGTGCATGTGACCGGCTTTCTCAAGAATTGTCCCTCACCTCCCGGCTCCCCTACTGCTCTTAATTTTGATGGCTACACAACCAACCACCAATCCTCAGCAATTGTTGCCTCTCTATTAGGTGGATTATTTTTAATAATTTTTTTCTTATTTTTAGTAAATAGCCTTTCAGTCTTGTAATATCTGCCAAGGTTTTGCAGTTTAGCAGATATTTCGCACCTTCAACGTTCTGTTTGAATTGACCGGCTGTGGCTTTAATCGTACTCTTTGTTGTCACCCTAATAACTGCCATCGTACTCATAATCACCAGCCTGAAAGTTTGCTGCAACTACTTTCTAGTATAGTTAAATTACAAAGGAGGCTAGTCCGTACTACTCGAAAAAGTTGGCACTTGCAGATTTTCCTTTTTTGGTGACGACAGCCTGCGATCGTCAATAATTTTTACTGACTATAAATAAGCTACAAGTTTTTGTCTGATTGCACTTTTACCTAAACTGCTCGCCAACCATCTCAAATATGCTACAAGCACCTACTTCGAAAAGTTCAGTGCTCACTTTGTATCGCTTCAGTTTTATGCTTAAGTATTTGATCCATTCATGTTGTTGGATTTGAACTTCTTAAGTCAGTATCTGTACGTATCAGCCGTTTTGAAGCATTATTACCTGAAACAGTTTTCTTTCAAATCTACGTGATCTCAGTTACTAGATAATCGCCTACTAAAGCGGGTGACGCATCTTTTGTTCGTGAGGGGTGGCATGTTTTAAACAAAACCGTTTCTTGTGTGGCGTTCAAGTGTTCATTTTCCTACACCGTGTGCCTCGTATTGGTTGTTCATGGTCTAGATAAAGTTCAGTGTTTTTGTTTGACACTAAGAAGGTTCTTATTTGTGTATTTCCCAGGTACGCAGCCAATTTTTTTTATTTCTAGCTCAACCTTTAAACGAAGTGTGTTTCGTGGTAGGGTACTTACCTGAATTATTTTTTCCCGTCCTGTTTTTTCACACAGTTTGAACTGCATCCTCTTCGTTCGCACCATGCGCTTCATTGGTTTACATACATTTGGGTGAATTCACGGGCGTGCGAATATTGTATGCTTGAGAGGTGTTAGCTTTTACACTGCCGTGGATCATTAGGCAATATATGATGTAGATAATGTCGGTTTTATTTGATGGACAAAAGTTATTACCTTAACCAAAACTGAAGCTAATATATCTTTGTTAAAAGCTCTTGATGCACATACCCAACTGCCACAGTGCCTACAACACAAAATAC
Source organism: Mesocestoides corti (assembly GCA_900604375.1). Classification (NCBI taxonomy): domain Eukaryota; kingdom Metazoa; phylum Platyhelminthes; class Cestoda; order Cyclophyllidea; family Mesocestoididae; genus Mesocestoides; species Mesocestoides corti. Next base: position 6,469 of record UXSR01001082.1, on the reverse strand, counting down.
AATCTGTTTAAGAGTAGCTGAATGTTGTGGTACCGATGATCAGTTGTCGCTTGTTTGTTTTCGTTTTCATTTTCCTACCGTTTCAGCGGAAGCCACAGATTGTGTTTGAATTAAATGTGAGGGGTTTGTCGATGTTCCCTTTATGTATTCCATGTAATAGGTCAAATGATAGTAGCTGCAACTTCTGCTTTGTTCTCTTTCTAATACCACCGAAATTCTGGTAGCAAGTTACCCGGTTGGCAAAGTTAATTTGTCTGGCTTCCTCGCATTCCTTCACACTACTGTGCTGTACCCGTGACTCGCTCTCGGCAAGCCGCTGTGTGATGGCTGCAGCAAACTCGCCATTTCATGGGTCCTCCAACCTTACGGCATTTTTGCTCGCCCGGGTCGCCTGCCTTTCATCTTTCGTTTCATGGCTGGTTTTGTGTCATTGTCGATAACAGTGTGTACACATTCAACTTGAAGTAGTCGCGGTGTTGTTGAGGTGTAAACGTATTTGAAGTACATCTTTTCGCCAATACATTTAGGTTATCACTGCTTCAGTGGAGACTTTCTTTTCGCGTTCTTGACATCGTGCATAAAGGATGCAAGCTTATGTTAACAATTACATTCACGGTTTGCGGTTGTTGTCACTTTACATTGCTGCCGTATTTCACGTGTTGTGATTCCCTTCACTTCATACGCGCGTTATTTTCTGACCGCCCCTCCCAATCAGACACGAAACTATCCTGGTCTGTCCGCTAGATAATTTAGAAAGTAACCTTCATTCCTATCTTCATAAATCTTTTCTGGTTACAGCCCCTTATAACGAGGATGCAAAAAGATGTAGTGCAATTGTCATTTATTTTATTTGCAGATGGGCTCTCTGTGAGTGAAATGACTGGCTCGGGAACTAATTGTCAGCCTGCATTGCCAAACCAGCCATCACAGCCAATGTATTTTGTAGCATTGGCACGCCTTCAACTTACCAACTTACCTCATGCAGGTGATCTGATGCCTAATCGCTCCTATGAATTCACGACTCGCTTGAGTGGGGAGGGAATTATTAACTTTTGCGACCACAGAGTGCTAAATGTCCTTCAAACTCACTCCCCCGCTTCTCAAACCATTTCTCCTAAAGGTCTCCTTGGCGTGCCCTTTACCGATCTCATAGTTGGTGCTGAAGACCAAGCTGCATTCTCTGATCTCCTTTCCCAAGGTATGTTAATTCACGATGTCTTAGATATTTTATCTCTTATTTTGGAGCTGAGTTTTCCAACTGAATGCTCTAATATATTCTTCGATTTGCGTTTTTGTGTTGAACATTTATTCATGAATCCCATAAATGTGCTCTTCTGACGCATAGTTGCTTAATTGAACCAAATCAACACACAGGGGGCATACTTTTTGTACACAAAGTTTCATTCAGTTATTTTTTGGGATGTGAAAACCCTACTCAATGCGATCTCTTGCCGTTGTTGACCGACGCTCCTACACATCTCCAAAGGTTGAAATAACGTCGTTCAAGCGTTTTCAATACAAAAAATTTTCAACTTCAGTAAATCGTTGACGTTGACTTAATTAGTGTCATGCATGATTTATGCCATTGTCTTGTTTAGTACGTGTGCGTGCTTTGGAGTCACCGCATCCGCTTCAACTAAAGGTGTATTGAATAAACGGAGGACTACATACGGTCCTTCCCACAAAAGTGTGACGTCGATTATAGTCACCTTTTTTTTATGAACACGCTATTGTCTTATCAATTAACGTTTCACCCTAACGAGGTCTCTTCGACTACCGCTTATCATGTCAACATGCGTAGTCCATGTGGATGTGCGTGCATGACGTGGTACAAAGCCACTCGTGTCCGCGCGCCCACCTTTTAAATCGTTTACTCACGATAATGTGGCTATGTGTCTTGCACCCCTCCCCCCTCACACTCAGGCGGAGAACTGTTTCCCCTTATTTCCTGAGTTGCGGCGCATAGCAACGGCGGTAGCTGTGTGGCCTTAGTGTGGTATGCGCACGCAGCCTTTTTCATACTCCAGCTCTAGCAATCAGGGCCATGACGCCGTCTGTGCTTTGCCGCATCGCCATCCCTCCGCCCGTCTGCAGTATTAACCGCAAGTCGATATTTTATGTTTGTGCGCGCGGATGTGAGTGTGACGGTTCTGCGCGTATGCGGGTGTTTGAGGCGAATCTCCCATAGCGCTGTAACAGCGGCAGCAGCAGCGGTCTGCCGTAGTGTGTATGATGTGCGGGTATGTGTGTGTGTGTGTGTGACTGCGTGTCTGCGTTATTCTAATTTCGCGTTCTCGCCATCTCCCCCACATGCCCACGTGCATACCTGTCCCAATACCCACCACATGTCAGGGGAGATTTGCCTATTTGATTTTTTAGTGCTCTATCGACACGTATCCTCCTAAATACGCTTGTTCCTTACAGATGTAGGTGGTATTTTTGGTGCTACAATTTTCTGCCAAACTATGGTGGGGCCTTTGGACTTACTGTATGGGTTTTGCCCACATTTAGTCGTTTATTTTTTTTGCGACATGAATCGCTTTTATTTTCGGTAAAAGTCCACTGCATAAGAAGGGACTTTTTAACTCAAGTACCAGTTTGGTCGACTTTTAGAGTTAACTTCAAAGTGGTAAACTCTTGATACCATCTGTGCTCACCTGTTGCGTAGGTCAGGTAGCGTGTTGCCCTCCTCCTTGGGTGTTTCAAGCCACGATCATCACCGAAAAAACGATGAACTAATGTTAGTGCGAAATATTGTGCTGTACTGCCAATTCATCAAAGATCCGCACTAATACCTAAAGCTAAGTAATAACGCAGGATTTTTCTGAAAATTATACAAGTGTAATATTTCACCTAAAAATTATGCCAAGTTGCGAAATTTATTCTCTATGTTTTGCACTGCAGCATGGAATTCGAAGGGTCAGCAGTACAGTATTTCTCTCCGCCTACGTCTTCCACCTTCCTCGCCTCATTCTTCCGCCGCGGTAACCAGTGAGACGGCCTTGCACGACCAAGTTGCAGTTCGGTGCACAATCTACGCCTTCCTCAATCCCTATAGCAACGAGGTTGAGTACGTGGTGTGCACCGTGACTTCGATGAAGTGTCTTCAGGAAGCCGCAGAAGCTTCCGAAGCTGACCACACCTTCTATACGGCCTCCTATCCCTCAACCAGTCGTCACCACCAACAGGGAGGTGAGGATACATCCTACTGGAAATCCTCGCACGAGAGTTTTGCTCTTCAGCCTCAGCCGTGCTACGTCACTACTACAGCTTCCGCTCCAAATTCGCAACAGCAGTATGATTTCGGTGCTGGACATAACCACCATGAGCAGATGTCCCGACTCAAGTTCTCTGAGGCTGGCGAGGGTTATCCAGATAGAATGGGTAAGTAGTGGTTACTTCTGCGCGTTGGTTAACTCCACCAATGACCAGTCAGGCGTTTGATGTCATTTGTACTTTCTCCTCCCTCTCTCCAAATAGTGTAATATAGCATCACGGTGTTCTCAATTTTTTCCTCATACTTTTTATTCTAAAGCGATTTAAACATGCCTACCAGAAAAGTATACACAGTAGTTCCTTTTGGTAAGTGCCTGTCATCAAAATGCTCCCCTAAAGAACAGAGCCCGCTTCTAACACGGCGTGCTTGGACAACTATTGTGGTCTTAAACTGTTGAAGATAACTGGTGGTGGTGGTCAACAGTGCTGTCAAGTGATTGAGAAGGCATAGTGGTTGTGACATTTCGAAACAGCGGCTAGAGACCGTTAGACGCCAAGTGGGTTTGTAAGGGATCAATCAAGCAGAGCTATTAGTAACAAAGTGGTGCTTGTTGAGGTTCGTGGATTTGTCATTTCCTGTTTTTTAGACGAGGTCCTTTCTGTGGATTCATATTCCCAGCAGCAGTCGGCACCACACCATCCATACCTTTCCGGAGGCACTCCATACGTTCAACATCCTACACAACTGCCCTTCACGACTGCATCGGCTTACTCGACCACGCCATCGCCGGATGCCGCCGCTTGCGACGTTGTGACCACGGGCAGAACATCTGCGATCTCCTACCTCCCCCGACCCAGGGAACAAAGGGACAATGAAATGCAAAAGGAGTGGTATTTAACAAGCGATCCCCAGTCGTACACCTCCCAACATCCATATGTACTATCGTCCGACCAGTCTTCCTTCTTAGGCTACCTTCACCAAGCTCCCGCGGCCGCCACCGCCGCTTCCCCCCCTACGTACAACGTTTCAAGTGGTTTATGAAGTAGCCTCTTTTCCTTACCTGTACAGCTTTTATATGTATCATAAATGTACATTATCGTTTATCAGCCCCACGTCAACCAGCCGATGTTGACTGGGCACGCGACACATTCCAACAGCACATTCCCTCTGTCTACTTTCCTGCAGTGTTGCTGACGGTTGAGATTTGTGTATTTCGGCCTCTCTAAATATATCTGTGCTAATCTTTTCTTGTTAATCAGGCACGGTCGTTATTGGGCTGTGTAAAGCTAAGGAGACTATGGCTTCCCGCAAAGAGATATCCGATAAACAGTACACTGTTAAAATACATGGAAGTATGATTTGTAAACGGTGTCCGTAAAATAGTTATGATGGTGAAGTGGAGTTTTGAAATGACGGGTGAAGTGATCAAGGGCGTGGCGGGTGGCAAATTCATGTCCACTGACATCATATTCACGATTTGAGATGACGAGCTAGGTGTGAAAGCATTTGAACTTCGGATAAAAAGTGTAACGCTGGTTTGCTAAGGTTGTTTACTTTAAGTTTTTTGTTGGAATGCATAGCCCCACCCTCGTCGTGGTCCTGGCAAAAAGACCAACCCAAATCGACGCGTCTCGTCCGGAACAGAGAATGGGAAGTCGAAGAAGTGGCGCAGTCGATCCCGCTCTTTTAGTTTATACTGAATCACCAGTTGATTGCAGTGTGGTGAATGTATTTGTGTTTATCAGATCGCAGATGACAAGCTAATATTTAAAAAAAAAGTATGAAGAGGATTATGCAGAACAGCTTTATTTACAGAAAATCCTGTGAGTGGTTCATGTGTCACAATCCACTGTCGTTGTTTTTGACTTGTAGCGCCTTACTACTTTGAGCTTTTAAAAGCTAAAGTACGCAACAGTAACAAACGAAAATTCAGCACTTACGTTCTTTGCCTTGATTATCTCCCTTTTCTCGTCAAATCGCATTTCGTCCAGTTTCTAAAGACTAATGATAATTGTAGGAGAGACTTACACGTTCTGCGCTTCGCCGTGCAATTGTTACCTCGGGAATTACCTCTGCAACTTGTGATTCGTTAACTTCAAACCTCTGCAATTTCCGTCCTACAAGTGATAATACATGCTTTATAATATGAAAGGATAGAGAGAGAGCACTTTGGCAGCGGGAACCGACGCAAGCTAGGTTTGGCGTCTGAAAACAGCACCTACTCTGGCGTAATCTTACAAGGCCCATCGATTAATGTCCCCAATTGGCAGCCAATGCAGGCAACTTAGCAAAATGTGGTTCCTCAACTCTGGTTTTATAGGCAAACTCAACATGCCTTCCTTTTTGCAGATTTTGACCTTCGCAATACACTGCTTTTATATATCGAAGTCCACAAATGCGCGAAGAAAGGCATGACGGTTTCAAGTGGCATGCCATGAGAAAGTGAAATCACATAAATGAAGGGAAAGTACATGGACACAGTATATCAATAGGCTAAGGGGATGGACATTTAATCTTACGGTTACACCCTCTGGAATTGCATAAAGTCCCTCTGAATAGAGAGCCTATGGGTATTTGTATCCGTGCGAGTTTCCTGAGGAGGCATTCGGGTGAAAACGTTGCAAGATGAGTCGCACACATGTGAGAATCATGAACTAAGTCTGTCAAGTGACAAATGACTGTAGCCATCGTCTCAGTGACTGTGAAACTCAAATCAACCCTCCCCCCGCCCTACCAAATTGAAGTAGACATACGAGATCGCGGGACAGCTTCGGAAAGGCATAAGGTAGGCGTCAGGTCTCGCCAGCCTCCGTATCAATGAGGTCTTCATTTACCCCAACAAAAGATGAAATTCGCTTTCACCGTTAAAGGAAGAGACGGCAAGTCGCTGGCATTAAATTGCGTCCTACAGATCAGTGAACTCAACATTTGAAGGACGCACACGTCTCTGAGAGCATGCAAATCGGCGAAACCAAGGCCCACATGGTGGTGTTTTGCCCATCGATTCTAGCACACGCAAAGCAGCCTTTTTGTCACACCACGAACTCGCCTCTTCTCCTTTGTGCACACGCGCCACACAACTTGCACCCACTCGCTTTCAAACAACGCCTTTCATGCCTGGTTGAGCACAAATGCGGATGGTTGTGCGGCGGAGGGAGTGCTGTGGCAACCTCAGCCCAGGCTTTTCTAGAAGCACTTCAGACTGTCCTAGAAAGCTCTTACACACTCTCGACCATCGACTCTTCCGCCCAG
>UXSR01001081.1:0-11675 GCA_900604375.1 Mesocestoides corti | reverse complement strand
ATCTTTGAATGCAGCACGGAGCAGATGGTGAATTCGCACGCAAAACAACGGGTCAAAATTAGCGAATGGCCTCGTGTATGTATGGAATTTACCTCATTTCACCAAACCAATTATCACTCGTGATTGGTTTGAAAACCACGTCTACAAGAACGTCGATCGCAAACAATCATGGCCGACACTCGAGGAACTAGTCCGCCAATGAAAAATCATGACCCAAATATCGTGGAAACAAAAAGGTGTCGTGTACTATGACCTCTTCTTCTTTTAATGAACTAATCGATAGGAATTGCTAGATTAGGAGGCATTCGTAGAACAACAACAACCAGAGTTGGCAAACCTGAATGAAATCGTGTTCCATTAAGGCGATGCAAGGCGTTGGAGATTGATCGCTACGAGGCGTCGCATCCCTTGATCAACTCATCCTTGTTTTCAAATCGGCGCAGTTAAACATTTCTGGTGACGTTCCGAATGTGTTCGAAGTGTCATGCCCCCTTTATAGCTAAGGCGTGTCGCACCACACGATTGTTGTGTACTTCGACGCTTGCAAACGACCGAATGACACACTTGTCACCAATAACGAGCTGAAACTTCAAGCTGTTCAGTAACTGAGTCGTTCAGGACCACAACACGCCTACGGGCATCGCCTGAATAGCCAAGTGGGCTCATGTCATATGGCCTGGCTAATTAATTACTTCGTGAATTTGATCTCCAGTAAGTTGAACGCAATTCTGGCACATTGGATCGAAGTAAGGCATACAAGCGCACACAAGCGTGACGAGAAAAAGTTCACTTTTGCGTAATTGACACACACGCACACACACACACACAAAACGCGTTAATGTCGTTTTACTGCACTAAAGACGCATAATTGTGCGTGTGTGTGGCGCCAAAACAGGTAGCAACTAACTACAACAGTGGGGTTTCTCGATAGTTCAAAAAGACGTCCCCCAGCTGGATTGGTAGGTTGGTGGTGTGAGAGGCAGAGCATTCGTTGGATTCATTGCAATGCCAGATGCACCCTACTCATCCAACAATCGTGAAGTAAGGCATGAAGGGGGATCAACAGATTTGCCAACCAGATCAGCAGCCAATTAAATTCACACAACCATGTCGACAAAAATACCCACCCGCTATACAACGCGGAAGCCTCCCTGTCAATGTCGCCAAAATCGCTTTCGCTACTTGATCGACTCCTGCCTTCAGTGGAGAGATGTTTTCGCACTCTGTACGGGAGTTTCTCCATATCCTCGTCATCGTCTGAGGTCGAGATGGACGAGGAAGAGGTAGAACACCTGGACGGAGTTCGCAACCTCCCTGACGTCTCTATCTCCATCATCTCCGGATGAGACGACCGTGAGGAGCGCTTGGTGGCGACGATTTCTGGCTTGGGAGTGGTTGGAGGCGGCTGGGGGGAAGTGGTGCCGGCAGCAGCAGTGGATCTGGCCCCATCTTCTTCGGAGATCCGACCAAGAAGGGGTCCAGCAATTCCTGAACCCACGGGGTTGTTGGTGCGCGCGCGATGCCGACGCTGTCGGTTGAGGTTGATGCGAAGCATCGCGCCGTCCATGTAGGCGTCTTGGATTGGAGTCGACACGGCACCCTCGCCGCAACCTCTAAACGGGGGAACATTTTGCGTGTTTTGAAGGAGGTGCAGGCAAAATCAGTCTCAGAGAGGCATTCATTCCGTCTTACAACAAAAACGGGTTCAGGCTAACGCTCATAAAGCAAAGCAGGGTAAACACGTCACCAACACACAATGAGATAGTGCAGCTTGGTTAAAAGACACGGCGGAGAACCCACAAGTGTAGTTTACATTTGAAGTAACTAATGACAACCACAGTTTGAGCTAGAGATAGTCTAAGCCGCACGCATCCGTTAATCCATAGCTGGCTTTGTTGTGGCCATTTTAAACCAGATAAACATCGAGAAAGAAGCTATGTTAGCCGAATAAGAGGTGGATTTGACAGCGAGGTGGGGAATCTCAACACTGTCCATCAAGTTGGCCTTAATCCCCGCGTTCTTTTTAACGAAAAACATGAACGCCCACAGGGATCCATGAATGGCATCTACGATTGGGACGGCCCGAAGGCACAGATTCTGCATCTTGCTAGTTACTCAATGCACGCCACAGTGTCGAAGCGTGGAGTACTGATAACCCGTTGAAACGGTATTCACCGAATGCCAACAAATGCCGCGGTTTCGGAAAGTTTAAATGAACACACTTCAAACCACTCACCGCCACGAGATTCGCGGATGCATGACGCGATGTCAACTTCCACAATAAACACAAACACGCTAATCTATGATTGGCTGGTGGCTTATCCAGGTAAGTTTTCAAGATTATTGAACATGTGATAGATTTCCTCGCAAAAATTACCTCACACACACGCATACACACTTTCCAGTAACTAAAATGTTATTGTCGCAAGATCGACCTTTGTCATCCAAACACTTAGCGCGCGCGCGTACACACACACAAAGTCAATAGTACTGCTAGCCGAGAGCACCAATCAGCGTGTGGTTGCGCGTAATTCAACTAGACTGAGGTCATTTTTGCGAAATTCGCCCGATAACACCCCGAGAAGGACACCCGTCGCCCTACCAACGAGTCAAGCGCAGTGCAAACAGATAAAGAGATTGGGTTATAGCTGAGAAAAGCCCAAAGCGCCACCAATCATCACTGCAGTCACAGCAAGTCCACAAAGTGGTACAGAAGTGACAAATGCTCGCCTGTAATCCGTTATACCTCCTTCTTTTCACTAATTGAGCCACCCGCACCGCAAGTAGCAGAAAAGGGATGTAAACAACGGCTTACCGGTTGGCGGGGGGTGACCCAGGAGAGGCGGAGGCTGGCGTGGCGTCTCCGGAGGCGACGGTGGCACCGCGATCGGCAACGACCGCGGGTGAAGCAGTCGGACGACGAATGCCTCCACCGCCGAAGGGGAACCCGGGGCCGGCGTTCAACTTGGCCGCCAATTCATTCTACACAGCGAAGGAATTTGGTTTGAGCACGGAAACGGCGCTAGTGACAAGTCCACAACCGACACGTTCGTTCCATTGGTCAGGACTATATTGCATGTCACTTGATCGATACCGGTTCAAAGTGGTGGTGGCGGCTGCGCTAATACTAAATTTCAGTCAACATTGCACTATATTGCAGTGGCAATTACGACAAAACGGGGCGAGAGCGGCATAGCTGCGTGATTGACAAAGGCACGATAACCCATATATGGAGGAGAGCTTAAAGTCGCGTCACAATGTGAAATTCACTTCGTGATCGGCACACCGAGTCCCAGTTTGTGTGATTTAGGTCTAATTGTTATCCGGCGAGAGGGGGAGAAAGAACAGTGCTGAGTTACAATAACAACAAAAGCAGGTTGCTGGGGCAAAGCATTATCGACTTGAACACAAACAACACGGGATGGCACATTACACGCACACAGCAGGTAGAGAGGCAGGTGGTAATTTTTAACTTTGCATCGAGAAAACCCAACTAACGAGACTCAGTCTTAGAGGGAAGGATCGAATGCAGGAGGTTCGGCTTTCGTTGGACCCCCAAAAATGACCCAACGATGCTGACTTTGGTGTTTCTCGCTTCCTAAAACCTGATCGGTGGCAGAATAAAAGGTATTCCGGAAAAATAATGACAAAAAACCACGGAGAGAGCTTCTTAATTGGTAACAAAAAATGCCTTGGAGTGGTACCTACGGGGGTCAAAACATTCGCCGCAAATACGCCCAATGCTCTGGGTCCCTCGGCTACGATAAGCCCAATCAGAAACCATCTGGGTTCACGCGAAAGTGGCATTACATCAACTCGCTTGTCGCAAGGCTATAAAAACGACCGGAATTCGCAAAAAAAGTTGTTACTCGAGTACACAATGGATTTAAATCCATGAATTGTAAGCAAAATGTTAATTTTACGCTACAAAACGGGGAAAAAATCTGTCGCCAAACAATCGCACACCGTTAACAGCATCGATATCGCAATATTCAACACGCTAATTTCGAAAAGTGCGAGAAAAATCACGTGCTGCGGAGTGAGTTGAGGTCGCTAGAGATGGTTTTTGTTCTAAATGGCAAATTTGTGATCAGTTTGAGATATTTCTTTTAAGCCATCGATAGAGTCGGTGTAGACAAGGCAACAGAGCGACCCAAATCGACTTAGGCACTTTTAAATACGAAAACAGTGGAAGGAGAAATGGAATGCAAAGAGAGAGGAAAGGCTCGTACGTCTTACCCTGAAATCGGCATTCATAATCCTGAGCGTGGTTGATGATGTTTGTGATTACAATTGGATGAATGAGCGTGAGTTTAACGGAGGAGAGGAGAGACGCGCACAAAGGGAGCAGGCATATCAGCACACAGGCACGCACACCAATGCACCAAGACAACGACGGCGACAGCGGCGGCGACGACGACGACAACAACGCCACGTCGTTGGCTAACACACACACGGAGACGCGAGCAGTAGCTGAATAGCACGTTCACTCACACACACACACACGCACACGTGCGCACGACACGCCTCACCGCGATTCGATTAGCAGGTGGTGCGCACGTGCGTGCACACCCGTGCGGACAGACACACACACACGCGCGCGCGAGAGAGAGAAGGGTGTGCGACAGACAGGCGAACCCGCGCGCGCGCGCGCACGCGCACGCACTGGCAATCAATTGAGTCAGCTGTGAGGCGTGGCGAATCAGCTGTTTGTGCGGGGGGAGGCGTGTGCACCTTCACTGGGTCGTCTCCGCCCTCCCATCCACGTCAGGACAGACCCATTCCCCCGTACCATTGATTAATTTTCGATCGTGGACTCTCATGATAACATTCACCTAGGTCTCGATGTTAACACATCTACGATTCACACATTTGAGTTATAAATACACACGAGTCTAGTAAGGTAATGGACAATCAACGCCCGTAGTATCCCCTAATCAATTCAATGCCAAACTTCGAGAGCTGACGTGGCGGCGAATCCACGCTTGAGGACACATGGTTGCCTGGGGAGGACGAGCAGCAAAAACAAAACAAAACCGTTTACTAATACAAAATAAGTAGCACTTGATAAATTCAATTGGTTCTGGGGCACAACGAGAAGAGTGCAAATCAAACCTTTAGTAATCTCGCATCTAAACTCAGTAAAAAATAGTACCGAAGACGCTCAAAAGCCTCGTTTCGTGTAAGCCAAAGGAGCTATCCCGAAAAACACAAAAAAGGATCAATTTGAAGAGAATTGCAGGGGGAAGTGCAGGCCCTTCAACAACTCAACAACAGCGATAGATACCACAGGCACACCGTTTAAACGAGGTGAGGGCAAAAAAAGAGCCCAGCGCTTGTGACAACGTTTCAAAGTTCACAAGCGACGAGACAGTGAAAAAAAACATCACTAGGCACCTGCAGACAAAAAAGTAAGATGGGAACATGCAACACAGTCACGCGAGAAAGAGGCTGTTTAAACACCAAAGAGAGAATGATGTTACCCTCCCGCCACCTGATTTTTTTCCTCGCAATTGATATTAAAAGCCCAGAGCTTGAACGGCCTGGGTACTACTTTAAACCTCACACAATAAACACGGACGCGCACACATCCGATCAGGCGCAAAATCTAACCAATCAACACACTTTGACCTTGAAGTAGCCAATACACTCGCGGCCCCGACAATGGACACAATCGACCAATGAAAGACCGTGGAAGCCTCATGAAGGACGGGAATGGCCTTGAAAAGTCAGCCGTTTTGTAAAAAGAATCCTGACATTACGCTACAAATAGTGACACTTAATCAATAAAAAAAATATATTTTTGATGACAATTTCCAACACAGCTGACAGCTTCATGATTTAACGATCAGTGGACATCTCAGGCCCTTATGAGTCTTCGTTTTTCCTTGATTGCTTCTTCGGAAGTATACCTCCGAGTTCATGACACCTTCGTCGTGGTTCCACGAATTCCGGAACAAGATCTTCGGCTTGTTGCGCCTATGCAACCTTAAATGCGATTTGGATCGGTTCATCATGCTTGGACCACAATGCCATTTCAGACCGATGCTACTATTGTAGATGTTCCTGCAAAATCAATCACTAATGATGATGGGTTTCAGGAACGAGAAGACTTCGAAACAATTTAAGGACATGTTGGCGATGTGCAACTGATCAAGGTCGGATTCACTTCAGGCATTGAATTGGTCGTCAACATGTTCACTAGATGAAATTGGAATAGATCAGCTCCACAACAGAATCACAGAACCAATTCTAACGCGCGTCTTCGGTAGTTCAACCACTTGGATAGAAAACAAGCAGCAAGTGTCGAAATCGCTCGTTCTAGGCCCTAAACTCACAGCTGCAGAAAAATTCAGTGCGCAATTTGTTCCTAACGTAAATCTAGCAGTGGCTTTTATCAAATTTCAACGGACGAAACGGTCAAAAGTCTTTTAACACCACCGCACAGCGGCACGCAGTCATGGCAACCAAGGTTATCCCTTACAAAGCCAATGAACACACACACACAGAGCTACCAACAACTCACCCGAAAACACGACGAAGACGGGGGTGGCGTGCGTTCGATGAGATTCCCCACGGACGTCGAAAGAGTCCCGCTTAGTTGCCAATTTCCCTCGGCCGCGTCATTCGCTGCTCTGGAAGGAAGAACAAGCACAGTGGGTGACAGGAGCAGCAGTAGAAGGTGGTACGCGGCACGATAGATAAGTCAAGTCACGCGTCCTAACCGTAGTTTACACATGACACTAAAGGTTGGCCACTTGTGTTCGGACAATATGCTTCGTGGACACGCAATAGGTATGCTTTGTCCCGAAAGTGGACAAACCGCGTCCAAGAATCAGGCAAAGAGGAAATGCGCTGCAGAACACACACACACGCAGAGGATGCAATTCGGCGTTGTAGGGGGGGAACAGAGGCGACACTGAGGCTCATTTCGACGACACGAGCGAACGAGAGGAGTGGATATACGGAATGGATGGAACGAAAAAGGAAAGCTCAGCCACGAGACGCCAAAGTAAACAAAATACACACACACACGGTTGTTTTAATGAGCTTGCGCCACTCGAACCACCACACACGTGCCCCAACGACCTGCTCGATTAGCATTTGTGTGAGGCGGAGGTGGGACTAACTGCATGCGCGATGTTCACAGGGACGAAGTCGGTGAGTATGCAAATTAGACGGTGGCGAGTGTTGGAAAGAGAGGAAATTCGGCAATAGCGCTCAGATAGGATCATGTTAGTGTCGAGGTCATGCGTTTGTTCTTTGGTGTTATTCGATGTACAGTTTAGGATCAAAAACGAACGGTTTTTACACTCGTAGATTGCTTATTTCCTAAGACGTGAGAAAGCAATCGGTCAAGGCTGGTGCAAAATGATGTGTGGCGTGGTTGGTGATGGTTGAAAGAACATACGTGTCAAAAAATGATCCTGTGTGATTCTAGTGTAAGGACTTTTCGTTCAAATTTGACCAGCGTTGTTCTGATTGACCTAGTGAACTTGCTGACGCACACATCAAGGTCATGGTTGAACTCGATCGTGATCAGACAGCTGAACAGGACTGTGCAGAGGTTGTCGCATGTATCACAGCAGCCAACAACAATTGCACATGGCCTGCTTCGAACCACAACTAAGCAATAATTGCGATTTGCGTCAATCACGAGTGGCTGGTGTGGAAGGAACATGTACAACAGCACTAATTGAAAACCATCGTGGCCCAAATATGATAAACCAGTCAAGACCACATTGAAAGTTGCTGAATTGCACCAAACAGAAATTTATGCCTCAAAATCCGTGGAACCACGAAGGTGTCACGTACTTGGAGGCCCACCTCCAACAAACCAAACGGTCGGTTTACGTTTTCGCTGAGTAGAACAAGAAAATCTATTAGCGGAAACAAAGTGTTTCCCAAAAGGAAGCAAACAATACTGAAGAAAAATCGCTTTTTTTCACACCAAAACCCGTACGTAATCCCTCGCTAGCCAATCGTAGATCTCGTATACACCTGACATTTCATATAAAAATAGCTATGACGGAAGGAGAGATTACAGGTTGTCAAAATGGCACAAAACGGGAATGAAAATCAGGTTACAATTCAAAAATACGTTCACGGTGGCCAATGAGATTCGCGCTCACTGAAATTCCAGGTGTACAGATAATTTGGAGGTGACTAAAGCCACTTAAGACATCGCCAAATCATCCTATTGCCTCTCAAAACACTCCACTATAAGCTGAATGCAATGGGCACATTGCCTTCCACTGTCATCTTGACCAATCAAGCGAAGGTTTGGCAACCGGCCAATCAACAGTCGAATAAAACCGCTTAGGGGAATAGGATTGGGTATCCAATTAACAGAAAGAAAACAACTATTGGACGAAATCAATAGCCAATGCTAGCTCAACCACGTCAAGACGATTAGAGGGTTTTTGGAAAAAGCACATCGAGCGGAACCGACAATCGAGGTCAGTTTCGGAGCCAAATTACAGCGAGTGTAAAGTCGGTGAGGCAGGTGGTAACAACCAATTTAAGGCGGATGACTCAGCCGCTGTCGTACAAAAAGGCGAGAGGAGCCGCCACTGGCGACGGCACGTCGAATGAAGAGCGAAAAAACAACGGTTTGGGACACGGATCATATCACCAAGATTTGTATTTAAAAAAAAAGAAATTGCCGACCTACTGGAGGTGCTGGCGGCAGGGTTCGATAGCGCATAGAAGACGGTCAAGGTCACTTCCGTAAGGCCTAATCAAATGTCCTGCGGCGTCCTTGACGGGAGCCGACAGAAAACCGAGATTGGTAGGGGGAAAACCTTACACATTCCGTGTCTTCCACGCTTGCCAAACCAACCATGGCAAACGCAGCGCAATCCCAGTCTCTAACATGCTGCAATTTCACACCAAATAAACTTGGAAGACAGCAAGACGTGAATGTCGGGAGATGAAAAATGGGAGTCCGGGCACTGTGTGCGTGTGTAGCTGCAATTTTGGCTGCAGTCAATGCCGCCATGGGGCTGATCATGCGCAGCTTAGCCACGACATGGACCAAAGATAGGTACTACAACGGTTTGTGAAGGATATTTTTTAAAGGAAATAAATTTAAAGTGGTAGAACGCCACCCAGACGAAGCGGAGAAGGTAAATGTGAACACGGGAAAAGAACCGGGGTAACCCAACACCGTCCGAAGGGTCTGGGCCCGGGAATGACTCAGAGCGGTGACGTGGATGAAATAAGAGGCCCCAGTCGGAAGAAAAGAAGTGAAGAAGACAGATTTTTTTTCAACAAACAGGAGTGTACCTGCGTTTGAACGTGTAACATCACTTTCAAACAAAAAGAGTGCGTTAAGGACCTGAGACGATGGAAGAAATCGAGGCGTCATGCGCCCGCTGAAGTTGGGGAAAACAGAAGAAGCTGGTTAGTGGCTGAAGAGGAGTTTTAGGGATCCAAGGTAGTACCATCACGAAATTCGCCCTTTCAACGTCAACACGAACTGATTACTACACGAATGTGTAAATCGTGAATCCTAGGTACAAGGCAAATTTGTTTCCTTAACCGATTACCAACGTCCTGGTGCGACAAATCTGGTACAAGCGACGATGAAATGCCAGTTTTGTCAATCAAACAATCAAAATCGTCGGCATTTGTGACGAGCGAAAAATCAAAGTCGCATCGACAACCAGGCTGGAGGCTGATGAAGATGTTAGCCAATCACAAGTCGACTGGACGGTGCGATTTTTGTGAATGCAAACACTTCGAGTGGGGTGCTTAGTGCGAAGGCAAACAATCGCCATTAACTGTGTGTGTGTGTGCATTATTACAAATTTTTAGACGAATAAACAAACGGATACTCGAACGCCTAGAGAACATTAGGATCAGTGTTGGCAATATGCCGGTTGATGTTGCATGTACGATTCCTCGTCCCATTTCAGTAACGTAAAAAAATAACGTGTCAGGGAAGATCGAATGAACACATTCTTCGTGAGACGACTCAAATGATTGGCTAAAAAAGACGCCGCTGATTGGTCGATTGCAAGATCAAACGATGATAGGAACAAACCGCGCCAATTAATTACTCCTCAAGCGACGCGAATGGGCACGCTTCAACTCCCAAAGATTATGCGAATGGATACGATCTCGACGAAAATCAGGCGCCTACACCAATTCACTTAGCATAGTTTCCCGCTAAATCGTCGACGCGTGATCGAACAGGGCTGTATTTCCTTGATACCGGCCGGACTAATCCGCGTTACCAAGCCATATTTGGAAACTTTTCAGCAAACAAAAAACCATTACTTCTACGACTCTCGGAAAACAAGGCTCGTGTATTAAACATTGATTCACCAAGAGCGGATAATGGCGCAAATGTGTAAAGTGGCAAGTACGTAAGCGTCACAGGAAACTCTTCTCACAGAGTGGACAGTTTCAAATTGGCGCTCAATCAGAGAATGGGGGATTAGTAAAACGATAATTAATGAAATATATATATAAAAAACATTCCACAGGTATACTAAGAGAGTATGGCAGTTTATGACTGTAGATTTACCAAGGAGGTGATTTCCTGCGTCGTTTTCGGAGATATTCGAAGCGTATCCGTGCTAACGCCATAATGAACTGAGGCTCGTTCGACGATCAACACGTGGAGAAAGTGTGTTTGTGTGCTTGTGAGATGGGGGAATGGAATCAGGTGGGCTGTCCTGTGCCAAAAGTGCACTTTGGTATCACGAAGGGAGAAAAACACGACTGACCTCCACTGCAGCCCGCACGCTCGCACACACCACATTTCCAAGGCCATTAAACTGAGTGTTTAGCTTGGAACCGGACAGCGAAAGTAGCAAAATGCCAAACACTTTAAGGGCCAACTTCAAAAACTCCCAACAAATGCATTTACTTGGTGTTGAAAATCAGTAACTGGCCAAATTCAAGCGATGTTGAAGAAAGCAAAGCAATAAGAGCGAACGTCACACAAAATCGGGTTTACTAGTAAAGCGAAGTAGTGGCTACAGGAGACAGCGACCATCGTTAAATCCGGCGAATCGAAATCGCATCCATCCGGGATTAAGACATTGATCGACGCTAAAAGGTAAAACGTGCACGCGGCCGAAAAACGTAGGCCTCATTTGCCAGAGGCTCACGTCTAACGCGTACAATAATGGTACGAATAGGATCACCTCCAGGACTCAACACACAACTTTGGAGAACCAGAATTTGACTGGTGTTTCCTGAGGATACTTAAGATGAATCTGTGAGGGAATTCGGCCCTCGTGAGATGGCATCGGATTGTACGGGAGTGAAGCGAATGCGTGACAGAATTCCGGAATGTGTTTTCTTGGTGTTAATCCAAGTAAACGATACAGACGCCTTGGTGAACACCACTTTTCCAAAATGCAATAACATGTAAAAAGGATGTGTGCACAATAAATCCTAATCGCCGTTACACACATAACTTAAAAAGTGCAATAATTACACTACTTAGACACGAAGTAAAAGATGGTAACCACTTTTTTTTATCATCGAGAGTATGAAAGAAAAGAAGAGCAGCTAGAGGGGTGGTCAAACGTCAACCAATTGTTAACACATTACAATGAGAAGTTAGGTGGTCAAGGGATCAGTCACACGCAAGACGCTGCTAGTAAATATACTGGGTCGGGAACTTGTACCAACACCGAAGTGGCGGGCGGGCGGGC
>UXSR01001080.1:0-11683 GCA_900604375.1 Mesocestoides corti | reverse complement strand
ATGGAATTAAGAATATGGCTGGGGGGGGGGGGTCCTGCAGTTTGATGGACAATTATTTGCTAATGAGACGCGTCAAATCATATTAATTTTTTTTGTCATTTTTTTCCGTTATTTTTTGTTACATGGAGGCCAATATTAAAGTGCTTAGGCCTAATATGTTTGTGCTGAACGACAAAACTGTTTCTGGAAGTTATTATAAAAATAATCATTTCTAGTTTTTGTACCTCTTTTAGAGGATGCGTTTTTATTTCGAAAGCCGTAATAATGATGCCAACATACTCATTACTACACAGGTTTAGTCTTTGCGCAAATGCTGCTAAGTATTTTGAATACAAATATTTTTGTAACGTGTATCTTACCACCTTGATTATTGAGAATTCTTGCCAAATATTACAGAAATCGTTTGATCCACATGAAGGTCAAAGTAATGTAAAATCGTGCTTCAGATTAATATACGCTTTATTTATTGTTTGGGCATTGTTATACTTCTGTGAGCCGGCATCTCACTGCAATGCAAACCGTTAAATAGCGATTTATGATGTTAATGAAATTAAGCATTTTGCAGAATAAACAGGCCCATATTTCATTGACTTGTAAAACGAATTCCATAACATGAGGAGTTAATACAAATTTATGCTGCTTAATGTAGAAATATTTTATCACTTACTAATGACAGGTTTTTACACAAGGTAGCGATTAAATGCGTTGTCCTCGTTTTCACTATTCAAATCCAAAACTCACATTCCTTGATGTCTGTTAGCAAAGAAAGTATCATCAAAAAATATTGTCGTTCGAAATTCTTTACTTCATATACTTTATCTAATTGCATATCTTACAATTTAATTAGTTTGTTTATATGTACGGTGCAGATAATTGCGGCATGAGGGGAGCGCGGATGTTGGTGCCTCGCTAGGTTGGTTTTTTGCCTTGTTCTCGTCGTGGCGTGGGTGCGCTGTTTTTGCCGTTTGACGTATGTCAGGACGTTACTCATACGTGTACTAAAATGAAGTCCGAGGAAAAACTTCAAAAGAAAAACGCATCGAAGTCTGAAATGTCCTCTCTTCCGGTTGACGCGCTCGATCCTGCTGTAAGGGATTCCATCGCGAAAAGACTACTGATTCGCAACATGTGCTCTGTTAAGGTGGAAAACTTGCCCAAGCACTATAATTATTCTACCATACTGGAACTAGCGCCGGAAATGTCGTCATGCCGGATATTATACGATCCAGTCTCGCGAAGACCAAAAAGATTCGCATTCATCGAGTTTCCTTCCAAAGATATTGCGTCGAAGTGTCTTATTCGCCTTAATAACAAGAACTTTGGAGGAAAGCTGCTCAATGTTTCTCTTGGGGGCGAACTATCGGAGTCCGTTGGTGAGTTGCTCATATTCGTCGATTTTGGTAGATGATTATAGGCATAATTGTGTCAAGTTAAGTAATCTTCACTGGAGAACATCGAAGGGTGAAATATCCAAACATTTCCCAAATGCCATTTCAATTGATATTTTAACGAAAATCAAAACTGGATTTAACCGAAAACAATCAGCGACAGCTGTGGTGACTTTTAACTCAATCGAGGAGACTATTTCTGCCGTTGATGAAAAGCAAGGTTGCAATGTTCACGGGCGCAAGGTGTCTGTTATGTTTTGTCCAAAGAAAAAAAATAGGTGTGTGTGTGTGATTTTTTTATCATCTATGAGTTCAGTTTGCTTGTCGGCTTGACCGTTTACGGTTTGAAAAAATCTTCAAGCGAGTCCGATTTGCGTGCGTTGTTCCCACAAGCAAGTGAGATCAAAATGTTTCCACTTGGTGGCTTCGCCTTTCTCCGTTATGATGTTGCCGATGACTGCATACTTGATAAAAAGAACGCGCTCGGCGCCAGCCTTAAGCAAAGAAAGTTGAAGGTCGTTTTCAAGTTTGCAAGTGAAGCTCCCTCAGCGGCGAACTCGGATTCGACCGTCGTGGATAAACAGTGCCATTCCCTTGTTTGCGTGACGAATCTTGACAGATCCACGACAGCAGATCAGATATCGAAGCTATTTAGTGGCGCAAAAATTGTTAGCATGCCGAAAAAGGGAAAGTTGCACAAAGGGTAGGTTATCCTTATAAGAGATGTGTGTGTAACTACAAAGTCCTTTTTAATGCCCCAGAGTATCTCATGGGGTTTCGCTGAAGGACAAGATTAACAGATGCAATTTTTCGACGACCATCTTACAAATGGTTATTGATTTCGATGAGCAGAGACTAGTGTAATGGGCTGTTTAAAGTTGATCAAGGCATTTTTGTTTACCGTTGTTTATTTTAACAGGTGTGTTTTGTTTCTTAGGTGTGCTGTCCTCGATTTTGGATCAGTTTTGGCCGCAAAGAGAGCGCTCTCTAAGTCACATTCCCTCAACGGTCGGATGCTGGTCTTGCGAATGGCTTCTAAAAAGTTGCTTAAGCCAATTCCCTCTAACTAATGATCTGTACCCGAATTTGTATATAGATTTTTTTTAAAACAATAACTTTTGCTTCTGCAGTAAGTGTGCCTCAATCCACCTGGTTGTTTCGTCTTCAGGCGTGGAATACGATACATTTGGCATTATATCCTGGTTATGAGCTGCACACTGCTCTGTTTACAAATATCCGTTCTCCGTTGGATTTGGCTGGGAAATTGGGTGCCGGTCAGCTCCCGTTACCTCCAGACTTATCTGTCATTCTAGATGCCGATTATATAGTGGATGTAGGCCAGGTAGTTTTGTGCTATCTCTAACCGAACTGTCCATTATTAAGACTGAATGTGTTAATTCAGTTTACGCAGTGGACAACACTGATTGGGGAGCTACCGAGCTGCGGTGCTTATTGCGGCTCCAATCTCCCCTATAGCCTATGCTAATGTTCCTTAGTGCACATAGGACGTTGTGCCCTTGAGTCGCTTTTGAAATGAAGTGACAACTCTAGATGCCGATGCGGTTCCACGGTGATCTTTTTATTTCCGCAGGTTGAGTGCGCAGCAATCCAGGCTTTAACCAACAGAGTTGGTGGGAAGCTGCAGGGAAAAGGTGTTTTCTCTTCTGAAGTGATTGCGTGCCTGCATCCTCGACACTCAATTAAGGAAGCATTAGTTACGTTTGGCGTTCGAAGCACTACCACGAGAGTGTTGCTTGCTTTCCTCGGAACACCAAATGTCAGCGTTCCTAACTACACAGAGATACTTCATCTGGTGTCCGGCGATCCCGCCGAACTGTCCACTTTGTACCAGTCATGTAACAGAGAGAAGGTTGCACAGATTTACGGTATATGCAGTACGGAATTCCAGAAATTTGGAAACGAGGAAAATGCCTACATACTTAGTATCTTAACCAGGATGTCTGCTAGCTTGTTGGTACGATAAATACATTTTCCCCCTTCCTCTTATTCGACCCTTAGTGTTTTTTTTTCAGTTGCGCTCGGTCAGAGAGCCCTACTTGAGCTAGGGTGTCATAACTGAGCTAAATATATTGACGCATCGCTAGCGGTGAAACTGCGTTTTACTCGTTAGAATGGGTCGAACATGTTTTGCGGTTTACGGTAACGGCTAGTACCATTTTTTCACGTGGGTCAGTGGTTACTACTAATTTATAGATGAGTATATGAGGTCTAGTTTTTGAGAAAATGTGTTGACACAGTGGTCTGTGGTGGCTAGCAGCAACGCAAGGGCGTCCGATAACTACGGCAAATTAGCCACTGCCGTTACACAACGCGCTGGAGTGAGGTAAATTGTTGTGCATTAGCAAGTAAATAAAAGGTAGAATGGGGTTATGAACCTGGGATAATGCTTGGTCTGGATTCGAGTGAAGCACAGTAGACCAAAATGCTTTAGTCTGTCGTTAGCGATCACCAACCGCGGACTGCAAGATTATCCTGGTGCCAGCTTGGCACTCAATTATGGCTCAGGTGGGCGTCAGGTCTGATGCATTTGTAGTGTCGATTAACGCCATATCAGCTACTACCGAAATTCCCGACACCATTCGCCTTCTCGCATGGTGCTCGTCAATAATGCGGATTCATCTGTCAATATATCAGTACACGTACTAGAGCCCGCTACTCGTTTCAGTTATTTGTGCTACTGGTTTACCCAAGCTCTATTGGTCAACAACCACTTTGAATACGCACAGCTGGGTTGAGTCATGTGGTAAATGGTTGTCTCCACCATCTCAGGCTTTGTTTATCTTGTTGGGTATCAGTGTAGCGTAATCAGGCGGTCTCGGTGTGGCTCAAGACCACGTGCTGGGGTCTTCAACACTTCACGAGGAGCCGCGGTCAAATTTTCGAAATTCCCTACAAGGAAACGCGCGTAGCGTAACTTCTCGCCAAATCCATGTTGAACATCTAGGATCCTGCGCCTTTGAATTAGAATACCTGTTGGTCTGGTACATCATCTAGGAAAGTCAAACACCTTCAAAATGGGCGCGATGGTCGTTGTTGTTAGTTAGCCGAACAGTACCCTACTCTGGCAAAAAATATCCTGTTAACACAGGTAACCTAGATGGAAGCTAGACTGATGCAGCCTTCAGCAAATCAGGGTTCTAGCAGTAGCACGACAAACATGTATCGACGGATCTGCAGTGTAGTTGCAGACGAAGTCGGGTTTTACAAATATCTTTTATCAACCAATATGCTATACACAATTCTGGGATTGGTTATATGCTATCTTGGGGTGTGTGGGTGCGCATACTCCGCGGCAAGTTGTAGATACAAAGGCATGGGTGGGGGCATCATCGGATGAGATCATGTGAAGGCCTTCGCAGCCTGATAGAGCTGAGCCAGTGACAGCATGTGCACAGGCAGGCAGGATCGTCGGTCGTTAATGCAGGGATCGTAGGAAAGCCAAGAAAGAGCATTGTAGCATTCCAGAACGAAGCGGAGCACATCACATGTTACATTTGAGTCGAGCAGATGACTTCCTGCATTAGCGGAATTAGAAGAGCACTGCTGGCCGCCGTGAGCTGCTGCGTCGTCGTCAACACCCACCAACGTACAGTGCAAATGTAGAGAGGATTTTAAGCAAACTGGGCTGTTTCGTCGGGTCTGTTGGCACGCGGCCCAGAACCACGAAGGCAGGGGGCCTGCTGGGGCTGTGGAAACGTGATAACCCAAAGCCAGCGGTTGTTGCATCAGGCTAGGTTTTTCTGACTAAAAATTAACGAAAAAAATTAACTTAGCCCGATCGTCACCACACTGGACTACCTAAGCCTTTGAAAAAACTAATGTTTCAAAAGAAATTGAACAAAAGCTTGGTCGACCGTGGCGGTAATTGGAGCGAATACGGACATCCGGTCGCACAAACTAATTTTAAGGTATGAATGTAGATTTTTAGGGCACGGCAGACAAAAGGTGGAACAACCTGCATGCCTTGGTGGCGCCCTTCAAACAACACTGGTAAGCATCTGCCACCGAAGCTCCTTGTGTAGCGATTCAGACGACGACTACACTAGTGTGGCTCTCAAAGCATGCGCGATGTCCCATCAGGTCAATCAGGAGTGGAAGTTTCACCCTCATTCGGTCGCCCGCATTTCCACCTAACATACACTCCCCGATTACTTGGTTTGTGCTCCTTTCAACTCTACATTTGACTCAGCCAAGTGTCAAATGATTAAGGCAACTGAGTGATGCTCTAGTTGTAATGAAAAGTACTGCTAACAATAACACATTCAGTTCAAAATTGATTACCGTGATTTAGAAGAAGGCTACAGTTTGACTTAAAAAGGAAAAGGCACAAAACAATTGGGCTAACCTGTGGGTCAGGTACACCAAATGGAAGGAGGGATTCGAGTAGGAATTTGGCGCGCTCGCGACAGGCAGCCTCGTAGGGCATGCCCTGGGTATTCGGTTCGACAGGCACATCGCCCCGCATTAGCGATGAAATGAGCAGACCGGTGCCTCCCCCGTTTGGATCTTGGGGCACTCCCGAGCAGGGTCCAACTCCACCTACACCCCCGACGACGGCGCTGGCCAGATTACAACCAGGTCCGGCGCTATTAGGTGTGGTGAGGGTATCCAAACTGGGCATACCGACCGCGGCATGATCATCAAACTCGTTCTCTTCGTAAAAGTCGCCAAATATTTCTGTAAAGTTAATATCATCTTGCTCCTAAAATAGAATAAAAAGAAGGCTAACTGGCTGTGCACGCGGGTTGAATATACATTAGTAATAACTACAAATATTCCAACGCAAATAAGAATACCAACCACAAACTGATCACAATATCTAAGGATGTCTTTTTGTAAAGCCTGGAATACTGATGCAAAAACTTGTTTGAGATCTAAAGCTAACGTAAATATTTAACGGATTCAGAAATTTTAAAAACTGAAAACGATGGCATATCGGCCATGATTTTTGAACGCAGGAATAGTCCGACAAATACAAGACACAAAGCAGCCATCTGTGTACAAATTTAGTGTTCTTCGTTTAGCAAATGCGCGAAGCTACTTCTACATGGCCCATAAATCCCTTACAATATTCTCATTAAGGAATTTCGATACTAAAGGCATTCTCGTAGAAATCGATTTCGGTTGCTGGTGAGTTACCGTTTTCAGAAGAGACGGGCAACGGTATTTCAAACCACAAACACTACGTGCACGATATAAGTCATATTTACAGCCCAATAATAAGCACGAAAAGAGATGGTAAATTGGAAAATCAGTAGGACTTACAGACTGAGCCTGAGCTGAGGTGCTGGTGGGAAAAACGAGAATGTGAGTGGTACTAGGGGCATATCCAGCAGCTGATATGACTCCATTAGCGAAGGGCCCCGCGGGCACCTGTCCGGCAGGCCCACTTCCCACGCCCCCACTTCCGCTCGAGACTGAAGCGCCACTGCCTCCGCCTACACCGCCACTTCCCCCGCCACCACCTCCGTGACTGCTACTGCCATGTCCTCCAGGACCGCCAAAATCACCAGTATTGAGATCAGAGCCAGGAAAGAGGCGGAAAGTGGAGTGAGGCTCTGTGGAAACTAGACAGGCAGATATGAGCGAAGGCGTCTCATGAACGCACGAACTGGGTACTCGGGAATCCGCAGTAAGGCTTATGGTGGCCGTCGACCTGCCACGATAACTTGGTCCGTTATTGTTAGAAGTGGAGGGAACCAGGGTGACCAGATTGCACAAAGCACAGTTGGCACGGAGGGACCGATTGACGTTTTGGAGATTCTTGCGACTCAGTAAACCGCACCAGCCTGCACACAAAACGGGATATGTTGAAGAAATAATTTATGCAAACTGAACATTCATTGATGATCACTACTTTGGAACAATTGATGAGTGAATACAGTAATAGCGAAACGTTGTCCGGCATTCATAATCCATTTGAACCCGTAAAGAAAGGGATCGAGCATCATATTAATTTTTTCAACTGATGCCCACGACCAAAGTTATGACCTTATGAAATGTTACTAGTTGGACTTGCACTGGCGATTCAAGAGAACATTAACAGAACTTTGGGAAGCAGAAAGGTATTAGACTAAATCTGAGTATGAATCAAATCGCACACAAATTTGACAACAGTTGCTTTTATACACTTCAATCGGAATACAAATATACGTTACGTTCGGTGTATGACAGTTCGTGATGGAGCGATGCTTAAATATCGGCAGGTGCAAGTGTATACAACACTTTTGACTGTAAAAACTAGTGCATAATTGCCAATTAATTTCAAGCACGAATAAGAACTGACAAGTGGAATGAGCCGAAAAGAGCAGCTATACATCCACACATGACTTCGAAATTAATAAATCATCAGACCATGGTACTTCAACGTGCTATCCTATGTAATTACTGAGACTACACTTTTAACAAGTTAATTTAAATCTACTAGCAAAAATGAAAGAGATAAAATAGGCTCAACACGATAGAGATGTCACCTTGCATGAATCAAGGTACCATCTCAAATGTCCAAAACAGTGTAGAGTATGCATTTTAAGCTTATAGTCCGAACGAAGACTCGCAACAACAGTACAAACCTATTATAGTGCTCAAAAGAATAATGCTGTGAAAAGGACTCACCTCTAAGTTCACCATGTCCCAGCCGCCCCAGTCGTCCAATAACCAGTCGCCAAGGATTAGAGGTGGTAGCCAGCAGTGAGATGATGAAGTCCCAGAGTCGAGCTAGGGCCAGACGACGAGCTGAGATGTGAGAAGTGTCCGTCGCTGTGTTCGATTTGTTTACTGTCACCCCCGAAGGTGTACACATGGACTCGGGAGTTCGAATGTTGATAAATGTTTGCTGTGAGAGGGTACCGTACTGGTCTGTGCAAGTCGCCAGAAGCCATTGCTGATCCTCCGACAGGCAATACGAGACAAAGAGCACAGAGGATGGCTGAAGGGGTTCGGCGGGGTGCATGTCCCACTGACCCCAGAGATCATGCGACTGAGCCAGAGTGTAGGCAGGGGAGTAAACGCGGCGAATGTGGACACTCTAAAAAACAGAATAAGATTAAGTGGAGCCAACAATACGGGTTCCCACCATCCTAACCCGTCAAGTTAGCTGAAGCTACCTTAACCCGCTGAATGAAAAGCAATTTAAACAAATTTCATGTAATACCTTTTATCATCTCCTCCAAACATAAGGTTAGCTCCGTTACGGTGAAAATAGAGAAAACTTAGCGCCCAAACATCATAGACACATAAATAAGCAATCACGGGAATTTGTTTGCCCTTTAATGATTACGTTAAGAGCAATAGCAAAACACAAAAGAATTGAAAAGACCTGGGTGAAAATGCTTGAAAATCGGAAGATTAACTAGTCCACAGGAAATTCTAGATTACCTTGCTACAGTGCACAAAAGCCTGGAAGACATCGAGTAAAATTCAATAAATTCTTCCACAACTGACCTCGAAGTTAGCTGAGATAACCTCCTTTTCAGCAGCCGGGCCCATCCCTGTTAATGTGCGGTTGGCATTGATTAGGCTGGGTGAGATGACACGATCAACCGAAGTGTACACGGCGAGGGCCATCGACTTGACGTGCGGCAGGAAGTCGGCCGTCCCCTCGCCGTCATGGCCGCTGACGAGGCCGCAACGCGGAGAGGTGATGTGCGCCATGGGGAGCAGCTGCACGGAGACGCGCTGACGCCAAGAAGCCGGCAACTGGGCGACCATGCGGCTGGCAGCCTCCGCCATACATCGAGTCGTTAGGTTGCGCAGCTCATCGTCCATATCGAAATGCTAAACAATGAAAGCGGTTACGCCCAAAGTCAACCAAATGTGCGGGGAGAAAGCAGTCACGGGATGCAGATTGCAAAAGAGAAGACAAAATAAGATTATATAAATTGCAAGAACCTATCGCGGTAACCTAATTTAGACCAAATCTAGATTTCATTTTATTTTTAAAGTAAAAGTGCAATGTTAAATTTGAGGTTTTAGAATTATGATTAACGGTTCATAAATTAATTAGGGCCACCCAAAAGATTACAGCCAAATGAAAGTGGCTTGGTGATGAAGATGATGACACAGAAGTCAAGAGAGCCGTGAATGTCAACATCCAAAAGGGCATAAACTGATTATAAACCAGAGACAAAACCGAATTAGTCATTCCTTGTCCGCGAGTCACAGCACAGGGGCATTATCTACGAACCTGAGTGAATGGCTCTACGAGATAGATGACCAGATGTACGTCAAGCTCGGTGCCGCGATAAAAGTCGAAGGCAGTGGTGAGCGGCCCTTGGCCGTTGAGAGGACCGCTTTTGGAAGCGATAACAAGCGGACCAGGAGAAGACTTTTCTTGTTGTCCAGCGAACGGCGCCAAAATCGGTGAACAATGACCATCCGGCATGGCAACTCCTCGCTCGGACAGCGCCTTCCGCACAGCTTGAATGACGCCAGTCTTGTAATGGTGGAGGCAGTGGAGAAGAGTATCTGGAAAGTGAACACCTCCGCCAGAACCACTGCCACTGGATTTAAGAAAGTGGCGTGAAGCATTCGTCTGCGAAAAGTCGTTCTCGTCTAAATGATAGGAAATAGACTCATGCCAGCACCGACGTTCACGAGCTCAGCTTATGCTAGGCTCCAAGAACCCACTAATTAACCTGAAGACACATCGATACATTGACATGCCCCAGACAACAGCCTGGGACTCATCGAAAAGAGGCTATGACGTATAACGAACTCGTACGCACCTGGACATAAGACTGGCGTAAACCAGTCATCTCATCCGCCCAGGCGCAATACATGAACACACTAACACCTCAAAATGTCACTAGGAATGGTCACACTGCACCTCATTTCGCATGGAGTCAGCCTGTCGGAGCTTTAAGATAACGTCGTTCAGCTAGACAATGCATTCCAATCAGGTTTCGATGTTTCATCGACTTTGAGGTAGGTCAATGCCCCGCGTTGGGACTAATTACCCTCCTTAAGCAAATTCGAATCCGAGAAAACGTGTTCTACGAAACCAACCTTTATGCGGGAAAGCACACTGTACGTGTATGAAGGCTGATTCGGGGTTGCCTGCCTTCGGTTGGAAGTAAGGATAATGGCGACCGAACATGCAGTTTTCAAAGGCCAATGAGAGTTCATAGAAGAAAGTGGATAACGCTGCAACAGATCGACGCTGACTCTCTGAAGCAGCAACACCAATCCCCTGCTGACCCTGCCAAGAAGGCAAAACAACTGCAAATGCAACACGCTTGGGTTGAGATAACGGCGTCAACGAGAGATGATCCTAAAAGGAAAACGCGAGAGGTTCGTATGCAAGTAGAAGGGTCTAACAGCCCGAAATTTCCCGTACGGAGGTGATATCTGCAGCCCTCACAGGTAATAAAGTATGCTCACGACCATCAGATTTTCACCGTTACTTCCCCGGTGCTTGCGAACTTAACTTACACTATATTAGAAACTAAGCTCTACATCACAAGATGCAGCCGATTTTTAAACATTGCCACCTTCGCACTTTTTTGCCAGTCAACAATTGGCCTGCTCCACATAACTCATGCGATTCGCAATCCAACATCTGGTTGGTTCCTTCGCTGACACAATATTTTAATGCATGTAAATCGAAGTTTTAGTCTGCTCATGACCTTCATGATTCGAAGCTGATAAATTGCAAAGTCAGGACGCTGTGTCGTCACGCGGAGTTGCGCGTATTTCCTGCAAATCACAGCGGTAAGCAGCCTGCGTGGTTAAGACGACTTTAGCACAGATAATCAGTCTAGCAAGGAAATGGCGTGGGACCATTGATTAGTTTATTTTCACATTTACCAACAACTTGAGTGGTGTAACCGCCGATCTATTTATATGTGGGTGTTCTCACGTAGGAAAGGAGCGCAGGCCTGTGGTGATAACACAACGCGAAATGTGTTATAGCAGGGAATAGAAGGTGCGAAACTAACAGCAGCTCAATGTTAAGTACCCATTAACGTTTCCGCATGTCTTTCACACCTTGAATATCTCACATTTTACGGCGTGTGACAGAACAGTCAGGTATCCCTATTCATGGCCACTCTAGTAACACCTCAATCAGTAGACAAGACAAACCACTATCCATTGCGACATAAGCCAGCTGGTGTTGATAGGTGGGGCAGTTATCACCAGAGTGAGCTAATATTATGTCTGGTGCTAAACTCGAAATATTTCTTTAAACCAAAACGATCGCTTTGTGCCCCAACACACCGCTCGCCCTTTCAGAGCGTGCCCGTCTAGCCACACACCTCCGTGCATGCACCTCT
>UXSR01001079.1:0-11719 GCA_900604375.1 Mesocestoides corti | reverse complement strand
AATCCACTCGTGTGTGTTTGATTGGCTGATGCATTGGGACAAATTGATTGGTCCAGTTTGTGAATTTCAGTTGTGTTATTGTGCAAATCTGCCTTTAGCTATTGCCATCTTTGAATTCTATAAGTCCTTTATCCCGTTATTCGGGTATTAAGTCACGTATTTACTGAATTCCCGTTACAATACTGATTTCTACTTATACCAAAGTGTAATTTTTTCTGATATTTTGGGCAACCATTTGTAGTTATTGGTGATGATGTTTAATAGCACTATTTGTGACTTGTATTTTTATCCTGTTTTAAATTTGCACTGGTTTAAACAAGACTGATACTGGAAATTTTAATTAACAAATTTTGTGACCCAATTTGGCAACTCTTGTGATCTGACCTTCCACGACGGCTGGCAAATCCATTTGTAGGCAGGCCTAGCCCCTGAGATCATGAAGCCTTCAAAATGATTCGGTGTTCAGGCTCTAGACGTGTATAGATGTCGCAAAATCGAAAGCGTGCTGTTGGTAGGTTTTGAAATAGCGTTCAAATATTTACCGGGAAATCTTCGACCACTGGGAAACACACTACCTGTGTGTGCATTTGCCCGCTAACGACGAACTTAACGTGGCACAATTGTGATTTGTGTGCCTAGCGCGCAAAGTACCTCTTTTTCAGACAAGACGCTGTCGAAAATGCTTCCATAGTGTTCACATGCACGCACACGAAATAACCTGACTATCTACATGGAGGTTCCCAATTATTGACTAATATTTCCTTGTTACTTTTGTGCACTCCCTTCATCAGCAAACCTGCCCTGAGTCTGTTTTGTAATGAAAATCAGGTGATACTTTACTAATTCTTGTCCAAATGAAAATGTCGAGGTTCCAAATAACTGAAGGTAAAGTTCTTCATGCTCCTGAAGAGTCTGTAAATCAGAATGCATCTGCTAAATCCATTTTTTTGTTTTAATGACTCCCTTTGGTATCTCTGCGTTGGCGATGTGAATTGATTTCGCAGAGGCATAACCTTGACACTTGTTTGAGCGTTTCGGGTCGAATCAGCGGATCATCGAATGATTACACTTTTTCATGTGTTTTATGATGATCCCAACTGGTTATGTTTGTACATTGGGGTGCAGTAAATTCTGCGTGCTAAAGTGCAGCAACTTGTGGGGTGTAGAACCACAAACCCTGGGCCTCTGTATGTTACAATTTCGTCTTTAACTAGCTGGTGGTCTCTCCGAGTTCGCATCTAAAGCCTGCATTCCACAAATTCACTCTCACACCATGTGATTCTCGATAGTGCCTTCTTTAATGGCCATAATTCAAGATTCGCCTTGTTTTCTCCGTGGACTGTGCTCCGTAATATGCCTCCTTAACGGACATACAACGTTTTCACGTCCAATTTCGTTTGATCATCGTCCTCATTTTCAAAGTTTGCTTGATTTGCTTGTTGTTTAAGTTGTGATTCTTAATGCGCGCCGTTTACAATCGGCTCACTGATCGAGTGTTGCTCATGTGACACAATATTTGTAATTGTTGTGTACTTTAACAGCTAAGTATTTGCCGTTAAATCTTATTGTTTCAATATTGATTGCTTAGGATAACACTTCCACGTTCTCAAACGCTCCGGATTGTTTTTGTTATTCTCATATTACGGACATGTGTGAACATTCATGTTCGCGTCAGAGAACTCCAACACATCGGCCAGCACCATAAACACCTGGTCATTCGAGTCCCTGTCTGTTTACCAGTGGACTTAAACCCAATTGGCTTAAAGCCATCAGCCGGATCACAACACAACAAACAGCTGTCTTTGTTATTCTCATAGTACGGACCTGTGTGAACATTCATGTTCGAGCCGGAGAACTCCAAGACATCAACCATAAACATCCGGACGTTCGGGTTCCTGGGTGCTCACCAGTGGACTTAAACCCATTTGGCTAAAAGCCATTCGCCGAATCACAACACGACAAACAGCTGAGTTTAGTTCAACCGACTATAGAGGTACTCGCAAATGTGTGAAAATGTGCGGCTGACAAGTAACTCCTGATCAAGTGTGTTTGAAGGGTTTAAGTAAATAATAATGACTAGTTAAGGGATCGCGAACCGTCCTCCGAGTCTGCTCACCGTGGTCATAGTGCAGCGACGTATTAGGGCGCAGACATATTGGACCTCACAGGCCGCAGCCAATCCTCTGTCTCGTTGAGTTCCAATGGCATGCGAGGAAGGTTGGCAGCCAGCCAGAGAAAGATACGAATGAGGAGCAGTATATAATGGGCGGTGTAGTGGAATCGGATGGACGGTGCCTGATGCGTGGTTCCAGCTTGTAATTGGTCACTAAAGCCCTGTCTGTTGTACCAGTTTTCTTCATACTAGGGCTCGGGTACTCTACAATAGTTTGTTTACTATCTGTATTCAACGAGATGCAACGTCAAGGTCAACGGTCCTAGCAGCAACGTAACTATCATCTTCATTGAGAAACAATATTTGGAAGCAGATCGGAAGGAAAGCAATGAAACCAAGGTGTTTAGTGAACTGCAATTCTAATTGACTGGACAACCATGCGCACCGATGCCAGCAACTTGATCTACTTATGAATTTGTCATTGGCTCTGACATTCTCAGGGCCTGCCACTTTAAATCTTGAATTTTGAGCATTTCAAAAAATTTTGACGGGACTTGTTCTTAGGACTAAATCGGAAAGCATGCTAGAAGACTGCTTTAAATTAACCCAGGCCACCATAAACTGTTAGTCCTACACTTTCAAAACAGCTACTATCGAACTTTTAATGCTGTCATGTCTGAAGAAATCTTGGACTTAAAGACTAGTCGATCTACTATATTAGTTAAATAATATTAGTAGTTACGCAAATTCAGTTCTCTGTCAGGTGATGAAATTTAGCACCCACGAAAGTATTTGCAATCGGAAATAGAATGCACTTAATTCTATTGACCAATAATAATGAAACGATGGCGATTAGGTATAAAGGGAGAGCATGTAAGCGTTTGAGGATAAGACCAACTGTAGCCTGTCGCTGAAGTGTTTTGTTTGAATACTGAACAGAACGAGAAAAATCTCTTGTATTTGACATAGAGACATAAAATGAATTTACTAGAATGCTGTATCAAGCACTGATTTTGACTGGCTGGTTGAAAATAAATCAACGCAAATATTAAGCTCCACTAGTAATCGTCAATGAATGTTTGAAAAATGCTTGTTTAATTTTGTGAAAGAACGGTGCATACGGTATACTTCTGTACACGAAGAAGAAGTCCTTTTTTGATTATGTCGATATCTTATTTAATGTATATTGTATAGATAAAAACAGCAATATCCTGTGGTTTTTGGTACTTTTCATGACGAATTTTGTAGCCGGTCAATTTTCATACAATCGAAATTAAAATATGCAGCTTCACGTATGTGTCAAATGAGCTGGGCACTTTTTAAATTTCATGCACACACTGTGACAAAACATGTATAACTGTAAACAATTCAAGCACTTCACCTTGCAAAATATATTTGTAAACTCAGGTTGTTGAAACTTCCTCTTAACTTTCTTTCATCGTAAGTGCAAAAATTGACAGCAAACATTTCATTTTACTATGGTTAATTTAATGCACTATCTAATGTGTGTAGGATCCTAGTTCAAAAGCCACTTATCAAATTGGTGCCAAACAAACTCGGAAGACAAAACATTCCATTCATTTCAAACAGAACTGTGAAGTTCTGATAAAGAAATATGATGAGAAATCGATTTTATACAGTTTCAATTCAGAATTTGGTGAAGCCTTAACGAAAGATTTTACGTTTCCTGCATATTTGAGCATAAAATTTAAAAAAAAAAACAATACAAATTTGTTTATTCAAAAAGCAACTGCACTTGCAAGGCTTTACTAAATGTAGTAAATAAAGAATGTTCAATAAAAAGTGTTAATTAAGCAAATTAGAGTAATGAATATAAACTATAGAGGGAGAAAATCATAGAATCACGGAATCGACGGGTAATTTTAATAATTGTCTTGTCGGTCAAAAAAGGTGATATGAGATTGTATTGTGTAACTTATGTATTTAAGATATGTTGTGGTCATGTCACAATAATATTTTTTGGAAAATTAATTACAGAAATCTGCAAATTCAAGTATAAGCTGGTCTAATAATACCAGCAATCTCACAAATAATAAACGCTTATCTGTCATATATGGGCTAGGCCAATAGAATTAATCTGCTCCCGACAATACTTTTACTATTTTTCTACGCAAATTCATTTTGGAAATTATTTGATTAAAATTAGGACACTGTCGTTATTTGTGTGTCTTTATTAAATCATAAAATGGCTCTAGTAGATATATATTAGCATATGTTTTTGGTATTTAGCTTAATTTTTAAAAACAAAATATTTTTTAAACGCACAGTTTTAGCTTCCCGAATGGGGTGGAACATTACTCAAATTCTAGAAGTGTGTTGCTGGCCTTCTTGATCAAATGCACTACGCTCGTCTCCTTCTTGTTCTTTCCCTTATGAATGCTCTCTTGCACATTTCCTCTCTTTCATTCGTGCAGACAAGCCTAAAAGTTGATTCTGTGACACATGGTGTGCTCCACACGATCCATTAGTCGACATTCCGAAGGACAATTTGCTCGTCCCGCTTACCCCTCGCCTGCATTCCGTTGTTGAAAACGTGCCACGTACTTGGCACACCCGTTCTAGTGCTGTATTACTGATGATTTGGCAGTCTCTGTTGACCGATCTGACTAAAACATTTTTTTAGGTCCCGAGGTCGTCTGCAAGTTGCCTTTAGGTAGCAGCGGTTATTTACGTCTTTTTTCATAGTGGAGTCACCATACTTATTTTTTTTAAATCTGCAGATTCGCAGTCCATTTACTCTTTTGGTCTGTTCAGTAAGTTCAGCCTTAGCTATTCGCCACTAAAATCCACAAATGATTGCGATCTCTTGGAATATACGTTCTCTTGTCCTGGCCTACCAGTATCGTTCTACATTCTTTTAACCGAGGTAAGGATCATCCAGGTGGAATCAAACCTGGATAATTTGTTCATTAGTGTATTGGAGCTATGTGGTCTTCTTCTTTCTCAGCCATGGTATTGAATCTGTAGAAACCTACGTAACCCATTTGGTTGAGATTACGTTGGATTGAATCCTCATCGTCATTACGTGATGGCTTGGTTTTTTCCCCTCTCTCCATTGGTCCTTGAGCTCCACACATACCTCCTCCAGCGCCGTTCTACCTACTCGCCATTTCTACGTTCACATTGGTTTTTATACCTTCACCTTCGCCTAGCGCATCCGTGCACCGTACTCCGAAAGGAGGAATGCATCAGGCATCTGATTCGCGCTTTTTTATGTCATGCGAACTGATGAGCAGTCCATCAAAATTCGAAACGTCAGCGGAGTTTACTGTCGACGGGACGACATAACAATGGATGCTTCAGATAGCGGACAGGTTGTAGAGTACGCAGGCCTAGTATAGCGAAGACGGACACAATACGACAGCTGAAATGACAACCTACAGCTGCCGTCCA
This sequence comes from Mesocestoides corti, assembly GCA_900604375.1. NCBI lineage: Eukaryota > Metazoa > Platyhelminthes > Cestoda > Cyclophyllidea > Mesocestoididae > Mesocestoides > Mesocestoides corti. The sequence goes on along the minus strand of UXSR01001079.1, from coordinate 6,192 downwards.
TCCGAGACAGCTTAAGTAGTTCCGCGTACTTTCCATTCACCATTGTGTCTATTTAGCTGCTCGTCTACGTTTGTTGTATCTCTATTCTGCAGCGATGTTATCATTACCAGTGCTGCCGAGTCGATAGCAGGACAGTTGTCTGAGCACTGTAATATACCACGGACTGGTCATGGTGGCAATTGGTGTGTGGTCGTTTGATGCACTTGGACCATCTCAGAGAATCCACGTACCTGATTACTAACCTATGTGAAACGTAAGGAAACTCAGAAAAATCTCAGTACAGTGCGCGTCGAAAGCCTGTAAAGCACGCGATTCCGTACGTGGTTCCTCCTGGCCAACTCAATACCTCTATTTTCATCGCCATATCTCCGAAAACCAACGTTTTTCGGTACCGAATTCACTTTTTAGTTACTATTAACTTACTTTGTGCTTGTGGTTCTTGGAATTTTGGACCCTAGTTTCTTTAAAAAGCCATCTATCAATATTACTTCGTTCTTCTTTTGGTGCTTGGAGTGAATTTCTCGTAGGAAGGTTCAAGGGGGTGCGTTGGTCTGGTTATTTGAATAAGCGATCAATAGTTTGCTCTTGAGAGTACGGTAATATTCCTTACAAACGAATGCAAGGACCAATAACTCTTTCCTGATTCTACCATGCTTTCGTTAGACGTAAAGTCAACACGCGGCCGACGTTAGCAATGACGCATTCATTACCACTAGCTCCAGATTGTGACAGAACCGCTTTGAGGAAATGGCTACAAGCATTGATCTCAGGACTGAACGGAGTCACATTTCAGCTCTTATTGTGCGGAAACAGTAGCAGTTTAAGTTGGAGAATGGTTTTATAGTATTCCGCTGCTTATTCGGATGTAGTCTCTCTCCGATCCGGCTCTAAGCAGGTCTGGCGGCACGTCGGTACTCAACTCGGGCGTCGTTGTCGGATTTGTGACTGGGTCGCTGCGCGGTGACTTTTGATTGCAGAAAGACTAGGTTAAGCTGATTGATCACATTGCCGTGGGGGTCGGAGCTAAGGCTTAATGAATTCGGCACTCTGTCAATATCCTTTTCCCGAAGGGCACGAGTAGATTCTCGTCTTCTATTCTTCCGCGTGCTTCTATTTGGCATGCATCAACGGCACCAAACCAGATCCTCGTATGTGATGTTTATATAGCCTTTCAAAGGAACCTTATCTGATGAAATTCTCATTAGCCGATTGCAGACTGGGCTCTTCACCAAGAAGTTGGGTTTGCGTGACTGGAGAGGATTTTTTTCGTGCTGAGTCCAAAGCAGGAACACGCGTTTGACGTTACTCAAGAGTGCCCTGCTATGCCAGCTTCGTATCTGCTCTCGGTGGTTACATGCGTTGGAGTTTAACCTTAGCATCACAGTGTCCACCTTCTACTGTAACTTTGTTCTCCATTGTGTCTTTTTTGAATAATTACTTGACTTATTTTCTGTGGATTTCAGTTGGCGCTATCATTTGACGCCTGAAATTGATAAAATTGGTGTGAAATCGAGCATCGGCAATTCAGGTGACCTCCTGCTAGCTATAAGGTTTATGCATTTGACTGTTTCGAGGGTAATAACCATTCCAATCAAGGAAATTATCGATTGAGGATGGTTGTTTCCTTTATCGACTGGATGTCTCCGTTCCATACCCTGTAGTGCTGCAGTTCCATGGTTTTTAAAACACTCAGCGCAAATCCAAGCCATCAAAGTAGTCTTTCGATGCATACCCTTAAACGGTGAAAACTAACCTGCGATGCTTCGCTGCTGAGTTTAGGTTTTCTGTTTAACATTTTACTTGTTTGACCCCAAAAGCACCTTGGTGTTTGCGAAATGGTGAAGACTGAATGAACGAATGGGTTTTTGAAGAGGGGTGATATGACGATTCGTCAACAGCGATGATGGATGTGAATATTAACTAATCGCTGCAGCCACTTAGATTTCATAAGCGAATCTAGACAACACTAGACGTATTTGATTGTTTTAAACACGCTCTTACAAGCTAATTAATTGACCCCAGCACGAACTCAGGTCACTGAAGCTGTGTGTCTCTGGCTTTTAAAAGTAAGTATACGAGCGTTCCGTTTTCATTAAAACGTGTAGACTCTTGCTTTAATTCTCATGCACCGCTTCAGCGGATCGGATTCCTGACGTGCTTGCAGATTTTAGCACTCTGAATGGTCGAAAGGGTAGTTTTAAAGTAATCATTGGCACTTGAGGTGAGACGTAGCAAGCTCGCGTCGACTGAATCACGGGTTTCCATGCCTCTGTAGACGGCCTACGTTGACAAGACCTGTCCAGGAAAGCCAAACACGACCGTTGATAACGCAGGGCCCGATCGATTTATTGCCACAGTGAAGGCGTGACTTTTAAGTTTGCTGATAGCGTCAGTTTGTATGGGAACGCCTGGTATCGATCGATTAACGAACATCGCGACGTGAAGCCTACTCAAGACTATCGATCGAAGTTTTGCCCGCTGATAGCCACACATCTTTTGCTCTCGCAGAATGGTAAAAAGACACACCTTGTGAAACGTAATTATAACTTTTCGACTAGAATATAGAATCTCCAATGTCGTACGCGTGATCTGTCAGTTGTGGAACAAAACGTTTCTCGAATGCTATGGCTGGATACTCGCCTAGTTTTCGTTCTAAGAATTAGGAGCACTCTGATTCGTTCTTATTTCGAGTGTGTCCTGGCCATTTCTCGAAGGTAGCACTACTGCACCGGTTGTTTAACATGTGCATTTGAAAGGTAAATACCTGCATAATACATCACACACACGATAACAAGGACATTGGGCAATTACTTTGTTTAAATGATCGATTGCGGTTAATCCAAAGTACCTCCTGGCACGTTTTTAGATGTTAGACTGTGTGAATACGATCAGGTCCTGCTACTAGCAGTCACATTAGCTCACTCGAGGTATGCGGCTACTTCTGGAGAACCTATTTTTTCAAGTAGGATTTGTCTACGACGTCTAATAATTTGCAATATTTTTGTTTCGTTGCCGTATTTGAGGGGCAGTTTTTAACAATTCGTGATCCGCTGCCCTGGACAATAGCCAGTTGGTTAACTCCTCGTGCACACATGGCAGGGCCACATCGATGCTACAGATGCCACTTCCGAATACTCTCTTGAGATCGTACGGCTCTAGGTCCTGTTCAAATACCAACTCCCCAGACCCTTCCAGAAGGTCATACCTTGTTGTCGTTACCTCCCATTCCAGCATTACGATGACTCAATGGAGATAGCATTAATGGACACGAACATGGGGTAATGATGCTTAGCATAGTAGCTAACAAGGGCCACGTTGATTGAACAGTGTACAATCCAAGTAAGTCTGTGTGGAGGATTTAACAGATTTTCATAGTCTATTGTTGAACAGACTAGACACAAAGTTCTGGAAAGCGTCAAACGCATGGGTGGACGTAGACATCCCGGTCACACGTCTAAAAACACACGGCACGCTAAACAAAACCCTAAAAATACCAACACCTGCATTTATATTTGTTTAAACTGAAAACTAGGATTTAAAAACAAGAAAAGAAAGTAAATGAGCAAGGAGTTAGTGGCACTTTGAAATTGGTGCGGAAATTTACTCGGCAGGCACCTCGGTGGCGTAGTAGGCGTCGAGGAAACTCGCAACCATGGAAGCGACCAGATCGCGATCGGGGATTCGTGTGCACATTCCATAGACTGCAGCCTGGAAAAAAGGCAGAATCGGTTAGTGACTGCGTACAACCGATGGATGAATGTAGGGATTGTGAACACGTTTTCGGCCTGAGGACAGGAAACACTCGTTTTTTTTATTGAATAGGGCGAGTGTATAAGGTGCATGGCTTAATTTGTGCAGATTTTTTCCTCGATCTTAAAATTATGTTTAAAAAGAAGCACATTCGCGGTCTTTTTTGGTTTTGAATGGATCTACGTGAGTTACGTCCATTCTAAGAACCGCAAAGCTCACACAGGACATCCGATGGCAGTGCATTTTATACGAATTCAAGCAAGGAAAACATGCTTCTAGAGCACGAAGGGAATCAATTTGTAGAGTTCTTGTTGCCGACACTGTTGTCTTAGGAAAAGTGTGGTTATTGGACAGCCTTAAAAGTTTGAAGATGCGGAATTGAAGGCTCTGCTGGATGAAGACTCAATGCAAACGCAACAATGCAGCTCAACTAGGAGTCACCCAAACAGCTATTTTCAAGAGTTCGCACCACCAAATGGTAAAAATTCAAAAACTCGGAAGTTGGGTCCCCCACATGTGTTGACCGAACATAACCTAGGTCAAAGTATGAGCACATGCCTTTCACTGCTTGCCTGCCAGCAACGTAAACACAAAAGGTCGTGGGTAGACCACGGGCAGCCCAGTACATCGACACCAAAACCGGACATCCACTTGAAGCAGGTTCTCCCATGTATCTAGTGGGACATGAAGGATGTGCTTGATTATGAAATCCTGGAAACTGGTCAGACGGTGAATGCGTAACGCTACAGCCGACATTTGCACAAAATGAGGGAAGAACTTGATCAGAAAAGGCCATTTACTGGGCAAGGAAGCAGGCAAGTCATACTGCTGCTGCTGCTTGACAACGCTCGACCACCTGACGTTGCTCACACAACTCAGAAAATCCTCTTGAACTTGAGATGGAAAATGCTCCCACAAGCGGCATTTTCACCAGACTTGGCCCAATCCAACTACTACTTGATCCGGTCAATGCAGCAGCACGCCTTATTAGACAAACGGTTCCTAAAACCCTGGACGATGTGCGTCAATTCGTCGATGACTATATTGCCTCGAAGCCTCCAAGCTTCCTTAGTGACAGCATTAGTACGCTACCTAAGATGGTGTTATATCATAGACAACGATAGATAATATTTCCAAGATTAAGTTCGTTGTTTTCTATTTTTTGTACATTGAAAGCAATTCGCTGAAAATTCTGTACCGAAAATGCACCAATCACAAGTCGTGTCAGTGAGGTGATGACAAGAGCTAAGACTAGATTGGACGCGCTAAGGAACTAACCATGCCATTCGACTTGGTGTTGGGAGAATTGAGCAACTTCTCGGTGGCATTGCTCAAGTCGTCGAGAAATCGATCAGCAACACCCGGCTGGGTGTGGACGTCGGTGACGCAGAGGTGCAGAGCTGGCGGGTACTGGAGAACACTTAGACTCCAGTTCGGCGAGCCGTCGGGTCTGTGCGACATGAGATCTGCCAGTTGGTAGATGTCGAAGTTGTCGGAGGTGAAGGCGACCACACTGACGAGCGGTTCACCCAACACCCGAAGCTCGCGGATATTCGCAACTCTACAAAGCAACCACGCGCGTGGAGGAGGGATATCTTGCGCCAGGGAAGGAAGAATGAGGGCCTGATATTTACCCTGCCGCGATTGAACGAGCTGTAGACACAATACGCTTGGTCGCCTTGACGTAGCCCTCTTGGCCGAAGTACATTAGGGAAGACCAGCACGCGGCGATAATGGATCCAGAGCGGCTTCCTGCAACAACAACGACAACAAATTCGGTAAACATTTGCTACAACCTCAGCGGACCTGCCAATTCGCCCGTTGAATAGCCGCCTCAAGGAGTGAGGCTAACCCCGCAAGGGGAATTAAGAGAGAGGTGAAGAGTGTACACATTGTTGAAACCTGCTCTTCAACGCCGGCTTAAAGCGGAGCATTTTGAAAATCCGTCTTACAAAGCCGCTCGGTATTTAGGAACTCCGAAATTGACAGATGGTATGTTGGTACGAGTTAACATAAACATCGCTTGACTAGAGTGGCAGGTAATGCATAAAACGACAAACCCGCAAATGTCGGCGAAGCGTAGATACCACCGGACCAATCAGGTAGGAGGAAGAATTGGTGTGCGCGTAGCTCCTTATTCCGGTACATTATCACCGAGGAGCCTTTTGCTGCGAAACCGTACTAAGGGCGAACACAAAGCAACCGGGACTGGGGTAAGGCTTTATAATAATAATAATAATAATCGACTCAAGTTTTCTCTTAGGTGGTGCTGACAATTGTGGGATAAAGTTGATGCGAATTAGCGAAGTTATGGTATGGTGGAGGCAGTGGTGGTAGTGGCGGGGGTGGGGGGGGGGGGGGTGGGGGGGGGGGGGGGGGGGGGGGGGGGGGGGGGGGGGGGGGGGGGGGGGGGGGGGGGGGGGGGGGGGGGGGGGCAGGGAG
>UXSR01001078.1:0-11725 GCA_900604375.1 Mesocestoides corti | reverse complement strand
CGCTAAGGTCGAAATCACCACTTTTGCAACTTTGGTACCTACAGCCACACCTCTCATGAGACACAACTTCGGCAGCACCAAGAACACTACACATTGTTTTCCCCCTTGCTTTGGAAGCAGCGTTTTTTTCCTTGTTGGTGCTAGTATAAAATGCATTGCCGCTTGAATATGCTGTTTGTCAGTTGCCATCGGCGTAAACTCTGCTATTCTGCTAGGTTGTGTAACTCACGTAGGCTCGTCGTTCGGTCATGTGGAACCTTGCGTGCGATCCTTTCTAAACCACTAAAGACTTCTAAACTCCTTCTCGTTTAGATGTAATTCTAAGCTTGAAAAAAAAAATCTGTAAAAACCAGGCCACGGTGCGTGAGAATGTGTTGATCAAGATAAGCCCACGCTGTCGAGTTGATGGGACTTTAGTCTGCTTCCAAGCAACTCTTCTGTCAATCGAAGTAAATTAGATTAGACAGCTTGATAGTAGTGCCACCCAGAATCGATAATTTGCCAGAAACACGGCAAAGTGTCACCGGACAAGGCGATTCACTTTCAAGCCTTGAGTATTCCCTCACTCACCCAACACAGCACAGCCTTGAGCCTCCTTTGTGGTGGCTCATCGCGAGCCGAGCGTGTTGTGGGGCGGTGCGTGACTGATCGGGGTCACGGTGTCTGCGTCGTGGCCTGGCTTTCACACGGTCTTTGCCGCGCTGGTGTTAGGCGGGCGTGCCAAGAAAAGTTGTCTCTGTGTGCGCGTGCTTGCGTGTAGACGCACCTCGCCTTCTCACTCGCTCTGGGGACCTTTAATGGGGGGTTACATCGACCTCCGTTTTCCCATTGGTCAGCTCGCTCTTGGCAGTCGACGGTCATCTTGTGGTGTTTGCAGTGACAAGTCGATGTCGGTACCTTGATGGAATGGTGCGCATCCATCCAAGTTTTGTGTGATGTTTCGATCTTGTGAGATTTGAAGACCACGACAAGAGTGGTTTCCGGGATTGCTATAACCAGCTTTCCACTATCAATCGATGTGGTCACTTTTCTTGGTGCGATTTCTGAGTGTTTAGCAAGGAAAAGCCAACTAGACCTTTGACCTGGCCCTGAGGCGAGTCCTTGTGAGTGCTTCCGGTTGGATTATTCTTGCAGTGGTCATAGCTATAGTGCACCTTATTTCATCTACCCTTGGGTGAAAATTAATGGTGTCTTAGCATGAGTGGCTTTTGGGGGTTGTCGAATTTTCCTCTCTGCACCTTCCTGTCTTTCAGTTGTGTGGAGTGCTTCGCAACAAACCCAGGACCTCCTCGCTGAAGGTCACTTTTGCCGACGACGCGCGCGCGAACCGGGTTGTGCGTCAGCCCGACAATCACCGACTCTCCCGACACCAGTCGCTATGACAGCGAGAGCGATCGGAAGCCGCCACCTTACCTTCCTCCCTCTTCCCCCCCCCACCCCCAAAATGTACATTCCCGTCGTCTTTACATTCCACAGCCTAAAATGATCCTATCACTCGCCCTTCCGCCTCCCCTCGTCTTTCGTTTGTCTCGGAAATGCATTTATCGGCGAACTAGTTGTTATTTATTTTTCATCTGACAAATAGTATCTCTCTTGAACTCGAGTCGAAATTTTCTGCTCTTCTAATTACAACTGGTATGGGGGGGTGGGGGGTTGTGTCGGCCGAACTAGGCCCCTCCAAGGCGTCAATTTCTTGGAATGAATTTGATTGTGTCGCCACTTTGAAAAAATGCCGTGTGTGTATCAAGTTATGCCATAGTTGGGCAGAATGCGAGCGAGAATTGGTGCAATCGAAGTGGTTTCGGTTCAAACTGGGTCAATTCGCCCCTGTACACACCCGAGTGCCACTTGATTGGTTAATTTTCATGCTGATGAAAATGACCTCGAACGCACAATCTGATTGGTCACTCCGGGTTTGTGTTTTCGAACGAAGGCTGTGTTGTCTTGACCTTAAATGTGTGCATCGACTTGCTGTTATTACCAAAGTTTTGCTGCTGCCGAAATTGCATTCTAATATTTCCAATCAGTGGTAAATTTACTCTGTCGAACAGATGGTAATTTCAACAGTTCATCGTGTGACTCTATGGAGTTCAATCAAGTATACGCCAGGACCGGGGGTACAGATTTGAGGGTGCAAGCAGCTTGCCTCTGTCGACTTCTTGGCTAGGTGTTTCAAGTGGTTTGTACTCTTGGCATTATGCATAGTAGCCCATAACCATACATAAAGCACGCAAATTTGCTAATAGCTTTCAATGTGCATGCGGTAGGCCGATTTGAATTATCTTGTCACAATCGTACGCAGCGCAACTATGACAGTTAGCGTTGAAGGTGAATTCAAACTACACAGGAAGGAGTCTAGTGTTTTGATGCACAAGAGGGCAAAAATTGCATTTTCACATACTTGAGGGGGTATTAGGGTTCCGACAAGAAAGCTTGATTCTCATTGGTTGTCATCTGACAGTAAACAATTTAAATCCGAGAAGTAATCCTCTAAATTTCTGAACATATCCCCCATTGGATGGCTTCAAGGACTAATTGCTTTAACGCTGGGTGAGTTCGGCCAATCAGAAGCAAGAGTAAGTCACCGACACCAATCAGAGTTGGATGCACTTGGTTCGATGAGATTGAATGATCCAGTACATACTAAGGATAATAAGACAACATTTCATATGTTATCTTCGTCATTAATACTAGAAAAAACTTTGCATAAATTCAACTCCCGACGTCCTTAATGTATAAATTGTGTGAACGCAGTGATGGGCTATCAACTAACTGCGCAGTTCGATTAACGAAAAGCAGCATGGCCTTGAGGTGTAAAATCCGCTATTGAAACTACCACCAGTAAAATCGTTTTTAGATGCACTTAAAAAACAACACTTTCTTTGTGTAAAAGCCACCAATCTGCTCAAGCGTCCGCAGTATTTTCATGGTAAATGCGTTCTAAAGTTACTCAGGGCATTCTGCCAATTTGTGTCAAGTGGGTTTTTTTGGATCCTCAAGTCTTTTCCTGGTTGGCTCTAACTTCCTAAACACGAAAAATATGGATCCTACTTTGATTGACTCAAGTAGCAGATTAAATTTAAGGCGGTTGCGTGAGTTTAGCTTGACTCTGAAAATCAGAGTGGTAAACTAAAGCGGACGTCCATTAGGGGATTTTAACTAGCCAGTCTGATATCTAGGGACCCCGCACTGCCTACTGTGTGGTCGAGATTCGAGTGGCCGTCTTGATGTAAGCAGAGCTATTTGGGTGGCTGTGAGTAGCTAGGTAGGTCTGGCGCCAAAATAATAGAAATTGTTTACAATAATTTCATTATTTTTTGTTTTTCTATAAAAAGGAAAATAACTCGTCCAGTACACTTGGATTTCTTGATTATCAGCATTATTCGAATGGGTGTAGATAGAAATTGTTTACAATAAGTTCAAAATTTTTTTAGTTTTTTTCCTAAAAAGGAAAAGAACTCGTCCATTAGACTTAGATTTCTTGATTATCAGCATTATTCGAATGGGTGTAGAATTCGTTGACTGGGTTTCGTGTCTCCAACACGACAGAAGTTGCCGTTCATTATTCCTCGAAAGCGCGACGACTCACGGGTGTACAATAACACCACTTGCCTTGTGAGTTAACTAACATCCGTCTTTGTGTTTTAGCGTTGTCTAAATGGCATCGGATAATGTGACGCAATCAAATTAACTAACTAAGAATATGGCTTTGAAAACTCTTCGGATGATTAAACTGTGAGCTGTTGTGACTCGGATGGACGGCGCCTGAGGTGTGGCTCTGGCTTGCGATTGGTCAATAAAGCACGTTCTGTTGTACCAGTTTCCTTCCTTCTGGGGCTCGGGTATTCTACACTGTAGCACCAAATTAAAGGCATAACAGGCGCGCAAAAAAATTGCTTATTTTAAAGAAATTAGCACACACGTGGATGTGTGATTTATTCGATTATGTTAGGTAATTACAGCTATTTACTGTTATTACTGGGGAAATGGGATATTTCTGAAATCGATGAACTATGGTAAGGTGAATTACGGTTTGTGATAGTGTAAACCCAACGAAACTGTCGTCAAAGTACTGTAAGTATAAATTGGGGGGCCATTAGCTGCTGAGAAAACCGGGAATTGGCTTGGGGCTCGTTTTTCCAAAGGATCTGGGGGCATTACAGATATGTCGGCTCATTATTTATTCAAGAATCGGACAAAATTAGGCTGCGACTTGTGTGTCTGTCTGTTATAGACGCATAATCGTTTTCCGACTGAACGTTCGGGTTTGAAACCACAAACTTACAAGGAGATCTACATTTAGAGGCCACTCTACCGTAGGTTTCGTCATTTCAACAAGGACGTTGACATGGTTAACGAGAAGAGGACCTGCGACCAAACCGCGAGCGGTTCCACCTAAATGAAATGTTACAGCCCCTGCCTCAGGAAGACTTAGTTGACATAGCATCCATTGCTGCTTTGATCTTGGCTAAAGTGCCCTTCATTTCAGCGATTTCTTGAGATGCTTTGTCTAGTGCAAGGGCGTTCGATTCTATGCAAGGAGCAGGGTTAATTTCGAAGACCTGTGTCGATTTAGTCGCTTTCATTATGAGGTCGGCAGTACCTGCCAACTTTTCAAGTGTTGACACTCCGACAAATGGGGGCAGAATTGGTTGGACAGTAGTTGGCAGTTGATTAATAAAAACGCTTTCCAGAAATCCATATGCAAAGGATCATTGTTTGATTGCTGCCACATCTTTTGCAGATTCTGAGTTGGATTTAGATCTCCTAACTTATCACGAGAAATGAGTTGTTGTACACGATCGAATGTTGAGATTTGTGTACGTTTCAGCTTCTAAATAATCATAACGAGCTTGCTTGTTGACGTGAGGCAGCACATCAGATAATTCGTTTGCCAACTCACTGGTCAAGGCTGAAACTAAATGCGAATATTTTGCTTAATAACTGACAGTGTTAGCTGCTAAAAAGCTGCAAACCAACGAGGAGCAGCATTTGGTTAAAACAGAGGTATTTTCAAACTTTTCTGGCTACAGTAGTCAAAGGTTGATTCCTGATTGTTTATGTTGGGGTCACCAATTTATTTCGGCGCCGTGTATCACCAATTACCCAGCAAGGATGAAGTCTGCGGAGGGACAGAGAACCAACCATTCATTCGTTGTCTTCACCAGGTCGTCTTCACGTGTGTCGTGGGTGGTGCTTACGCATGTATTTATTGATTTAATGTGTGAGCCATAGACAGGATAACACTGAGACATAGGTGTAAGGATGGTCTAGGATAGCCGTTTTTGCTAATAAGGGGGAGTTCTGGATTCAAGCGGCTGGCGACATGATGAAATAGGGGGAGTGACAGAATTAACGAACGTGAATCAACGGCATTCAGGACATATCTATTGAGATTAGAAATATCGATCTCAAGTTTTGCGTTCCAGGCAGAGAAACTTAAAAGCTCTATTCAGAAATGTCAATCTACAGTCTAGAAAATTTTCCATGTATATATAAACTATTGTTTCATCATCTCCAGACGCTAGAGTCATACCCTTAGCATACAGCCAAGAAGTTTGCTAAAAGTGCATTAATCAAAGCGCATTTCAATAAAAAAGCAGGTTACATTGATTTGGAACGAAATATAACTGTGAAATCAAGTAGTATGCATTTATTTTGTGACGGCAGCAAGCAAGCTGAGTTAAAGTTTAAAGAAATCTTTATTAAAACTAAACAAATGTCATATCACTGTCACGAGGTCTAAAATACGTAATAAGTTTTTTCTGATATTTTAATGTGATTTGGATTCTTCGTGTTTCCGGAGATTTTTGCTAAAGCTTTCATAGTCGGATAGGAATTACAATTTTTTTCAATTTTTATGACAATGGTTAGTAAGCTATTAAGGTAATTAGCTTTTAAATTGTTACGCGCATTAATTACATACTTTATTAATTTAAGGTAATCAGTGTTCGAGTGACATGTAAAGTGCGCGCTCGTTGAGCACACTGTTTTTTTTTAGTTTTACTCCCTGCTTAATAATCGCGTTTTTACAACTTTTCTACCAATTGAACGTTATTTAAACTCAGTTAGATTGTAGACACAAACTTTATTTGTTTCCTTGGAATTTAGTTTGTTTTTGTATGATAATATGTGTCCTTTAAATTTACGTCAGCGGATATTGTCAAAGTTGTTTTTACGTTTAGCGCTAAATCTGCCCCGTGAGGGGCACCTTTTGGCAGCTTCTTACATTATTTTCCCACTCGCTACGGTGGATTGTACTGCTTACTTCCATATAGTGGTTTAGCCATTTGGTTTTTTACCTTAAAGGTAGTTTTGTAATTGCGTGGTTTATGCTGCCATTTCATTTGTACTGAACCTGAGGCTCCTCCATCAGGTCCTCAGTGTTAACCAGTAACAAACATCTTGTCTCAAACAATTATCGTTACGTGCTACTCATTTTCTGAAAAATAAGCGCCGTCGCATTTTGGTCACCACCGGGCGCTGGTTTTCACCATCGATCGAGTTTCTTCTTAATAGTTTTATGAAAGATTGCTAAGTTAAGAGTAATTGATGATCGTTTTATTTGTATTCATCTTCGTGTTCAATCATTGTTTTGACACATCCCGCCAGGCTTCTCAGTAAGCAGCCATGGTAAGCTCCTTTTGCATCCAAAACCGTATTTTCAGGCCGCTCCGTCAATCTCCGACTTCATTCTTCTGAAGCCCATTAGCCGTGGGGCGTTTGGGTATGTCCCTGAAATTTACACAAAACCCTCTACCTCTCCCAGAAAGGTGTTTCTCGGTGCTAAGAAGAAAGACAGCAGTGTCCTGTATGCAATTAAAATCATGTCTAAAGCCGCCATGCGCAAAAAGAATATGATTAACCAAGGTATGCCGATCTCAGATTGGATCCATAAACGCCCCCTTCCTCTAGTCACTGCTGAGAGGAACGCCCTGGCCGTGAGCAAATGCCCCTACATTGTTCATCTCTATTACTCCCTGCAATCAGAGAGCTACGTGTATCTAGTAAGTGCGCGAGACGTTCGTGTAATGTGTTACTAGATAATGGAGTACTTGATTGGCGGAGATCTCAAGACCCTCATTATGGCTGCTGGGTACTTGGAGGAGCCTCACGCTTCTATCTACATGGCAGAAATGGTGATTGCTGTTAAGTACCTCCACGAGCGCGGTATCATCCATAGGGACTTGAAGCCAGACAACATTCTCATCACTGCGAAAGGCCACTTGAAACTCACCGACTTCGGACTTTCGACTCTCACGTGGTCTAGAGGTGGGTGTTCTCATTTTATTGACCGCTCTAGACACGACACAGATGTGAAATGTAGTAAGAGAGAGTGTCACGAGTGTGTGTGTGTGTAAGATGATAGGCCACTGTCTTCCTGTTAGCTCTTCGACCCTCCGACGTGCTCTACACTCCGTCGACATCGCGTGTTCCACTGGCTTTCTACCGCACACCCGGTCAGGTCATCTCCCTAACCACCGATCTCTCCTTCGTACGTTTTCGCGGCAAATACTCTGGCTTCATTTGCGTCTTTTGTGACGCCGATTGTTTTTTGTTGCCTCACAGAAGGACACACCTCCTCAGCGTGAACGACACCAATCTGCGCATCTGGGGAGTTCGTCCGACGATGCTGAAACCGCCAAGCATATTGCAAATCTTTCCACCAAAGTTGTGAGTCGTCCCTTGCTTTCTCTTTAATCTGTTCTGACGGCATTCAATCCAGCAAACTTGGTGTTGCCTTCAGAAGTCGGAAAGTGCTCTTTATGATGACCAGCTGACGGCACAGCACACCTCGTCTCCTCTTTTACAGAGGTCGTCGCCGCCGCCGCCGCCAATCAGTCGACGGAGTCCGCTTGCCTCGCGAACCAACCTGATCGCTCTGCCATTCGCCTCGCAACCCGTCAAAAAGGAGGCTCGTGGGATGTCCGTGGTGGGCTTGAGTTTGCTTCGTTTGTGCTGTCGCGCCTTGCTGTGCACCTTGATAGCACTATTCCTTCAATCCCCCCTAATTACAACCCACAATTGGTTTCTGTGATTGATCATCAATCGAAATTGGAAAATTTTGAGGGGGGAATGAAAGGGTTTATGTCCGATTATCGTAGACTGGTGTTTCTTTTCTGGCCGTAATGTAAGTGCGTCCTGAGTCAACACAGTCTTGTTTAAGAAGGCTTGTTTGGGCCAATTTATGTGCACTGTTAGGATGTTCAAATTTCCAAGTGAAGAGCTACATTTTCTCGCAATGTGTTTGGTTTAAATTAAGGCATAAGCGTTGGAACTGCAACGAAACCTGCTCGCGACGTTTGCGTGGATCGTACGCCTGCTGCTCTTGGGACAGTTGATAAGTGGTCTGTTCTAAATCGAAATGGCAACTCAACTGCAATTGACCATTTCATGCAATTCGAGTGCACTTCGGAAGTTGGTGGATGGTTTTTGGACGATTTGGCTGGCGGAACAAACTAGGACGTGTTTCCACAGCCTCGGCCATAAACAGAACGAGCCTTCTTAGGACCAAGTCACGAGTTTCGAAGGTGCAGAATCGGTGGCGGGTTCTTAATCACCTCATCAAATGAAAGTGCGGTTATCATGTGTGTGGGGGGGATGGGGTTACAGGAGAATAATGCGTCAAAATCATCGTTCTCGTGACCAACCGCTAACGTGTACATCTGTTTCGTTCTGTGCTACACTATTTCAATGCCTAAATTTTGGGAAATGGCAAAGGCCTCCTTACGCCTTTTCGGAGGTGAAATCACGCGGCAATTTCAAAGAAGAATGTCAGAAACTTGCATCCAGTTGGTAAGAAGTCATAATTCTATTGCCAGTGTATGGGCTCGTTGTTTAAATTTCAGAAATTCACCCTTCCCGAGGAGAACCTGAATGCCATCCCCGATTCCCCCACCTCGGCTGCCCCTCAGCCCGCCACGTCCAACGAACAGGACCGTCCGATCACCCCACCCACGCCGCTGCTCAAACCACCTCCTTGTGTAAGTCCTCCGCCCCCCCTCCATCCTGTTTCTGCAACTTGGTTTTTACTCAAGAACCCTCTGGAGCAAGTTCGAGAGGTGTTGACAGCTTTTAAATAGAGAGAGAGAATGCCTTCATTTAAGCGCACCAGAATGGACCAATCAGGATCGACCTCCGGGCGCCATCTCAAGGCCACCTCACGCTCCCAGATACCTCAGTAAAACAGGCGAACTCATGGCCACTAGTCGAGGCTTTCGTTTTACTTACTACAATAGCTGATCTGTTTTTGAATTAATACTGCTAGAACTGTCACGCCGTGCTAGCTTCGCATTTTCCGTCTCTCCTTCCAGCCTGAGACGTCTTCATGTGGCTCGAGAAGTGCCTGCCGTGGTGGACGTCGTCGTCGTCGTCTCCACGAGAGTCCGCTGGCTTGGAACCCTGCCACGTCGGTTCGCTCATCCGCCGTCACCTCCGCCACCGCCGCCGACAACAACACGACCGTCTCACCCCTGCGGATATCCGTCTCCTCGTTGACCCTCCGCACGGGTGACCCCCCCGCCTCTCCTGAAACCTCACCCGTCCTGTTTGATGGAGCCTCCGCGTGTGCCCAGCAAGCACCCTCTGATGGGTAGGTGTTGTTTTTTGATGAAAATTTGGCCGAATCGCCCACTTTAGTGACGCCGCCGTTGCGCAGAACGCCTCAACCTCGTTCGGCACCAGCTCGAAGTCTCGATGGCGGTCGATCAGCAGGGCCGTCGCGCAGACGCCCGTGTCCGTCGCGTTTGAGCGCATCAGGCAGCGCAAGCAGCTCACCTCGGCTGATTTTTCCAGTAAGTAGTGCCACTGGCCAATCACCACCTCCCGTGTGGCGTGCTAAGGACAACACATGCTGTATTTGCAACTACGTCTGGTAGGTGTTTAAGCGTATTAGGCAACTCAGGCGACTCACGTCATCTGCTTTTTGTAGTAAGTAGTTCGACTGGCCAATCACCACCTCCCGTGTTGCGTGCTAGGAATAACACACTGGGACTGTCAAACCCAAACCTCAGTAACCCACTAGAACTGGTGAAGGTCGTTTGCACCTAGCCAATCATAATACGGACTACCGGTTGGCGGCTGATTTGGATTTCACCTAACCGGCTGATTGTAGATTAAGCTTAACTCTCGTTGTTTCTCTCTCTCCCTGTGCAGACGCGCTTTGCTTGTCTGCCGTAAATCCTTCCAACCCACCTGTTTTCGCCGACGAATCGGAGACTATGGTGCCACCTCGGTCTATCACTCGGCGTTCTGGCAGATCAGGCATCCCTGAGGTACGTCTTCAAGTTGGCACTTTCCCCTCAGCTTATCGAGCAACACACACACGCACCCACCGATTTTGCCTTGTCCTCTTACTTATCCGCGGTTGGTTTCGCGTCGTTTCCACAATGCACCAATCACGTGCCCGGAAGGCCTGCGAACCATTGAGATTTGTGGGAGGTCGATTTGAACTGGTGTGCGGGAGCGATCCAAAAAAGAAAAACTTAACTTAAATTTTCCTATTTTGTGGCAAAAAGAGAAGGAGTTTTGCGTCCTGTCGGTTTTACCTCTAGGCGTCGGATGGGGCTTTCTCGAAGGCAGCTCGTAGCCTGCCCAAGACACCCGCCGACCTCTTTGGTGCCAGCGGCGACTGCTCCGAACTCACACCCATCCTCAACGCGGACGAGTTGAGCGCGGAGCTGGAATACGTCGTCAAAGCCGACGTGTCAAGGAACCTCGATGCGTCGGTGACGTGTCAGCCGCAGGTACGTCTTTTCTAGTGGCGAATCGCCAACCTCCCCACCTGGCGAGCAAGTTGACGTGTCTGTCGTTCTGTCCGCAGCGCGCGGCGCCGCCAAGGCCACGAATTTTGGGCACGCCCGAGTACCTTGCGCCGGAGATGCTGGCCTTCCCCGAGTGCCAGTGGGCAGGCAACAGTCCCGCGGTCGATTGGTGGGCGCTGGGCGTCATCCTCTTCGAGATGCTCACTGGCGTGCCGCCGTTCGCCGACGACACCCCCGAGGCCGTCTTCAACAACATCCTCAATTTGGGTATAAATTCTCCACTACTTTTGTGTTATAAGTAGGTGGTACGTTGCAACGATTCTTATTTCTTGTCTCCAGATATCCCCTGGCCAGAAGAGGAGTTAGACGAAAACGGCGAAGCAGTTTGTCTCATTTCCCCCGCCGCTAAAAGTCTCATCAGCTCTCTGCTGTCTCGCGATCCGTCCCAGCGTCTGGCCACGGCGAAATCCGTTGACCAGCATGACTTTTTCGCTGGCGTGGGTCCATGGACGAACCTCGAGAATGTGGAGATGCCGTTTGTTCCGTGTCCCGATGACGACACTGACACTGGCTACTTCGAGGTGGCTGGCCTGTTTTGCTGTTTTAAAATCCTAATTTTTGTTACTTTGTCCAATCTACTGATGTAATATAAGTACTACTTCTTATTTTTAGCTTCGGAACACCGCGAAGTCCTACAACGTCACCTACAGTGGCTGCGATCTGTAAAAAACGATACTTCAGTTCATGTGTTGACTTCTTTTAGCCTACTTTATCTCCCTTATGTAACTTTTAGCAACATATGTAGACCTAAATAAATAGGACTGTTTTAACTGAAATGACTTCAAATCTGTTGTAAAATTTAGAGGTTTGCCTAATGTCTCTTGGGTGCTACTCACTGCAGTATCAGTAGTCTTGCTGCCAACTCTTTACAAGGTGCGCGGTGTGTAGAATACCCGAGCCCC
>UXSR01001077.1:0-11728 GCA_900604375.1 Mesocestoides corti | reverse complement strand
GAAGCAACTCGGGAAAATTTCCGGAGGCTGGTTAGGCGCGCGTAGCCCCGACATTGCACCATCACGTTAACATTTACGTCCGAAAAGCCGTCGTTTAATGCTACTAAGCTCTTATTTACCTTCGATAAAGTCTTCCTATTTAGCAGCAATTTAAATTCTGGAAACTAAGGCATTTGATCAAGGAATCGTTGAAGATATGGTCACGAAGGAGGAAATTCGATGGCTAACTGTAATTGGCCAAATCTGGTGCATCGTAGCTACCCTCGAAAATTGGGAAAAACATGCTTCAGAAATGTTAATACCGCAACATCTTAAGCCGAATGTGTGTTAATTTCTATTTGATATGTGTATCCACATTCCTACCTTTCAAATTAGCTAATATTTTTTTCCAAACGAGAGCAAATGTTTTTTTAAACAAATTGCCTGGCCAATTTTTTTCCTTATGCCCTGAAATAAAGAGTACTTTAATCCATAAATGAGCTTTAAAACAGGAGTTAAGCTTAGAGCTTTCAAAATTACCGAGTAGCAATTAGAAATATGTTTTTTTTTGCAGTCAGTATTAAAGAACAAATTGTAAAATCATATTTAATATTAAAAATGCCATATTCTGAGGATTACGAGGAATTTCAACGGTCAATGTTAACTTTCTGTGGTCTGAAAATGATATTAATAGCAAAGGAGGAAAGCGATGAAATATAAGTACCCGATAACGCAATTAAGCAACTCGATCATCCGTTAAAATGTTAAAAAGAGAGACACAAAGGCTATGTAAGTGTCTGTTTTGCAACTTAAAAGAGGATATAGGGTTGGTAGGAAAAAACCCGATTCCTAAAAATATGCTGTATTAAACAAAAACATGCAGATGAAAATTTATGTGGATTAGGCTTCCTGGCATGCAAAGTTGTAAATCTTTTTTGCAAAGACCTTAGTGCGTAATTCGTCAAAATGATCGGAGAGTTGGTAAAAGTTATAAACTAAGGGAAAGAATTTTTAAAGCAAGTTTTTATGATGACATGTTCTAGAATATTGCCAGTAAATTGAAGCCAAACAAAGGTAGCTATTATGTCATAATGCTGAATTAAATAATCAAATATTTCCATGGATTTTATACAAAGTCAATTTCGAATGAAAAAAGGAGTCGTTCAATTTCACTCTGATTAGTATTTTGATGGCCGTGGAAAGAGAAAATGATATCCTGTCTTATCTAAAATGTATATTTTTGAAAAAAAACTTATATACTCTATAGACAGCGCATTTATTTTTAACTATTAATAACACATTCTGCTTTTAAATTGAAACTTTTTTCACTTAGTTCCATTAGTCGTCCTTAGATATTATTTGACCTTGTCATCGTAAGGCCGTCTCTATGTAACCAAGGGCGCACTCTCTACTAACTGGCCAATGAGAAAACGAAAATCGAGGACGATCATTTTGGGAGGAGCCAAATTTTCCTTTTTGAATGAATACGAAGTCTCAAGGTTTACGTGCTGCAGTTGATTCCCGGGCACGTCAGGAACGCACTAGAAATAAGGCATCAAAGAATACACGTAAAAGTGTCCCGATTGGAGCTAATGCTGGCCTTATATCACAACAAAAATTGTCTGAAATTTTAAGCAACTCAAATCAGGTGACCGTCATTACAATTTTTGGCCCTGGTCATTACATTGTATTGACAAGCTTTCTTTAAAGCTAAGGCCCAATAAGGAGGCCAGCGCATCGCAAATTCTGGAAGCTGTTTGCTTTTCAGTTTAGTTTGTCTTAGACAAGTCAGATGAATTTTAATTACGTTATTATTCTACGTGTTGCGCCACAAAGATATTTTGCATGTTGCATTTTTGTTTTACAGGCATCAAGTGTCACTGTTTCGCCGCAAAAAGACGTCTCCGCGGAGCCGTCAAAAACTTCTCAAACATTCAATGAAGCAACAGTGGACGAAGCCGTTCGCAAACTTATTGAACTGAACAAAGACAAACTGTCCGAGTCCCAGCTTGTGGATCTTATTGCATCATTCTACCTAGTAACAAATCAGTGCTTAAAGAGTACGTTTCGAATGCCTGTACAGTAAATGAAAGCATTTTTAAAATGGACGCTACATAACATCGATAGAACATCAGCTAGTAAACAAATTATATTGAGACCCTATCTGATACAGTTATTCACAAAATGGTGTTCCGGATTTTAGCAACTTGCAATCGATTAATCAGGACACAGTTTCTTTAAGATCTCTACTCTATTATCACGCAAATGGTATATTTTTAGGAAGTAACGCCTCATCTCCAACGCAAGTTAAAAAGAATCAGGAAGACCAGCTGCTGGATGAGGGAAGGGCACACAACGTAGACAACGAAGACGCGTGCAAAGTCGATGCGAACAATCACGCAGAAGAAAATGATGAAAAAGACCAAGTCGAACAACGTGCACCCTCTTTGGAATTCACGTCACTTAGAGAAAGGAAACGTCAACAGTGGTTAAGTGAAAGAGGTAATTTTCCTCTATATCTTTAACTCATAGTAGTGATTAAGTAGTGGCTGCTCACTTATTTTCCACAAACCTTGAATTAATCTGTGGTTTCTCTTTTAGAATTTATTTCCTATAATCCCAGTGACTTTCTAAAATGCTTGCATCTCAAGACCGCCACACGCAACATTACGAACTCTCATCATAGTTCTAATCATTGGTAGAATTGATTATTTGCTGCTTTAAATTCATATCGTAAAAATAAGCCATTTAGGCGATTGTGCATTTCCTGGACTTGAATTTGTCCACCGTCGTGAGTAAAGGTCTTAGCAAGCCTCCAACCGAACGTACTAATCTCTTTCGTCTTCGTTTTGACGCCAATTTGATCGGCGTTGCCCTCACAGTCACATTGCACACGCATATCAGAGACTCCTGTTTGCTTATCTCCGTCTGACCACCAAACACCGCTTCTCATCACCAATAGCAGCGCGGTCGGTCACACTTGCCAGCGATTTCGAGCACCGTCAGGAAATTTTTTCTTTTGATTCAACTGTATTCAGAATTCAACGTTTTTTTCTTTCTACATACAGCCGAACTTGAAAAACTGCAGAATGCAAATGGTGGCGGCGGTGTGATGGGTGTTGGCGTTGACCGTCGACAGCCGAAGACTAGTGGTGATGGGGCTACACGCCTGTCTGGCGCAACTCCCACCACGCCAGCAATGCCACCAGTCGAAGTCGATCACCACCGTTTCCAGCATCGGAACTATCCCGGTGGCTTGGTCATCGGCGAAGATCCGCAGATGGCAGCGGAGCTGAGGGTGAGGCTCGATTAAGTTGGCTTGAAGTGTCGTTCACAACAATGTTACTCGCTCCTACCCCATTACTGTTAACTGACTTCAGAAATTCTAATCCAATTTGTGTCTTAGTGTTACTTGTGTTACTCGTTTATCTGCTAAGCGAGTATGGAACGGTGTGGTAACTAATCAGAAACTGGAGGTCACTAGGTAAGCAATCGGTAGCCATTCAGAAGCGTGGTCGCCAATCAGATTCTTTAGGGCACCGATCAGCCAATCGGTGACTTTCTCCAAGTGCATGTGCTTGATGACCCAACGAAGCTCACTCTACAATCTCACATGTTACTTGCATGTATTTATAATGAAAGGAGAAGCAACGGCGACAGTGGTTGGCCGATTTGGAGCGTCAGATTGAGGAGAAGCGGCTAGCTCGAGAACGGGAGAAGCAAGTGGCCGATGAGTCATGCAGTTCAGGTCGCTCTGAGACACCGGTGTACCTTCGCAAAATTGAAGCAGAGGGAAGAGGAGGGGGAGGAGGCGGAGGAGAGTGGGACCAAGCCAGCCACATCAGTGGCCATGATTTGACGCCTGCAAGAGGAGATCTCGAATCCAGTTTCAGACGCGGTCGTGGCATGGCCGACCTTCAGGGAAAGCAAAACCAGGACGTTATGACAAAGCGTCAACAGCAAATGGAGCTGCATGTGAGTCAGACGTGTCGTTGGATTGTTTGCGATGTGGATGGTGTCCATTACTTAGCATTCCATTCTCGCAAATTTCACTCACGTCTGATACTTTTTGTTACATTCGGAAGGCTGTATACGCAGAGCAGATACGCGAGAAGGCAGAACGAAGGCGTCTGGAGAAGGAGCAAGAGGCCCGTGAGGAGGCAGAGGAAGCGGCGAGGATTGAAGAGGAACGTGAGAGGCTGCGTCGTGAGCAGGCAGCGGAGGCCTCACGGAGGCGTGAAATTGAAGTAGGTCAAATCCTGCCTGCTTTAGGTAGTGTCTAGTCGTAGCTACGGCGAGTTAACAAAGTCGACCGCTTTTGTTTCACAGGCGGCGATGCACGTAGCCATGCAGGAAGCGCAGGAAAATGCACGAAGCTATGCGGCGCGCGAAGAGGCCAGACGCCCACATCCACCCTCTACATTACACGTAGACTCTCGCAGTCATTTCAGAAACCCCGCTGATACTCCCAAGTATTCGCACGCTCCGAGTCGGGTAGGTAATTTGTTAGTGTAAACTGGCCTTGCTACTGCTGTAGACCGATTATTTCAATCTCTCGCAAAGGTTCAAGAGCGTCTGCCAACCAGAAATCGAAGGCAATCCAATGCAAACCTTGGGGTTACGTATACACTCTCGAATCAAGGTAAGCTAGTAACAGAGGGTTAGCTACCATGGCTTCCCAACTTGGCAAGTTTAAAAGACTCATATCTCCTGGGCTAGAAGGACCTCACGACGACACACCACAGGAAACGAGGAACAATTTCGGTTGGATGACCCCGCCCAACGAGGCAGCTGAAGACACCGCTCGCATCGGCGTCATCAGAACTGAGTCCAGCCTGCTTGCTCCCCCGGCCGTCGCGACCAAACACCCTTCCTCTGACTTCCTTTCCGCCATCACTGATCCCGACTACGCGCAGCCTGAGGTGACTGTTTATTTATTGTGTTGTACAATTCGTTTCCTGCAGTAATGCGCCAATTTCTCAAGTTGTTTCAAGCAACT
Organism: Mesocestoides corti; assembly: GCA_900604375.1. Classification (NCBI taxonomy): domain Eukaryota; kingdom Metazoa; phylum Platyhelminthes; class Cestoda; order Cyclophyllidea; family Mesocestoididae; genus Mesocestoides; species Mesocestoides corti. The sequence continues at coordinate 6,750 of UXSR01001077.1, read as the reverse complement.
TCTCCACCTAATGATTGTCTTGTAGTAGTCCACTACAGTCTCTGGCCCTTCAATTTCAGTCACCCGGTTTACCGAAGCCCTCCGCCACGAATCCAACCATGAGTTCTCGCAATTCGGCCCTGAAACACGTCTCCCGCATAAAACAGGTAGTTCCGCCGACTTTTACCAACACAGGTCACTGTTTGAGGAATCCTCACCTCTTCCTGTTACTTGTAGAATCTCGCGCTTCGGCAGCACGAACTACGTTCGATGCAAATTGGCGATGGCGAAACGGATTAGGTTAAAACGATTAGTTTTTGTAACGACAGACAGACACCGTTTGTATTGACTTTCTAGATAGAAAATCTGGCTCAAATATATAAATATATATCTTGTATGTATATATACACAGTGGATTCTGGTGTCTGGAGTTGCGTCACACAAGGACATCTCGAAAGTCAGGTCGTTCTTCCACGCCGAGGCCCTGGAGCTCTTTTAGACCCTAGCAGAAAGAAGAGAGGGTTTGGCAGTGACCAAATCTGACATACCTCTAGGCAGACTTTAATCCGTGCCTTAATTTCAAACGATTTCTTCCGAAATACCTCCGCCTTGTCGTTGAGCAAGTCGACCCTCTCCTTAATAAACGCCAACGCCTCGGAATGCGTCATCTCCACATGGAAGCCCATTCCTATGTCCACGTAAATCCGCTTAAAGTCGGGTCTTAACGCAGTGAACCCTGATTGTGGCTATGCGGACTTACATGTGTGCCTTGAGGTAGAAATTGCAGCCCATGTCAACCATCGTGTTCATGCCCTCGTCGCCTTCGATGCCCATCTCGGCAAACTTCTCCAACAGGTTCTGCAGTTCCAGGTACTCGGAGATCTCGGCGTACACGGCGTCCCCCGCTTCGAGTGTTAGCCTATACTGGGACGGAGGTTACAACAGTGGACTTGGGAGGTACCTGAGGTCTTTTCGGAGCTTCTCGTTTATGAAAGCCTCAACCTTAAGTATCTTCTCGTCTTTGGTCGTCTCCATCCTAAAGTTGCAAGTTGTTTTAGTGGAAAATCGCTAGATGGAAATGAGGTGCACCCCTTCCTCCCATTCTCATTCGCTTGTACTTATGCACAAAAGCGTGGGTGTAGTAGAAGTAAATTGGTGCAAGTTTGGCCGTATTAATAAGAACTGATTCAACAACCGTAATCAAAACTGAACAAGCAATGAGAAGGCACCTTGAACATGGTTTCGGCGCTCATGACGAGTTTTTGCATCTTATTTTGTTTTTGATAGCAGAAGGACGGAAATAGGTGCGTTAAGGTAAAATGGTGCTTGACTAGCTCAAAGGGAAGACACGGAAAAGCGAGTGCATAGCAGCTATGATTACGACAATGGTTGGGACAAGTGATGAGGCATACAGTTAGAAGCTAAAATCCAAAATAAAAGTGCCTTGATGGACCTGCCACATGGGCGTCGGTGAGTGGCACTTGAAGCGCCTAATCGTTTAGGGGGTGTGTTGTTTTACTTCGAATGCGACACCAGTATTTACCTCTTAGCATATTTAGTTTTTGGTCAACAAGTCAGAGCTAGCAGGTCCTCGTAGATTATTTCCACATTCATGAAAAGGGATCACTTAAAAATACAGTGCCTAAAAATTTAAAAGCCATTAAGCTCACATTTTTTCTGACATGAGTGCAACCGAACTCGTTTAACTGACGTAGGCACCAAAGTGCGGATTAAAACAAAAGGTGAACAGGTTGCCAGGTTTTGTTAATAAAAGCTATACAATGGTTTCATTATAAAACACACACAATAAGGCACCAGAAACACTGACATGCAATAAGTCAATATGGTACGCATTTTTTAATGCAATTAAGTACGTTGTTTAATTTGCTGTAACCATAGTAATAAGTGGACACTATGCAGATTATTGGTTCCCACGAAATCTGCGATTCTGCAAATTCAGCATATATTCTTTTTCTCATAAATGCAAGGTAATTAATCAGCATTTTATATAAGCACCTGTACATCACATGACCTTTGTGTTATTATTATTTATTGAAGTCATCTAATTTATTCTGTGTCGTAAATGTGAAGAGATTCGATTAATTAAGTTATTTTACAGTACGGGATTTTCGGAGAAAATAGGTTGGTTCGTTTTATGCTTCGTATTAGATGTAGATACAATTATCGACTTCTTCCTGTATTTGCCGTACAGAACCTCCTGTGGACGGTCAAGGAGATTCTCTCCGACCCCGCATCAATGTTGTCAGTAGTCTGGACTTACTCTCAGATGCGTCTCTGTTATGTGAAGAAGGTTAGCTTATCTTAACTTCAATTAGTACAAAAGCTCATTTATTATGGACACTTTTTTGTCAAATTTGCAAGCCTTTAAGGTCCACACGTTTATTAACTCACTTGATGTATTTCGAACCCAAGTTAACATTAATGTCGTTAAATCTCATTCTCATGCAGATTCTTATTTTGTAAGGTCTAAATGGACATAGCACCTTTTTTAAATGGCAGTGTCACGGCTCCTTAACTTTAACTTAAATATGTGTTTAATAGAAAATAATTTGTGTTACACGGCTTTTTTACATTTAAAGGAGACTTTCCACTTCCCAACACGTGTAAACAAGTCCGCTTTGACTTGGATTCTAACACGACGTTGTCTTCCCGTAAGAAAGAGTCTGTGCCAGATTCCGTTCCACGAAGGGCATTTTCGGAGGTGATGAGAATTTTTCCTGAGTCTCTCTCTCAGCCCCCTCTACAGCCAATAACTCCGTCCAGTTCACTCGATCTCTCGGTTGTGGACGAACCCCAGCTAAATGGTGGCTTCGAGGCCCTTTCACTCACCACGCCGCAAATCAACACTGTTAAGGGTCTACAGGAGGAAGTTATTCAACTTGCCGAAAGCGTCCACAAGGCCTCAATTTCTGTATGTATTCTTATTAAAGTTTCAATTATCATTCGGCATCATCGATAAGAGTAAACCACTTGAGCAAAGTTAAAGGACCCCTTGCGCTGACCTTTGAGGTGGTGGGATCATACAAGTGGTGAAGCCAGAGGAACAACTCAAACCTTTACGTATTGCAATTATCTTAGCACTTTTTCGAGGTATGCTACTTTTTAAACCGATTCAAGAGCGTTTTCTAGCAAACCTACTTGTTAAAAAGCACGTTTAGTTTGTAGAACATAATATTTATGCTCTGAAATGTTTCTGTTTGGCTTCGTTAACACATTCATTTTTAACCACTATTTCAGGGTCCAGATGCAAAAATCAAGCAAATGGCTCTTGAACATCTTACAGATCCCTTCAGATCACAGTCTATCCCGACTGCTAATGAGAGACAGGACAAAAACCGACAAAACACCACAAATCGCATCCCGCGGCCCTCTGTAAGCAACATACCTGTGTGCGTAAACTACAACCTCTCAGATCGCGTGTACGTCGACCTGCTGGAAATCTCTGTATCCGAATCGGAAATAGTCAAGGAGGAGAAGGCTAAAATCGCGCGCAGACGAAAGCTTCTACTCGCTGAGATGCTAAAAAAACCTCCAAAACCGGTAAGCAGTTGTTGACAGCTAGCAGCTTGCTTAGTGGATTTGTGACTAATCGCGACCAAATAGAGCAATTCCAGCATAACCAACCGTGGCGTCATTCGTGTGCCGTTAGAAATAGTAGCCAGTTTAACTAAATTTCACGCAAACTCGCGTGGGACTTAACACCTCATTCTAGAGGCTATTCTGTCGAAGTCTCGTTGTCGCAACTTGACCAATTCTCATTATTTCCCAGGAAATCCTACCTGAGCCCTGCCCGATGAAGTTCTTCGATCCTCGAAAGCACGTTTTCCAATCCGCTCGCCTGCAGACAACCGGTTTGCCGAACCTCGTGCCAACTCGGCGTGGCCTCTCCGTGGACCAGCTGAGCTCCGTTCGATCGGACTACCTCAACTCCTTTCCAGCCTGCCATGTATAATTCTTTATTCACTTTTTCTACGAAACAAAGATCCTTTTATTAGCATGTTTGTAAATGTTACAGAGAAATTTTTGGCTCTGAGTGTGACCATTGTTTTTATGACTTTAACCTCTACTCATTTGCATATGTTCTTCGATGCATATCACAACTGCTTGCTAGGCTTCGTATGCTCAGATCACAGGCCCTGACATAGTCTTTGATGGCAATAGTCTTGCCACCACTTGGTTTTTCTTTGATTTCGAATCGAACCAGAAGTCCCGGTAGAGAGGCATTTGCCTCACATTTTTTTCACATGTGCTCACAACAACCACGCAAGTGAGATGACAGGGTAACATAGTTTGCAGCTGACGCCTACACAAATCAAAAAACGAACATTAGGGAGACTCCGGACTAGACAGTGGTGCACGTGTCCATTTGCAGACACCGAATGTCCAGACAGCGTCACCAACATGGCGGTTAACTCGGTGGTGTCCTAAGGCCTTTAAAATAACGCTAAGATGAGAGTGCGTGGCGTCAACAAATAGATCTTTTACAGTTAATAGGTTAGAAGACAGCGATGCAGGAGGTTAAAGCACACTGGTAGCAGTGGGGGAGGGGTTTCAAAGTTAATGATAGGCCTCATTGGCGGTCACAGGTGAGGGCGCGCTAGTGAAGTCCGTCAAGAAGTCGTCGAACTCCTTCAGGAGCTGTTCATGCCGCGCCAGCTCGTCGCCCAGGGCGTTGGCGTCAAACACGGAGGCTGTGGTGGTGACCATGGAGGTGGCTGCGCCAGGAACTCGAAACAAATCGAGATCGGTCTTGGTTCGGAGTTCGGCGACCAGATGCGCTAGTCGCGCACCGCCTCCACTGATGCCCACGGTGCTGAAGGGTAGTTGGAGCGGGAAACCGCGTATCTCCTCGGTTTCCTCATCGCCGGAGTTGCAGGACACGAAGGTGCGTGACATTTGACCCTCCAGGTCATCGATCTCGCAGCCGTTCTCCTCGCAGGTCGCGTCTTCCTCGGTCTGGAAGGCGTAAGGATCTGTCTCCTCCTCATCCTCGTCCTGCAGTAGGGAATGAAACCACGGAAAGTCACAAGCAACACTTCAATTGCTCAGGCAAAAAAGCGTATTCCACCCTACCTGCTCCGGTAAGTCATCGTTGGCTAATCTGTAGGCGAATGCCACCTTAGCCTCGTCGTCGACGTCAAGATCATCATCATCATCCTCTGGTGTGGTCGCAGCAAAAGCCGGTCTAATGCACCTAGGAAAGTAGTTTTATTCAGTGAAACCATCAACAATAATACACATTCTTATAAAATGAAGATTTATTAAATCTCGCTTACGGTCTTCTGGAACGTGGAGCTTTTTCGTCAATGATACCTCCTTGTTGCGGCACCTCCTGAAAATAAGAGTTTCAGTAGAATCAACCTCTAAATTTGCAAGTGAAACTAAATAAATTTAAGGGGAGGTAGACGAGGGACACACCAGACACTGTTGTAGGACGTTCATGTCGTTGAGCTGACTGCGATACCTGACGGAGACGTTGAGGAAGACCGGTACGGGCTGCGGCGCCGGCGTGTTGGCGGTGGTGGTGGCGGCGGCGGCAGATGAGGGAGTGGGCAGGACTGCGAGACCGGGGAAGAGGTGGCCCACCTGACGACAAATGACGCCGTCTTCACTGCCCAATCGATCGAACGACACCTCGCCCCGTCGCAACGTGTAGCACATCTGAATTTCAGTCTCCTCTGGGTCCGCCACCTCTTCTCCCGCCGTTGCCGCCTCCGAATCGGCCCAAGGTTTCTTCCCTCGGGATACGCTGTAGGCTAAGAGTGCTCGTGGTTCAAAAATGAATACACTTAAATGGATCAATTCGAACAACAATAAATATTGGTCGAGTGTCAGTCCGAATGGAAACTCGAAAAGCCCTCGATCCAATGGCTTCGCGCGAGTTAAAACCACCACATCCCGACAAGAGTAGCTTAGTGAGAAGTTAATCGACACAGTTTGCACCTCTGAACTTCTCGCCTAGAACCTCACACCATGAAACACTAGGAAACAACATTGACACACGCAGTGATTAACCACTGGAAATGCAAAGTAAGGAATTTTTGACACGAGATGCTACCAGGAAGTAGTCTGGTGGTGACCACGAGGCTTTTCAACAGGGTGCCAAGTCGCTCGAACAGCCGAGAGCGTCGAACATCCTCGACGGCAAAGCATTTGGAGCGCGCAGTGGCAGGCGGGTTCTTCGTGGCCTGCGCAGAGCCCTCCTTTTGAGGCGGTCGAAGAGACGAGATGACCGGTTGCAGGCCCGAGTGGTTGGCAACGACCTTGGAGCAAGGAAGACCCCCACAACGCAGCAGATTCTCCTCCGTATCCAATCGGAACTGCCAGATCTCGAGTACCGCTACTGCGCCAAGGCAGTTGCTCATAAGGATCTCCAGGCTGAATATGTCGCCTAAAACAGCAAAGTGGCATTTTGGGAATCTACTGAAGGAAGAGCACAGCAGGAAGGAGGGAAAACAACGCACCTTGAGTAACTGTTACCACAGCAGCACTGGATATGCCAATATTACATAATCGAAACTAGTTAATAACCCTTACTATGTCTCAGCAATTGCTACACTGTGGACGAATTTCAATGCCATTGCGATGCATCTCTCTGTGACGTTAAGTGACGATCACCAAGGGGATGGTACAAGCAACAGCAATAACACGTCATTCGAAACAGGATCTGATTTGGGCTTATCCGTGCAAGATTGTAGTGAATCGTGTTGATTCACGTCCAATAACTCTGTCCTCGCAGCTTTCAACACG
>UXSR01001076.1:0-11757 GCA_900604375.1 Mesocestoides corti | reverse complement strand
CCGAAGTATAGAGCAGGAGAAAGTTGCATGCAAGTTCTCACACTGGGAGTGGGTGGATTCATTGGACTGCAACTCTCGTCTATGTGGTGGAATTTGTGCCCGCATAAATTCAATCTACAGCTGTGAATGCACACATGAGATATGAATTCCTGTGGGGAAGCATTTCGGTTGACTCCTCCAATTGCCACATCGGTGTGTTCATGCTTCGTTTGTTTGTTTTGCTTTAAGTGGGATGGCTTATTAGCCGATGGCGATGATTCGACTTGAGATGACGCAGAAAAGTGTTGAGTAGGATTGGGGAGAACGAATGGGATGCTTATGGGGTCAATTGTTGTCGTACGATTAGGAAGCGCAGTTAACAGGACATGTGAGTCTTTATTGAGTCGTTAAATGTTGGACCGGTCAGTAGCTAGTGAGGTTATTTGTCAAGTGACTTCCCAAACATGGTTATTTATTGCAAGCACTAACAAACCAAGTCGATGAATGCGGAAGTCTTAAGAGTGTGGCTAGCGAAAGATGGACCACTAGTTTCCTTGGTTCTGTGTTAGCTGACTTCCCACAAAAAGGGATTTAAATTTTAGTAGTTATAAATCTGGAATAATTTTAAGTGCTTCCATTCTTGGACATTGCATATCGCAGTCTGATTGGATCGGGTGCATTTTAATTGTCATTGGAATCAGGGGTTATCAGGATGCGGATAATGGGCCTTAGTTTTTGGACAGTTGTTGTTTTCCACTAAACTCTTTCAATTGCGGCAAACGCCCAGACTTCATTGTATTATTTAGGAAAATTCTGAGGTCTTCGCCACTTTAAAGACCGAATTTCATCGATCTGGGGGTGAATGAAAAACAAGGAATTTGAATACGTATAGCTTAGTAGGCAATTCATTTTTAGTGGTCGATGTGATACACCCAGCAGGACTTGAAATACACGGCTGTTTTAAATACGCAAAATTTATTGGTCGGTCATTTTAAAAGCGGGCTCTTGGGCTAGGAGATTAGTACAGAGCTTCAGCGGTAGCATCATCACGCTGTGCATTAAAATAGCATATGTGCGTTACCTTTCTGCCACAGCCCGAACTTGGCCGCGTTTTCTGACAATCGGACCTTCACCCCACCGTCTCCGCCTTTTCCCCAATCGTTCGCCCCACCCCACCACCCTGTCCGAGCGTCGCCCGCGGCATGCACACACAACTTCTGCCTTTTGACAGCCCTTGGATTGCTGGCGTGGGGAGGGAGTGAAAGAGGTGATGGCATCACGACTGAACCTAAAATTCACGGATTTTTTTTTTAAATTTAGTCTTACAACAACTTTTAACATTTACAACAATTTCTTTTCAGCGAGAGTTTCGTTCAAAGAAGTGGGCATAGCTGATCAGATCAAAGAAGCATTTTAACCGACCAGACAGCGCCCACTTAATGACGCCATTTGCAGTAATAAGTAAGTTGGGTTTTATTCCACAAGTCCTATTAGTAGTGAAAATCGTAGACCAATCAGATATTATACAACGTTTCTTCATCAGCTCCACCTGGTAATGCTTAAAACAAAGTGGTGCAATCGCATTACTACGTGGTGTTTCTCTTCAAACGGGAACTACAAATTTGGATGGTTCTAGCTGAGAGCTTCTCTGTATCGATTTAAACGATATACACCGGGCTAAACAGCACCGTCTTTTTACTAAAACTTGCTTTCCACCGTCTTGATAGAAACACTGAGGCTGATTGCGTCTCAGCACGACGGATGTCGAAATTCACGTCAAGAACGATCACGAAATCTGACGGCAAACTCGAAGACCACCAACGCTAGTTGATTTGACTTGAAAAAGGACAGGATGGTTTGCAACGATCATGGTACTTCTTAACGTGTCCGCGAGGTTGAATTTTCTGTGTATCACACCCTCAAGTCGTCTGTCATGGAAGTGGTTTTATCGAGGAGTGCACAAAGTAAGCTGATGTGCATCATAACAAGTGATATGCTCTATTCGATTAAATTGCAATCTGAGTCGACCAAGGCATGACTGCTGCGTCCCTTAACTGAGCGTTGAGCAACTTGTTCGATTCTCCTGCCAATGGAATCTTCTGCTTAGGGAATTTCCATCCCTTCCTCCAATCCAACGTTACCTGTGCAGCATCCCTTCTCCTCCATTTCTTCAATCTGTGCTCAATATAAGCAGGTTGGGGTGGAATAAGATTCAAAAGAGTTTGCGAAACAAATCTCCCCGTCCCTTGGTTTGGGAATCCTTTAGTTCCAAAATCGTATTCTTTGAAACATTGTCTGCAAGCAGAATTTCTAAATCCTCTATGTTTTTTTAAAAATTGTCTGAAGGTTGAATTGCTTAACCCTCGAAAGGACAAATCTTGATTGTCCAATAATACGAGGACAAAATGCCTTACGATAGACATGGTATCTTCAAGCCCACCTTGGTATTCTCAGCCACCTTCGGACGTCTATGGATGCAGGCCTTGATTTGTCCACATGATTGCTTCTTATATGTCACAGCGCCTAGATCGTCCATGATCATGAAAATGCTGTTTTTCTTCAAATCCTCGGCGTTGAATTTTCATCCCTTGCTTTTTTATTTCCAGAAGGTGTGTTCTTACAATTTCTAACTCTGGTCGCTCACTTTTTGAGTCAAATTGACATTTGGTGGATAATTAGACCGATCAGACTCATCTGTTTAACTGATCGGAGTAGACAACTTTGTAAACAGCACCTGTCTACTTAGCCTACAATTCCTTCATCTGATCAAGGCCAGCAAAGTCAAATACGTCGAAGCTAAAAAGACGCAGCTCGGCCCACTCTGCAATTAAGATGTGAGATTAAATGTTTGTTCTTAATTGCGATAAACATCAATTGATGACGCACACACAACATTAGCTAAGTTACAAAGTGCAATGTGCATCCCATGCGAGCTAGTTCGAAATACCGTTCACTGTGCGATTGGTAATCAAATAGTCACCGAGGGAACGCACTAAACCAGTAAAACAATGCGAGGGCGTAGAATGATCTAATCGCGGTTACTAATTCCCACCATCATGATTATTAATCAACGCGGAGGCTGGTTGAGATAACCCAGCATCACCTTCATAATCCAAACTCCAACGTCGCAAGTCATCGAATTTCTCAAGGTTATCCTGCATTTTCCACAATATCTGGCATATCTTGTCAAGTCTATGCTCGTGTGACATTTCGACTAAATTTTCTGACCTCTAAATTGTCTGTTTAGCAAGCATAGAAAGACATGAAATCAAGTAAAAGTGTCAATTTGACTTTCTATGTGAATCTTTACTAACTTACCTTTGTTAGTCTGGTTGAGGTACAGTCCCGTTTGATAATTGTGGGATTTTTTCACAATCAAGGATTTCATGACGTAATATGTTAGCTGTGTCTTACCTAATGCGTGCGTTATTGTATTGGCAGTGACAAACCTCGTGATTGTGCTATTGCTTCAGTGGTATGCACTTAAATTAACGCTTCTTTCTGCTATCCATCGGTGACCTCTTGGCTGGACGTCAAACCTGTCTTCTGGACCACTTATTGTCGTAAGGCTAGGGGCCATTAAATGCACTTACCACGAGCTACCTTTTGGATCTGCTAGAACGAGATGGCCAATCAATTAAGAAGTCGAGTACTCGTTAAATAGATGTGAGTTGGTGACACACTTCGAAATACAGTAAGGCATGTCACGCGTTCTGATCAGTACTCGGATCACAAGACGGTGAGATGTACTTGAAGAGACGTCCGATTGTAGACTTCAAGTCAGGAGATAAGTCCTCGGTGGTTCTAAGACAGGGTGGATGCAGTGCGCAAGTTGAGTTAGTAAACAAACAAAAATGAGAACCTTACATGCCTAAGGGATTTCTCCATCATTTCATAAGGTGTTGGATGCTCTTCACACAACACCGCTCCATCTGAACCTGCTGATTTCATGGTCTTCATCACTTAAAATAAGTCCATGGAAGTTCACTAGGCTACACAGTTTCAATGTTGACAACTTACACACTCAACAACACCTGGGCTCTTCAGGTGGGAGAGTACACAGCTCTGCCATCAGAGCTACCTTAAGTCTGCATAAAATCGAATAAAAGTACACCAGTATTCAAGCAGCTTCTAGACTCATTCGAACCAATGCCAGATGAAGTATCTATGCGCCCCACCCCCACAAGGCCCTCGAGTCATAAATTTCCAGTCTGCGTTTTTTTACATTATACATTAACTTCATGAAGACAAACACACAACCCTTCTGGATACGAGGTCGATCTACTCGTCGTTTGGCATTGTCCGACAATGACTCATTTAGGATATTCTGGACGGTAAAAACGTACCTGTACCGGCATGGACAGTCGCTTCTCCATTGATAGCAACACTGTCAGATTTGAATGCCCCTGTCTCGCCTTAGACACCGTGTAGATCCGCCTCATTTGCCCAGCAGTCGGGTCAATTTCGCAGAGCTATACCACCGGTAGCAATTGGACAGAATGTCGAGATTGTCGTGTTGGATTACTAACGAACCCAAACACTGTGTATCCATAGTTTTCTCATCGGGTTTGTTCTAAGGTATCAAAGCTCGCATTGAATTACTTCAATTTGTTGGTTGGTCAGGCTAGCAAAGCACAAATAGATGTGGAAATCGGCTTCAATGAAGCAGATCAAGAGTCTCGAACAGGTGCCCATCCGAGGAGCTTGAAGGCCTCGAAAGCTTCAACGAATCCAAATATGATTGTCGTATATTTCGTCGATCAAACGGAAATGGGCCTTGCATGAATGGATGTCATCCTACAATTTGATTAGTGATATTATTGATGTGTTTGTCACATTATATCAGAAAGACAGCTACTTCTGAGTAAACTGATTGAAAGAACCATGGGAAGGAAATGGAGGAGGAGGAGGGGGGAGGGGGAAGGATTGACTGAAGGATAGGCACTTGGGATGGTAAAACCAATCCTGTCTGAACACCCGGCTGGAATGGAAACAGTGACTGATGTGATGTGGCATTTAAAGAGGTCAAATTGCCTCGGTTGCTAACTGTGTCTTCTTCACCCCCTCCTCTCCCCCACCTGAAGCTGTAACACCTTCGGTGTTGTGATAATTGGGCCTTTACCTCTCCCCTCCCCACACCTACCTGATAGGCGTGTTTTCCGGGCTAATTCTAGCACGAAAAGTCTAGTCGCTTTTCAAACCGTGAAATGACAGATTCCTTCAAGCAGTGCCTTTTATGCAAAGTTGATCGTGACTGGCCCCTCAATTGATAAAAAATCTCATTCTATTTTTGTAATGCAATTTTGTTCACATAAAACTCTAGAAAATGAGGATATTTCAGTTTGGAGATTTCAAGCGAACATACAGCAGAGTGCCTTCACGCTTCCCTTGAATTCTTAATGTGTTGTTGTGGCTAAGTCCGTAGTTAGGTATAGAGCAGTTCCATTCCACAGTGAAACCACGTCCAGGTGAATGACGTACCACTCCGATTTAAAGACAGTGCGTTTAGAAGTCAATTAAGGACCGCTCGCCGTTAGCTAACTTCAAATAACCCCGAGTTCTGTGTTTCGCATCTCATTCGTTGGTATGCTCGCTTATCTGAAACAGAATCGAAGGAAATGACATGAAGAAATATTACCAGGACGGATAAGTCTAGTAGTAAGAGCAGGTATTAAACCGTCTGATTGCTCTGATTCGAATTTTTACTCTCGGATTTAACCCGCGGGCTGTTTGCTAGCTTCCGATCCACTCATCTAATTGAACAATACCGGATTTGGACGCCTAAAGCATGTAAAAATCTGGTTTCTGGGCAAATGACTGCTTAAAGAACACCCATCAAGGTCTTTGAAGGATTCGCTCACTCCTTCGAAAAACCCAGGTCATTCAGAGTCCCGGCTGATGTCTTACAACGACCAATAAAACGAACAACATCCACGAAGAGGGATTTTGCACACACCCGTAATCAACACCTCGTCACTCTGAACACTCGTTTTTTTTAAATCCCGTTTGGATGGCGTCGGTAACTAGGGAAAGTCACGTTTTGGTGAATCAAATGACCAGTGCCCGCTCGCCTGCACGGGCTTTCAGTTGGGATGCAAATAAAACTTGGCTGCCGCCATAAAGCGAAAGCACGCTTTAGTGCCCGGCCATCCTAAACATTTATCCTGTTGATGTTTTGTCGACTTAGTAACCACCATAACTGTCTAACTTAGGCCGTACTTGACGGAGCCAAAAAGTCATTTTAACGAAACCTTTTCGAACAAACAATGATTGGAGGGGGATGTTGGTGGTCGGTGTAGGCTTCGAAGTTTCTCTTGACTACCAGTTTGGAATTGAACATGCCACTCACAGCGGGTCACACCCCCTAAATCTTGCGTCGTAGTATACTCACCCACACCAGTCGATGAGCCCAGACTGAAGGCTGCAAAATGGACTGGGCGGGGGTCTAGAACCGTCTTTCGAAAGTCCCACCTGCCCACAGCCCGTTTATTTGCACGTAATCGTGTCTTCACAGTCACACGTTAATAATAATGAGGATTAAAAACCTCACCATCACCAGTGCCAACACAGCATTTATAATCGTCAACAGCGTGAACACCAGGAACATGGTTGTGTATGGATTAAGCTGCCTACCTGGCTACAGCGCACAGAGACTGAAATCCTGCCTACGATCGCTGGTAGGCGCCACCAATGGCAAGACACTCTTCATGGGCGCCAGTGGGATTCCAGGGCGTGTCCGCGCCTTTGTTAACCACTACCTATGTAATACATCATTCAAAAGGAAGGGGGTTTTGGTGGGGTCCTCAAGGGGTTCCCATGAAAGAGCCCTTAAATCATCGTTGGCGCCACCGCGACGTAAATCAATACTCTGATGGCTGTTTGAACCAACCGTAGAGCACGATTATCACGGCTGATGAGACAGCTGGCAGATGGTTTCGTTTGTGGTTGTTTACGACACGCAAACCCCTACACACTAGCGTTTGCTGTTCATTCACGATTTTATTACCTCTTTGGTATTCACGACAACCAATTACACTTTGTTTATGAAGGTAGTAAGGCACGCATTTCCTCAAAGTAACAAAGCTTCTGATCTTTCAACTCCCGGTTGGATTCCAAATTAAAACGCCTAGAACCCGTTGATGCGTAAGCAAGTTCGTCTAATGTGAGCATAAAACTCAGGGCAAAAAGTATCTCTGATTCTGAAAGTCCTTATCTTTATTGCCTGAAAAATTAAGGACTGCAATTCGCCGCCCTCGTGCATTGCATTTAATCGTCTTTGAGAAAAATCATATTCGAGTCTGATAGAACCGTTCACTTCCTACTTGGACTCAGTTTTGGCATCACCATGTCGAAACATCTCATGCTGAGCCTGTCTGAATTGAAAATGACATCCACGTGTAAAGGTAATGTCATGCCATGCATATCAAACTGACTGACCACAAGCGCACAAGTGAGTGTGCGGTTTTGAAACAAAAGTGTGAACTCTGTAGGTTAGCAAACTATAAGACTGTAGTTAAATCAGGTATAAATAATCTAATAAAGACGCAAATTAGGACTTTGGAAATCGCTTCTGCTCACAGAGTCTGTGGAAATGGACGCTATAGCTACTAGAGGGCGTTCCGAGTTCAACTGGAATGGCGCACGTGAACGCTTCGATCCAGGAACTTCGATTAATGCGACTGTAAGCTTGAACTAGGGAGATTACCTTAAGAATCGAATTTGAGTTAAGCAGCATGACGTGATGCGAAATTTTTGGAAGAGTTTGGCTTCAGTGGAGACCTTCCCATGACGCAATGAACTTGAAGAAGGCGAGCTTAGGAAGCGAATAAATGTACACCAGGTCAAGATTTATTAAACCGGTGTAGAATAGCAGATCGATTTCAATAGCTACAGTTGTGTCAAAGCCAAGTTAGTCCCTCGGATAAGTAAACGTGTCAGAAACACGAACCAATGTACCTTTTCGATATCGATTTGTTTCAGAAATCTTGGTCCTTTTATTAATGCCTCAGTCCAAATGTACATGTGTGAGTCTATATTATCAGCATATAAAAAAACAGGATGGAAGTAAGGGTTGTGTTTTCATTGGCCCTTGTGCAATAAAGAATGTTATACGCAATTCCATTTAATTTCCCTCAAAGTTGCCCAGGTTGTCCTAGATACTAAACCTTTGCGTTATCGTGAAGGGACGACGCACACTGCAGGTGTTTTCGTGGTCTGTTTGCAGCTTCAGTTTTCTTAATGCCCAGGCAAAACACACGACTTCCCTCGAAAAAAGGCGTTTTCAAGGGGAGAACAAATTAGCAACCATCAGTTCTTGACTAACCCGTCTGCCTCGAATTTTTTGTGCACCCAGAGCCTCGGCTTGGCAACTCGTCTTTTGATGGCTCCTGGAATGCGAGGAAGCGCTAGCAAATGAATACCTTTCACTCCCCCCGTTATGGTAATAAAACCGATGTGTTTGAACATCTTTCTGGTCTTTCAACGCCATGTTTGCGTGAGGGGCAGCATCACCTTGGATACCATCGCATGATGACTACTTGGAAGGCCATACGCACTTTTAACGTATTCCCAAATGGTGTGAAGCAAACTCATCCACGGTTCAAGTATTGATATTTTTCAGCTTTGCCCCTCTGCCTCCGTCTTGAGTACGACTTGCTGATTGGTCTCCAGGTAAATGTTGCCAAGGTACCAATGACGTCGTCCGTACTGCTCTCCCCGGAGTCGATCATAAATATAACATTTAGTAGGGTTTCGGAACAAAATACACTGCTCTAAATGTGTCACGAAATGACTCTTCTTGACATATTGTAATTAATCTGTACACAAGTAACATCCTCGGAACAGCGATCGCTTTGTGTTTTGCGAAAGCGGTGACTGCGATTCCATTAACTGACGATGTAGCCCATTGAACCAAAAACCATAGCTCGATAATTGGGTTCACTTTATTTGGTTTTCTATGCTTCACGTATTCGTAGAGGCATTTACAGTGTTTGTGGCTCAGGTCTCCCCAATCATGTGACTGAAATGATCATGTGAGTTGAAGGACGTGAGTGGCACAACATCCATAAGGCCGGAAGTCAACCGCCCTCGTTCTCTGAAGGGTGGGTAGGAAAGGGGTCCGGGCGTTGAAACAGTAGGCCACGTTAGCGTCAAGACTTGACGCAATTAAAGCGATTGAGATCATTTCGTGTTCCCAACACTACAAAGTGTCGCGCATAATTGTCATATGCACTGCACCTACGTGACACCCCCATACGTCTACACACACACACACAATGTCATATGTGAAGCATGGCTTGTTCCCAGTGGCAGGCCACAAAGTGAAGTTGCAAATGTGCTGTACTGCTCCACGCCACCACACTTGGTTCCTCTGAAGGACAACCATGGGTGAGTCCAGGGGAAGCGTACAACTAGGTGTGGTTTTTTAGAAAGTATGAATTATCGTGACACTGAAAAAATATAGCTTAAGATTCGAAAACAAGCTCGCATTGTGCTGTTTTCACTGCCTCGTCAAATGGGAGCTCCATGTGGTGTTTCACGACCTTCATCGACTGCTGAATCACGTACTCTTATAAGTGAGGATGTTGGTATTTAATTCGAACTTTCCGTCCATACTATTAGTCCTTGGGGTCTTGGTAATTCCTCCGGCCAAAATTTTAGACATCTATCTAACAGATACTCACATTGCATTAGCGGAGAGTGGCACAAAATACAACTTGCGAGAGATTGATAAGCAGGTGCTGGCAGTACGACAATGTGGTCCTGTGAATGCCCACAATTTAATCTAATGAAAACATTGTTTCAGAAAAAAGACCTAATAATCACGAGATAGCTGCATTTGGTGCTTGTTGGGAATGATGTGATGTTTCGCAGTGGCGCAGATACGTGTCTCTTTTCGGGGTTCTGTTTACCCGACTGGAAAATACCTCTTGTAGCGCCACGTCCTCATTACGCAACACCCCAACAGCTTTCACACCGCTGTCCCTGACCTCCAACTCCGAGGGCCAGCGGTAACCGCAAGCACTGGAACTATCTTCATGTTCCAAACCGCTGAATAGGGCAAAAAATGGTGAAAATTAGTATTTTTAAAATTAAAATTAATGAAGTTGAGCTTGGGACGAGGTGTTACTTGCGACAAAATTGATTGCGTGCTTCCTCTTCATTTTAAATTATGACCACCAGGCTGGAAAACAGCTGTTCTTTTCGCTAGCGAAGCAGATGTTCCACCACCACTCACGCAACCTTATTTTCTGGCGTTTGTGTGGCTACTTGGGAGGAAGAGGAGGATGAAGAAGAAGAAGAAGAGGAGGAGGAGGAGAAGGAGGGGAAGGAGGACCCTGAACTCTACTAGACTGCTTTCTCGATTAAGCGGAAATGACCCTGCTGGGTAGTTCTCTCCAGTCTGGAAGGCACCCGTGTAAGTAGTTCACGTAGACTTGGAGAGGCAGACCTCCGGAATGTAAATCACGAACACTAGCAGCTCGGACGAGGAAGCATGTATGACTGACGCTGCTTTATGCGATTGCTTTCATGGTATACAGACTGTAGTTCACCTCGGCTAAACGCCATATGGACACATCCTACACCGCGATGGTCAAAACTGGCCAGCATACTTACTCGAAATGAATGTGGCAAATTCCCCATGCCGTCGGTGCTGCATGCCCACACCAATTGTGATCGCGTTTGTGTGTATGTGTGTGTGTTTGTCCGAACGCAATATAAACGTGATTACGTCAACGCTAGTTGCTAGGATTTCAACAGAGACATTTAAGTAATGGTTGGAATGGCAGGTCAGTTCTCCTGGTGACGATGAGATCACTCGGACAGGTTTCATTACTGGGAGATCTAGGTAGGGGTACTGGTGACATGAGTGCTTAAGTTGCCTTTCGTCTGGTTCTAGTTATCCCACCCACTGCCCCTTAACCCAATAACATCACTTGGAAAACACCATCGAAAATGCCCTTCAGCGCCTACTTCGATGTGACTTCTCGAGTTGCCTATTTGTTTAATACTCCCCAGATAGAATCAACCGAGAAACAGACATTTCGTCGAAAGTGCGCAGTAGTTCACCCCCACATCCCTTACCCCATATTCATGACGGGGGACACACACGTGCCGATTGATCTGACAGATGGGTAGCTGCCCCCTTCTGACTTAATGCACGCCAATCCAACCAAGCCTCCCTCACTCACTCGCTCGCTCGCTCGCTCGCTAGTTCCCCCAAGGGAGCAACCTACGCAGGAACACCGTGCAGTTTGGTGGATGTGAGGTCACATTTGGCAGAGGTTAAGTTGTGGATCGTCCAGCGGGATTTGTGTAGGGTAATAAAAAAAGGCACAATTCGCGATCTGTGCGGAACCAGGCCATAGCGCATAGTGAGTCAATCCGTCATGGCACTCCAGTATCCAAGAGAATTGTGGTGAACTTGGTTCGATGTCGCGGTCGCACGACTACCGTGCGAAGTCTAGGAGTCAGTCTTGATCGACGGAAACTTCCTGACGTTTCCTTGGAGAGCCCAGATTTAACTCCATGAACAAGAGACCCACTAACACGGGGGATTCGGAGGACAACACCGAATGCCTCGGACTTCAGACCCGTGGTCAGAGGTTATACAGGCCCAATCCTGAACCGCCGGCACTGATGAATGACGCATCCTGGTTTGATCTACAAAAATTAATCCATCTGATTATATAAGGGGGCGGGGGTGATGTTTTTGGGCCTGGTTTTTCGCCAAATCATCAGATGACATCACACGTGGTTAATCCCCATTCAGAGCGC
>UXSR01001075.1:0-11778 GCA_900604375.1 Mesocestoides corti | reverse complement strand
CCGGTCACGTGACGTCGCCTCCGCGCCGCGCTCACCACCGTCACCAATATGGCTGCCGCCTGCCATTCCGCTACAGTGGCGACGTCTGAGGGCGCAGCCATATTGGTCCAACTGGCCTCAGCCAATCCTGTGTCTCTCTGCGTTCCAATGGCATGCGAGGAAGACAGGCAGCCAACCAGGGAAAAACACTAACAAGGAACAGTATATAATGAACGGGGTGGCCGGCGTGGTGGACTCGGACGGAAGGCGCCTGACGGGTGGCTCTGGCTTCTGATTGGTCAATAAAGCCTGTTCTGTTGTACCAGTCTTCTTTCTATCAGGGCTCGGGTATTCTACACAGCATCTTATAAACCAGCACTAAGATAGTAAATAAGGCATGCTTGGTGCACTGGTTTGAAGTGGAATATGAAGTTCAGTCAAGTGAAATAAGTGACTTAGTTTCCACAATCGTTGCTGTGTTAAGATGTTTGTAGTGCTGAAACATCAATGTCCTGTGCTGTAGCTACGTGTAATGGACCGCCAGCGGAAGCGTATGAGCAGACGCGTAGAGGAAAATGGTTACGGCAATTTGATTGGCATTTGTGACCCACTCTCACCTTTCATTGGTCGCTGCCCGCAAGTACACTGTGCACACGCTCAAGCATGCTGAAACCCATCATATGTAGAGGGCGGGTAATAGAACCCGTGTCTTAGTTGTCAGGTCCTGTGTTTACCTCGGTGCTGCTAAGTGCGTATTCTAAGTAGCAATATTCTGAGCAATCCAATGAAGGAATGATGGGGCGACAGCTCTACAAATTCAAACCAACCAGCTTGTTGCAAAAATAACCCCTTTTTATTTTGTCTGGCAATGTGCATCAGTTTGATTATAAAAATGAAATGTCTTGCGAACGCTTCGAAGGGAATGCTGACAAGCACTTAACTTAAAAGTGCTGGTCACCATGTTCGATGTGGCACTTGAAACAGCATAAAATTCTCCAAACCTTGTTCATGGCGCAATCGAATCGAAAGCTTCTATCAGACGCAATTTTCAAGACCTTATCACCGTCTTTCAGCCAACTATTTTTAAGTTGTGGCAAATGTTTCAGTCAGGAGTAAAGTTCCAACTCGAGCCTAAAATTCCGTGTAGTTGATTAGCTTCTAAGTCGAGGTGCTGTTGTTTCGAATCGGTTATAACAGTATTACTGGAGTAATGTTAACTTATTTCTACTTTTTACTGTTGCTATTTCTAATGATTAAATCCAAATTCAGGCGATCGCCGTCAGCTCTAAAACCATCTATATAAAGCAAGAGAACCTGGTAAAGGTAAGGTGTCAATTAGCGACTTTTAGTAACTTCTGTTCCATTAATTGCAAGCAACCGACGAAGGAATTCCGGCAAGGTAAATGAGGCAGACACGTTTTCCTACAAAACTGGAATTGTCATACACTTTGGAATTTTGCAGCCGAATCCACCTGGGATCTTGATGTCTGTAGTGCGGCATTCCAAACCTCACGGGTAATGATTACTTAAATGGGAAGAAATATCTGCCAGAAATTCCTTGGCTGTCTTTCGAAGGAGCTGTGAGCGTCCATTTGGGGCAAATTTAGTAGTAGTGCGGTAGGCAAAAATACCTGTTGGTTGGGCGTCAGGTAAAGGATTGTGCATTCCTCAAACAAGCCCTATCTATAGAAACATTAAATCCAACATTCTTGTTTCTCAAGCTATTCGCGGATGCGCAAAATCACCTTTACACAAAGCGTTTGCAACAACCAGAAGTCGAATTTTCGACGATACACGCACGCAGATCTACAGGAATGTGTACTAAAATTATCAATGTCATGGACAGATGTTACAGCGAATTTGGTCGTGCCGATAATATGATTAGTATATATCATTGCCTTTGATAAACGTTTAGCAGGAGAAAAAGAACGGGCATTTTAATTTGTTAACATTTTTGCATAAAGAGAAGAAGAATATGTTGAAAACTGTGTAACAATTTGCAGTTTAATTGTCTTAAGTTGCCTATTCCTTATTGGGATTTTCGCAAGGTAAGAATTAATTCCTTCAGGAAATTTTAGACTTGTTTAGTAGTGTTTGACCTCATTGACGCAAAAAGTATTTTGAAATTGACGAAAAGATACACACGTGTTGTGGGGTCACTAATTTTTGCGGAGCCCAATTACGCTTCCCTGGTACCCACGATGAAGAAGAAGAAGACAGAAGAGGACGTGGACACAACGGTTTACTTCAGTGCTCAACCAAGCACGTGCCGTTGTGTCCCGTGTGGCGTTTGCGTGTGTGCATATATACCTCAGATGTGTGAATCATACATGCGCTAACATAGAGGCCTAGCTGTGAGGCTAATCCAGGATAAATGTTCGTGCGAATGAGGTGGGAGTTGAGAATCCCCGCGGATGGCGACATGGGGCGAAAAGAGGGACCCGGTGTCGGAGGCTGGAGTGATCGGGTAAGCGAGTGTGAATCAGCGCCATTCACAACACGCATATTCCAATCATACCACCTGAAATAAGTACTTCCTGACACGAAAATACGGCGAACTGCGCTATCGGAATGGCCTCAGTGTAGTTTGGCGTTGATGTTGAGGTAGGCTATTTTTTGAAAGGCGCCTGTAAATAAAACCTGTTTTAATTCAACTTTTAATAACTGCCACTCGCATCGC
Organism: Mesocestoides corti; assembly: GCA_900604375.1. Taxonomy (NCBI): domain Eukaryota; kingdom Metazoa; phylum Platyhelminthes; class Cestoda; order Cyclophyllidea; family Mesocestoididae; genus Mesocestoides; species Mesocestoides corti. The sequence continues at coordinate 9,119 of UXSR01001075.1, read as the reverse complement.
CAAAAGAGGGGATTCAAAATTAGCTGCCACTGACTGCCAAACTGAACTGCTTAAATAAGATTTTTCGCTTAAATTTGACTGACAATTGTGCTGATGGTAAACAAAGTCATGACTGAATCGGACGACTGACGAATTTCTGCGCATTAAGTGGTGGTGGGGTGGATTCTTTATCTCAAAAATGGACATAAATAGGGCGATGGAGGCGCCGTATGCCCTTTTCTTTATCGAACAAAAAATAGAGTCTACTTGTATTCTTTGTATCTGTAGTCTGTTCAACTACCAATGTGGATTTCAAACGGCTCGAATTTGCGCAATGCGCACCGTCAAAAGTGCGCATTTCACGTCCTTTAACTAAAAAAAATTCCGATAAATACTGGCCATCACCACAATGAGGATTAAATTCATGCCTGTTATATGTTGGTGATTTCAAAATTGTGTTACAGCAATTACCCAATCATCTTTTCTTCAAAAAATCAGTTTCCCCCTTAAACAAGCCAATCAGCTATAACTTTTGATCAAACGATCGCACGACTACTGCTCAGTCTCTCGCCCAATCGCCGTGTTCCGTGTTCACTGAAGTTCTTGAAATCTATTCACATAAATCAAGCAGCTTAAAGGTGTGCATTGGAAAAAATCTGCTATTTACTAAAATAGTCTTTAAATTGCCTCTAAGTAACACCTGATATAGAAAGGTGTTGATGAGTCAATTATGGAGTTTTGTGGGTGATCTCACGATCACATAAGCACTCCATTCAAGGTTTTAAAGCGGTGAACCCACGCGTCATGCTGTAATGACCTTGAGGCTGGACCAATCGTCGTGGGGCAAGGATTGCATAATTCTGGCAAAACACACACGTACACGTGCAACTTATTTAGCTAGTAGAGGGAGAACACACACGAGCCTATCAAAGCCGCGCCAGCTTGCGCCCCGCACATAAAAACTCCACCAAACCTCGCAAACTAATCTGACGATCGACCAACGAGAGCTGTTGTTAGCTGCTCTAGATCACACATTTAAATGCTCAAATGCTGCTGCTGTGCACTGTTCTCCTCTGTGTTTCCCTCCACACACATCCAATCAACGGTGGACCCCCTAGCCGCTGTGATGCCACGCCCAGCGCGAACGACCTTGAACCCTACCTCGTCAACTCGCCAATAGTGGCTCACGCGCGACTCCAGGAGATAGTCCCGCTTGGGGAACGACTGAGGCAGGCCCAGGGGTTTGAGTTCGACCTCGTAGCCCACATCACCAAGATTATCAACAAACCGCCCTCCCTTCAAGTGCCCACTCGTATCGTCGTTCGCAGGTTCTTCATCCCCCCACCCAACACCACTGACCCCTATTGGCGACAGCGATTCGGATGTCTGGAATTCTTTCAACCAAACGCCAAATTCACCTTCATGATTGCCGAAACCGCCGAAAGTGTGTTTCACGCTGGATCTAGTCTTCCTGTTTTTGCTCTTACCGGTCCCCTAATTCCCTACGATAGCAAATTGAACGTTAAAATATTTGAGTCCCTCTGCAAGTCGTGCGGTAAGTCGAAAACTTTTTTGTCACTATTTTCCTTCATTTCAGTGTCAAAGTGCTCACGTAGATTTTGTTGAATTTCTTGGCAACACAATGCAACCTATTTGACGGGTACAGTGAAAATGTCGATTTCATTATCAAATGAAGACGCTCCACAAACTTAAGGCCAACTAACTGACTTGATTACGATAGAAGTGGTTGTTATGGCCTACTACCTGAAGAATGCAATTCATGTTATTTATCTTGCGTGTTTGCACAACTGTTGACGCATGCATCTCAAACTTCGGATGCAATTGAGTAAAGCAGATCCACGTGGATTTGCGTCACTTCTAACTATGAAGGCAAATGTTGTGCGAAGAGGGCAAATTTTCAGGTCAACACAATGTTAGAGTTCCATGACACACCATTGGCTGACGCATGGTAATTAGTTGGTAGGTATTCTTAAACTTGTAAGGCGGTCACATCTAGCCCTTTATTGATTGGACAAAAATAGGTGTTGTGGCCTTCAATCAGATTGCGGCACTTGTTCGAGTGCCGTGAACTGACAATTTTATACCAAACGTCTTTCATTCATTTCTGAAAATTGACAATTCAGCAAGTCACTGTAGCTGTAATGAATGCAAATGGTACTTATGCTTATGTGGCAGAAGTCTATGCAGTATGCACGGTTAATTTCATGAGTGGGCTTTCAGGGAAGTCAATACTACAGGCGCGAGAAAGTTGGAAGTTCATAATTACCTACAACAAATCTGTGATGAGTGTCATTTTATATTACAAAGTAGGCGGTAATGAATAATTGCAAAACCAAAACTGCCCTGATTCAAGGCAAAACTCACAAGACACAAGAACTTTTAACTTTATCCGGAAAGATTTGATGCTAACAATTCATTCGAGGATTCCAGAACTTTTGGTTGAACCCAGTCATTGCTCTATGGCGTTGCATGTTTACTTCAAATTTCAATTTTTTGATTCTGGCCATAAGTGAGTGAATTTGCACGATTTATTTACTTAGATGCCCCCAAAGTCAACTCATTCCAGACCCAGACGGTTCCGTTTGGCGGAAATTTCAACACGACCTGCATCGCAGAAGGCAATCCCCTACCGGATGTGATGTGGTTCAAGGGCGCCTATCCAGTCGACTTGGTCTTCAATGGTCGTGGCCTACGCGTTGACATCATCCAGTAAGTCATTTAGAAATTCCACCACTTGCGGTGATGGTGACAATGAAAAGCGTATTAATCGTAGGGACTCTTCATCTGCAAGATGCTTCTTCCAGTTGGTTCAATCCATCACAAACTGTTGATAGTTGGATGTCAGCGCTCAGTCGACTCAATGAAAATGCGTCCAGTTGGCGAATCAGTGTCACGCAGTGGACATGGAAGTTGTGAATTAGTTGATTCGTACAATGTCCCAATAAAGAACAGTGAGATTTGGCGACGAAGCGTCAAATCACGCCGGTTGGCGCAAGAAGATTGAGTCAGCCAAATTCCTTTTTTTGTCATGCGTTAAACAGAAGTGAGTTGTGCAAGGGCTTCACGCACATGTTGGAACATGAAAACAGATGGTATTAGCTCTCGTGCGCTCACAACCTCTCACCTCGTGCCAACAGCCTATTTTTAATTTTTGGTTACGTGTTAACCCTTGTGGAATTAGTTGCTGCGTTTGAAGGCCATACCCGGCTCAAACGAAAGCAAATCTGTCCTATGAAGTGGAAGACGGAGAAAGAGTCTATAGTTATATACCTTGTATGAATACTACTGACGGCCTTAAATCGCTAAGTACATAAACTGCATAATCAGACTGCGTGCCACTGAAGTGTGTGAACAACCGATGCGAAATATCCCAAGAGGTGCGCTAGGCAGATCCAAAATTCTGTTTCTTACGAACTAGTCTTCTCCACCAGTGACATCTTGTGCAATCAGTTCGGCTATCCTGCTTTCCAAAATGTGCAATTTTGTGCTCAGAAAAAGGAAAGGAATGTCAGCAATTTGTCAGTAGGCTTGTTTCGCAAACTCGCTTTCTGTGTTTCCCTCACTGACGTCATCGTGCTCTACAGGTTGAGCAACAGCATTCGACACGCCATTCTGGAGATCGAAAATCTCATTCTCCTGGACAATGGTGACTACACGTGCAAGGCCTCCAACGTCCTTGGCATTGCGCAGTCTGTGCTCAAACTACGAGGTAAGGTATCTTCAAAGTCAATATTAGCTTGTCAAATACTTCTCAGCACTTTAGAACTCGCTACAATCGATTATTAATACATGTCAGGGTTACCAGCTAGCAAACCTTTTTTCAAGGTCAAACCGTGCAATTTGGTACATATCCTCTTTCTGTATTTAATAACCAGTTAGTAATCTTCAAAGCTAAATAATCGTGTACCAGTTTCAGATTGCCATAAATAAAAATTAATCACGATGCTGACTGCCTTTTTACCAAAGTTTCGGCTCAATATTTGCCGTGTAATTTGCCAATAGTAACCCCATGTAATGTTTTTTTTGAACCAGTCATGGATTAAGGTTGACTTTTAACTCAATTAATGATCATAGTACTATTTCAAACAATTCACTTATATTTTTGTAATCAGTTTTAAGTATTTTGAACGCCATTTAATTGGAAGCTATGTGCTTTGATAACAAAGGAATATGATGTAAACGCTTAAAGCAATAAATTTTGCCGTGTTTTACAAAAGTTTTACTTGTTTTGCACATTAGTTACAACAGCCGGCGTACCGCCGTCAAAGCAGGAAGATGCCATGGGTAGGTTATTTGTGTGCGACCAGTTCTATTCCAACATTGTTTGATTGAGTAAAAAGACGAAACAAGGACATTAGTCAAATTAAATTAATCAAATTAAGCTTCTTCTCGTTAAACTTGGTTCTTTTAATGAACGGGGCTTATAAATTAATAAATTTATTAATTGCGATTGTACAGGAATCGTTTGATCCTGTTTCATGAAGACATTTGTCTGCAGCATTGCTTCCATTTAAAATATATTTTGTAGCTAATATGCAACTGATAGTATTTTAGGATGGCCAGAAATCACCTTAGAAACAGACACAAGTTATTCTGGTTCATTGCTCTCTAAAACAATTAAGTGAAGCTTTGAAAAAAATGAGGAATCAGCTAAATTTTCCGTGACTGAACACCAAAATGCGCATGCGATAGTGGTAGAGGCAAATTCGACCTAGAGAACTTGCGCCAATGACTCCATTAGCCCCGAGAAGTGTTCCGGCCTAATGGCACACAACTGTTTTCTCTGTAGACTCGAGAGATTTCGAACCCTGTCCGCCGGCAGAAAATCACTGCTTCAACGGCGGTGAATGCTACGTCAGAAAGACGGATCCCCTTGTGAGGAAGTGCAAGTAACCAATTGCACTAATAGTCCACGTTTTTAATAATTAAGGGCTGAAAACATCAGTTTTAAATGCTTTTTTTCAGCTGCAAGGAAGCCTTCATGGGCGACCAATGCCAATTTCGAACCAGCGGAATCGGTGAGTTACCAGAATTTTAAATATCACCAAGACCCCCCAATCGTATCCAAATGTCCAACTGAGCAAACCCTAAGAAGCGTTTTTTGCCGCCATTTCACATTGACTCAGGACACCAATGTCGAAAATCCCAGAATATGTTGGTAAGGTCTATCCATCAGTACGGACTATAAACGGATCGTCAAATTTTTCCTCATAGACGATGTGCTAGCAGATTAAATTAACTCGGACAGTTTGGCTATTATTTGCATAATGTTTAAATCCAGCCACACTGACAGGAAATCATGCCGGTTTGGCTACGGCGGTACTGAAATTCAAGCCCTAGATCGATTAGTTAATTAAAACATCATTTTTTAATTGGTGGAAAGCGCACGTAAAATTTAATTTGCATTTAATGCAGAATTTGTGTGAAAATTTTAAAAAAACAAAGCAATCAAACCTCATTCTTGCTTTGACATTTTATAAAATTCGTGACTCCGTATTTACGTTTTGTCGGTACCATGCTCAGAAACGTTAAGAATAAAAAAGTAACCGCTGCAAAGTGGCGCAACCAAATTAATCAGTTTGTTTTAATAATTCTTTCAATTTGAAAATTGAATTTTTGATAGCGGATAGTTTTCACAAGGGTGTACTCTCTGGATTAGCCAGTGCCAGTCCAAAGGCATGATATTTTTACAAAAAATCATTTAACAACAATTTCTGAGTTCATTGTGGGAAGTAAATAGCTGTCCTCACAGGTTCTTAAATCGTTTCCCTATTTTGACTAATTTGTAGACATCTGAGGATCAATGTTTGATAGGTGAAAAACGATTTTATTTAATCTACCTCAACTCGAGGTGTGAAAATTCTTTTTACTTGCATGTTTCACCACAATGACTAGAATTCAGACCATGTGAGTTACTATTGTGTATGCAGCCACTAAATTCCCGAAACAAATCGCGCGTTTTTAGCTGACTTTCAACCTATAACCTGCAACTCTTCGTTTTTGTTTTAATCGAAAGCCACCTAATTTATTTGCTTTGTAACAAGGCACAGATAGAATTTTTTATCTCAGTATACAGAGATATATATGAAGGACTTGTTTTCGATACGAATTGCGTTTTGTATCTTACATTGCAGTGTTTTCAACAAAGTCTACTGATCAAGTTAGCAATTTCTGGCTTCAAGTTATCCTCCAATCTGTTTTAATAACCGTTTTTGGGCTATTAGTCGTCATCATCATCTTCATCTTTCGTTGCAAGGATCAGCGACTGAGGTGAGTCATTGATTTTACCAGTGTATAGAGCTGAAATTTCAAAGTGTTAGTCGATCATGTTGATTTGAAAATTGTGGCTTTCAAGAAGCTTTACTGGAAGTCGAAGACACCATTGCCATCGGTGAATTTTATTTGTTGGCTGTCGCGAGACTCAAGTCGTACATCTAGAACCTTGAATGTGATTAGTTTGTGACCAAGTGTGTTTCTTTTCTTAAAGACGGAATCGAAAAATAATGCGAATTCTCGAAGGACGAAACAGCGATGTACTTTGCAAATCTCAGGTGCGTTTATTGGGCTTCAATCCTCATATAGATATTCATCTTCATTTTTTTCGAAAATCCAAGATAGATACTAGAAAAAACATGGTGATGCTTTCGGACAAATGCGCAAAACGAACACACCCACGCGCGTGTGACTTTTTTTGAAAAAGTAGGGGTTTCGCAAGTTAATAAATTAAAACAAAACTTGGAGCTGAAGGCCATCCCGATTTTCTTTTCTGGGAGAACGCGAGATGGCAAGTAAATGCCCTAGTAAAGGCCATTTTTTTCATCTTTAATTTGTAGTATGTTCAAGTGAACACAATCGACCCACCGCCCCCGCCAATAAAGAATACACGATTCCTTAGTCGACAATCGCAGCACCAACAAACTCCAAGTTTAGCTCCCCTGCTTCCACAGACACCCCATTACGCGCGTCTTCCGAACAACGTTTTTGACTTTAACCTGGGACCCCCTGCTTCGCCAAGTGTAGGTGAGCTTTAGTTGACATTTTCAAAATTTCGTAATGTCCACATTTCTGAAATTCAACTGTCATTGGTGTCTGTGTCTCTCAAGATGTGGTGTCAATTTAGACAGTTAAGTTCTATTTAGGAAAACTGTTTGGCACAGAGCCAGTCTATTCTAGAGCCGTTTTTTACATTTGGGGAGAACAAAAGGCAGATTTTTCACTTCCCATCCAGTCAAGCTTGTTCCGGCATGGTGTAGTTAGAAAAACGATGAAAATGACGAAAGAAGAGCCGGATATTAAGTCTTGGAAAGAGGTGCGTTTGTACAGGATAACAAGTGCGCTTATATAGCTCCACTAAGCATCGATTTTTGAATGAACAGAGTTACGTGAAGTGCATTCAATAAAAATCGATTGAATCGTGTTTACTCACGCTCGCCCCCAGGCTGTGCTTGCTTGCTCCTTGCCGCAAGCTTCTGTATCAAATTACCGAGGAATCGAACCGAGCTTCTACCATTCAAATGAATGCACATTTATAACCATTTAATTAATCATTTTCACATCAAAGGTTCCTTCGTCCTGGTATTTTTTTTAACAAAGGTGTTAATGGAACATCGACCTTACACAGTTAGTTTCATGTGGAAAAAATTTACACCATATTGGCGCTACTTTTAATGGGCTTCCTTGTCTATCTGGCATTACTTTCTAACAATTTTAACAAAAATTTCTCTTTTAGGTTTGGCTTTGGGTCACAAACGTCACTTTTTTTCTGGTTTGTGAGCAACTTTGGCGACACTAAAAATTTTGCCATTTTTCCAGGTAACAAAACATTTCGCGATGACTCCTTGACAAGGCCTCGTATTACGTCACTTCAACAGCCTCAACACCTTGGTCTTCAGGTGGGCACACTGGATCCAATTGAAGAACACGAATCCATCGGAGAGTTTGACCAGCAACCACCGCCGTCCAGGCAGACCCAATATTTGTAACGCCAGGATCGTCAAATTGCTCCACACAATACACATGGCAGTGAAATTCCAACACAGAGTGCTTTGCCTTTCCAAAACTCACGCGCCAAATAGCGAACATAGTTCTTTTTCAGATTAACTTTCAGTGAATTTTTTTAAAAGAAAAGAGCATTTCTATTATGCATTGAATCATGTCCAAATATAAATGTGAGGATTTTGTCATAATTTTTTCGATTCTATGTCAGAAATACTGCACCGGCTATGTTGAGTTGTTTCTTGGCCAGGCAGATCTTTTAACAAAAAAAAACCCACTCAGGAGAAAAATTTTGCATCTACTCAGATCAAAGTACAAACGGCCTGAAGATATCTCCTAAATTGTCCTATTTACTCCCAAGTTGAGGGATTATTTTGACATGTTTGTCTGAAGTGATGTAGGCGCTTTTAATGTGTGCGTCAAATGGTGGTTCAAAGATAAGAAAGGAAATAGAAAATATAGCATCCGCCCTTTTTTAATTAGCTTGCGGTAGATCTAACAATAGTGACTCGCGTTATAAGTTTTGTGCCAGAATACTGGCGAGTTATTCTGACGCAAAATAAACTAATTTCTTCTTGAAAATAACCTTTTTTTGGAAAATATTCAAAATTTATTAGCGTGCCATCCAAAACTATAATACGAAATAAAATTAAGATTGATACTGGCTAAAAAAGTGCAGTAGAAGACGCGTTTATTTTGAATACCTCCTGACAGGTGTCATTAACCCGAGCATGCAATGAGACAGCCAATGAGCATCGAGTGTAAGAGGATGAGTCACGCGTGAATGATTATGGCAGTGGAAATTGGCTGCCACTCTTGATTGGTGGGTGTTTGGGAAATTGGGGGTATTTGAGTACTTAACCGGAAGTGTGTGTCTGTGAAAGGCTGCCTAGCCTCACAAGACCCTTCGAGTTCAATATATTCAAAAGAGTCATCTTTGAAAGGACAATTCCCAATTAACCTCTCCCGTTTCCCAGCTACACACGTTCGCGTGTGGATTAATATTGTGGTAATTTTAGCACTCGATTAGTGACTTAGCTAAATCACATTAAGTGATATAAACGGTGAATGCCACAGCTGAGTACGACTCATGAACCGACATTAACTTTCAACACAGGCAGTGG
>UXSR01001074.1:0-11790 GCA_900604375.1 Mesocestoides corti | reverse complement strand
GCTAAGCACTTACAGGAGAGCTTGCCGGTTTTTGTACTTAAGGCGCCAGAAGAGTAAAAGAAGGCTCTGCAACTTGCCTGTCTTCTATCCTGAGGGGACTTAACGATGGTCAACTCGAACGGGATGGTAAGACGACGAATCGGCACCGATTCCGTCTGCTTCCATGACATCGACAAACTTTTCCCTGCAGCGAAATTCCAGATTCTCATGTTCGACCAATTGGATTCGCTATAAACTCAAAGCCAAACTGACAGGTTTCCTTGACGCAAATCTTTTTGTGAAGCGCGCAGGCCTTGCGGAGGTTGTCCGATGTGAATTGCCAGGGCTATGTTACCAATTACTCTTCTCATGTAAATGTATTTGCGCCAAAGGACACTTTTAAGAAACGCCAATATCAGATTTTTCGTTTGATTTTTGGGCAGGAACTAGATGCTACGACCCAACAAACAATCAAAGCAGCACAAACTCACGAACAAACGCTGCGTTGGAGTGTCAACGCGTCCTCCGCCGTCGACGCCGACAGACCGCAGACTTGATTCCACATCACTCTGAGTGAGTGCAGCACGCCAGCAGCCACCAGACGTGTCCGCTCTGGCACCTGCCCTGTCCCACCAGCCTCGTCCGACTTCCTCGTGTCGGCGTTGGTGGTCTTCGTGAGGAAGCTCCTGGCCAAGCCTAGTTGCGCTTGAAGTTGGGCGAACCGTGTTTGATGATGTTGGACGTTGTGGCGGGAGGTGATGGAGTACACTGGACACGAGAAGGGCAGGCAGTAGGACAAAGCGATCACCTCCGGCAGACACACTGAACACCTAGGGGGACAGGAAAGGCCGCCAGTAGGGGACGCTCGGTAACAACATGTCCGACAGGATCGCCAAGGTAATACGCACTTGTCGGATTCCCGGATGACCGGATGGAAGATGAGCAGCGCAATGAGGTGCGACACGCAGTGGCGAATCTGTTCGTCTCGCCAGAAGCACAAACCAACTACAGGCATACGAAAAAAAGAAGAACGCAAGACTCGTTTACACACAGCTTCGACGGCAGTTGGAGCGGTGCGGCACGACCAACTCACCGAACAGGAGTGAGTGCAGTGTGGACGGCGCGAGGGCGAGTTTGGCGCGTGTTTCGGTGTCGTGGGTGGTGGCGAACTGGAGGGTGGCTAGCTGAGTGCGAATGACCGGCTCAATGCGGAGCTTCTTCGACAGGGTCTCCAGTTTGCTTGGCATCGCGGAGACCCATTCAATCGCAACTCCCGGACCGTCCGCCTCGTGCCAACACCTCAGGCCGTCAGGGGCTAAAACGACATATCGATAAACGGCAGTTTCAGAGGTGAATTTGAGGGTGTGTAGAGACAGGCGGTAGAGCATCAACCCACACAACAACGTGGCCAAGACTCGGTCACCCGCTGTGCACCGCACATCGACTTCGGCCGTGTCGCTTGTGACTAGGGCGAGGGCATTGTTGAAGGAATCTAACGCGGTTACAGGGGTACTTCCGCCGTCGTCGTGCGATGAACTTGGAACTGCAAGTCCAGAAGTTAGACGATGAAGGTTACCAAAGCTGCTTTCAGAGACGGGCTGTGCTTCAGAGAAGATGAGGAGGTCGCAGAGAGTGCTCTCAACGTCTTCCGGGCTCTGTAGCTCCAGGACGTCGTCTACGACATGCCGACGCGAGCCGAGAGACGGCTGTCTGGAGAGAGGTGAGAAGTCGGCTGTTGACACAAAGCTGAAGGCAGCGTCAAGAAGGCGGGTAATTTGCTTGGCGGCTTTCACGCGAACTGTTGGAAGCGGCAGAAGGAGAAGCAGGAGGCTGTTTCGAATGTCCTGAAAAACCCGAGGCGATAATCAGCTTAAGTCAGGAGGGTCAGTTGTTGTGACCTTCCTCCGCGCTAGACCAACCTTGGCGTGTGTGTCAGAAGTTGGATGAGAAGGCTCGAAGCCTCCGAGACCCAAGCAAGCGGCTAGAACGCGTTCAGCGAGGAGCGTCTCACTAGAGTTGGCGCCGGTGGAGGCGTCTTTGTCCGTGCAACCGTTGGCAAGCGGAGCCAAACCAGCCAGAAGAGGCTCAAGGGGGGTCCAGGCAGTGCTGGTGGCACGACGCGTGCAGCCCACGGGGTGGTTGCAACTCGTGGCTGCCAGGAGTTGGACGAACGTCCGCCACAGCTGGTCCGGTATTAGTTGGTAGGCATCCAGGAGCACACGCATGCAGTCCTTGGCTATCGACGCGATCTGTGGGAATTGGAGGGATAGAAAAAAAACTCCGTTGATGTCTAGGTAAAGAAAGCTTTGCCCAAGCAGAAAACGCCTCTCACCTCTGGCACCGCGTCGTGGAGACCAAACTCCACAATTTCGCCGAGGACTTCACTCGAGAGCAGGAGCGTGATGCATTTGTAATTCATTGCGGTGGGATCCGCAGCCTGGTCCACTGATATGCCTGTCTAGATGTGAAAAAATACTACTTAAATTCAGGCGATAACCAGCAATCGCACCCACAAACACCAAGGCATCATTCCTAGTGGGCATTCAGTCAACAAATCGAAGACGATGTTCATTGGTAAATGGATAGAGTGGCACGCGCCTATTCGCTAACTAGCCGGTGACCTTGAAATGCGAAAACGTGATTGGCGGAAGCAAACTCACCGAGAGGATGTTGTGTGTCTGCGAGTATGCGGCTCTTCGGACAGCGTCAGAGGAATGACTGAGAAGCATCAGAAAGTGATGCCGACCTCGCGTCAACAGTGCACCGCAATGATCTTCATCGATTTGCAGCGGGCTAAAAGTGAGGATTTGATTTAAAGGGGCGAAACTCTATTGACCAATGAAAATCAACGTAGCTAAGTATCTACGCCAAAAGTCACATAATTGCAGCCTTTCGGAGATTTGAGACATAAACTCGAAGGAAACTTACAGCTCAGCAAGAAATTGCACGAATTTCTTGACGAACTTTTCCGAAAGAAATTCAACCGCCTCGAGTCCGCTAATCGCCTGGTTCAGGAGACTCTCTAACGCCGGTCTGGTTGATTCCTGCAGAGCAAAAGGTCAAAGGTCAAGTGTCCTTTTGTGCTGATAAAGAACTCTTAACGAGCTGGTCACGATTGTGGAAAAGCCAAATGAAAAATGCTTACCGCCAAGGAGACCACGCCACGCATGAAATCGACAGCAGACCTCACGGCTCTCCTCAAGCCCGTCAAGGTCCTCCAGTGGATGTTGATTTCAGGGTCCAAGTACCGAACGTACGCAGCCAAACCGACGTCTGTGTCGATGCCGCAGATCGTCGAATCGGCGCTGGGACGGAGGACATGAGGGTCCAAGAGGGCCAGGGACAACTCGAAGGCCGTCACTGTGGGCAGGACGTAGGCACACTACAATGCACAGAAGAGCCCACGATGGACTGTCGATTGTACAGGGAAGGCAGGATAATTCCACTCGATGCATGACTGGATTTTTACAGATTTTCAGCGTGTCTATTTCATCCTTGTAACGTACGAATGTCATCGACGACAAATTTGCGCAAACCGTTTCCAGCGGTTCAGGAACTATCTATCCACTAAGGCGCGCTACAGCTGCATTGACCGGAATAAATGGTGGTCGGAAGGAGAGTCAAGTCTGGTGAATATGCCCCGCGTGTGGAGGAGCTTCCCATCCCAAGTTCAAGAGGGTCTTCTGGGTCGCGCGAGCAAAGTGAGGTGGTCGAGCGTTGTCATGCCGCAGTAGCGTCACCGTCTGACGACAAGTTCCCAGGAATTCGTAGTAAAGTAAACCCTTCATACCCAGCCAGACACACAGAACCTGCTTCAAGGGGATGTCTTGCCTCGGCGTCGATGTACTGGGTTGACAAGATTTACCCACGGCGTTCTACGTCTGGAATTCTCGCAAAAAGCACTCTTTTTCATGATCCGTCGCAATTTTTTTTCTGCAAAAGGTCAGAGAAGGGCATGTGTGTATACATTGACGCAGGTTGTGTTCGGTCCACACATGTGGGGTACCCAACTTCCAAGTGCGTGAATTTTTCTCATTCAGTGATGCAGAAGCATGGGAACTAATTGTTTGGGTGACTCCTAACCAAGCTGGAAGCTCTTGCTGAGTCGGCGTCGAGTCTTCATCCAGTAGAGCTTGCAATTCCGCATCTTCACACTTTTGAGGTTGCACTCCGGCTTGCAGCTGGTCGCTGAGATCAGAATCACCACTTCTAAAACGTTTGTTACATAAGCGACACAACGTCGGCACCAAGAACATCACAAATTGAGTCCATTTTTTCCTTGTGAGTGCTATTTACCATTTGCCATCGAAAACTCTGGTATTCTGAGGGGTCATGTAACTCACGTAGACTTGTCGTTCGGTGTTCTGAAACCTTGCGCCTGACCCTTTTTAAACCACAAAAGACCGCGATTGTGTTTCTATTCTATTTTGAAGGAAACATCTGAATAAAATGCTTCGTGGACTAGATACGAGTCACAAGTGCTCCATTCAAACGCTATTCGGGGTCGTAAATATTAAAGATGAGCATCGAATCGGCCTTACGGATTCAGGAGTCCACAGAGCGGAGACGAAACGAAAGAGAGTGCGCACCAGAGCGATGTAGACGCACCGCGAGTAACGAAGCGTGGACAGTGCGTCCGAAGAAGAGTCGCCATCGAGGTCACGTCGCCAGGCCGAGGCAAACGTGGAGATCATAATTCCCCATAGTTCCAGCATATTCTCAAACCCCACTATCTAAAAGGCCAGGTGAACAACTACGCAGAGAGCATACCATGTGTTGCGTGGGTAGCAGGTCTTTTAACGGTGGTTTCGTCGACGACAGCAGGTCCAAGCCGACGGGTTGATCCGCATCAGATGGCACAGATAGCGCACAAAGGAGCAACAGGTCGGCGGAAGTGTTGAGCAGGCGAATAAGTGGCCCGAAAATGGCGACCCGCTTGACTGCCGTCGATTGGGCGGTCAAGAGACGACTTCCACGTCTGGCGGTCCGGGGATTGGCGAGTCCCGAAAGGGCTGCACTCATTAGTGCGACGCACACCGTGGGGATGGATGGATCGTCGGCGATTTTGAAGACGCTCGGCGGAAGAAGACTGCTGCAGAGCGATGCGGATACCGTGGCGTCACTAAGGAACGCCTGCAAGTGGTCTGATAAGGTACTAGGAGGGGAAGTTGGGAAGCTTTTAGTGGATTCAAGCACCACTTGTACCCTACTACAGGTAAGCATGCTATTGGAGTTACTCTTTGTGTTTAAGGAATGCGCATTCACCTGTTTATTTTTCTTTTTAAGACAGTTAGGCCCTTCTTTTGACTACCTGACCTTGGATTTTAATAAGGTGGGCGACCAAAACTGATACGGAAATCTGATTTTCAGTATCTGATAAAATCGAACAGGAGATTTGGCGAGTTAAGGAAGGAGAGAAACAACTCGACAGGAATCACAACGGATAAACTATCCAAACTTCAGCAAAAAAACCTAGTCTGTTCACCAGACACCTTTACCTGAATCTGCATAAAACAAAGCTACTTAATGCCGTGAATTTAAGTAGACGGCACAAGAAGGCCCACAGATTCTACGCGAAACGTGGTGCTGTCACATTGGAGGTGCCAAAATGGCACTTATTGATGCGATTGACCAAGAAAATTTGTTGTACCTAAGTCCTCACTCAGTCAGGGTGGTCATTAGTCGACAAAACCATGAATGCTGTTCATTTAGAACTAAAATCGTGGGTTCGAAGACAGTAGTGATTGCAAAGGATGACAAAATTAGGGAAACAATACAAGAGATTATCGGGATCAAAACAGTGAATCAGCGAAACTCGGGCTTTGTACTATGTAGCAGAAATTGTTCGCCCACAATACGGAAGTTTAACCGATGATAAAAAACATTTGAGCCTAGCTCTAAGTGGGATGGCATCTCAATAACAAAACTACTTCCATGATTGCATCATTTAAAATAGTTGGTAAGGCGTCGTATTAGTGTCAAAAACTCTACACACACTTACTCTGCATCAGATGTGTCAGGGTTCGCTGAAACTACGAAAGAAACATAGTTAGAGTCGCGAAGTAAGCTACACACCTACCTTTCTTTGCACGGTAGTTGTCGGGATTGGCAAAGTAGTGGATTCGAGCGGTTATCTTATGGCAAATTTGTATCAGACAATCAACTGCTGCTTCTTGAACGTGCATACTCTTAGATATTGCAAGTAAAGCAGATAGGAGCTAAAATATTAACATGAATATAAAACCTAAATACCTTAATGAAAACCGGTTTCTGTAGAATCAATTCAATGGGATAATCATGAAGAACCACAGTGGCAAAATACCGAAGTTTAGGCAAAATATTTCTGTTGTCCACGTCCATGAGGGTTCTATGAGAGTCATTTAGTGAAGCTAAACGTACCGAAGAAATTCGGAAAGGAAATCGCAATCTTTTTGTAAGATGTGTATCTTTGGTAAATACTCGACTCGAAATCCTACAAAAATATTTAATTGTACAAGTAGCACAAGTTTGCAGAAAGAGCTGGTCAAATTTTACCACGCATCAAGTGCTAATATTAAATAGGTTGCAACGTACGCTTGGGTCGGTCGTTCGAACGGGACGCTTTTCGTCGCAATGCATCGCGGGGTACTTTAAATTTGTCAAAACGAATAATAGACAGATTACCACCATCTACTTGGATACTGATTTTATCCTGGTTAACAAACGTCTCCAAGCCAAAGTCTTCCTTTCCAATATCACAGACAGCATCAGTGGCATTAGGAGTAAGTTCACGATTTTGTAAACAATTAGAGGCAGGGAGAGGATCCGTCGACTCACAATGAGCGTTTTCACGAATATTTTTCAGCGTTGAGCGTATAATAGATTGGTGCATTCGAAGTTCAGAATTAGACAGAAAATTTGAAAGAATTCTAACACCACCCTGATGTAAAAGATGCAAACACCCATTAGGACTCTAAAGAAAAAATAAAGTTGTACAAGACGGTACGAGGCTTGAGTAGTAGAGAAATTCAATAAGTGCATCCATCTGAGCAGAAGGTCCCGCTTTTAAAGCACATAAAGCAACTTTTATAAAATCTGACATATATTCAGAGGGCAGAAGGCCACGTTTAAGTTTATTAAGGATATTATCCAAAGCGCGTTGACGAATGTCTAAAATTGGATGGTCTTAAGGAATAATATAAGAGTTTTCCACTGTACCTAACTTTGTTATAAGACCAAAATTAAATGGTTGATTGCGCACACTCATTCTCAGCTAGCAAGGCGGCAATGAAAATAGAAGAAATGTGATGACTGTCATTGGCTTAAAAGAAACATTGTGCACTAAGGCAAGCATAATATGGCATCGGTTTCCTATACCCTATGTTTAGTTTACAATACACTGTTTACTAAAAATTTCATAAAAACAGCTTTATGCCTTGAACTAAAGTAAACAGCCATTATTATCTAAATCTACCCTTAAAAAATAAAATTTGCCGAATCTTTATTGGGTACTTGATGCAAAAATTTTATTTGGTAATAAAATGCTTAGCCGCCTAGCTAATGCATATTTTAAAAATGTGGGTTTACCTTTTTATTGATAGTAATGATATAACTAAACCTTAAATGAACATCTACAAAAATGTAACCTGCCTAGAAGTTTTTTAACCCATGCTTAATTAATTTTATTAATGTAATAAATTTAAGGATTAGGCGAATTTTCAAGTGAAGTGGAAAAAAGTGCCTACTTTGTTTCAATTATTATTTTGATGTACTTAAGGAGGCGTTTTGTGTTATGCTGTTTTCAAAAAAGATTGTTTTTTAAATTCGTCACATTATAAGTGCAAAAAAATGCTTCCTTATTTTGCTATCGGTAAGAAAGTCTTGAGTTATAATAAAAAAGTCTGAGGTCAATCGACTGGTTTTTTATATTGCGTGATAAATTTCACATCATTTTCACAACACATAATGCCATTTACAAAACCAGCCAAAAACATAACAATTAGATTTTATTTTTGGTGTTTTATGGTCAGAATATTTAATCAATTTCTTGAATCTTGTTGACGATATCCATTGAATGCCTTGCCATTCCCTATATCATGCGATACTTTAGAGGTCCAAATTCTTTGTTTAGTTTGCACTCAACTAACAAAACTCTTTGCCTAAATATGATAGAAGTTATGTACCACATTCTAATAATAATTATTGGTTCTTTTGAACAAATGATATTTGCACGTCTTCGTCAAATATTGAAATGATTTTGCCATTGTGCAATATAAATTAAAAATAATGACTAAGTCAGTAATTAATGCAGGTCAAAAGCCGTAGTTTCTGTAGCTTCTGAAAGTACTGCAATCAATTGATGGTATTGCTCAAGAGATTTCTGAAGAAATAACTATGGATCACAAGATAGTGGGTTGGTTCACAGGGCGTCCGAACCGTGGTATAGGTTCCGAAAATCATTTATTAGGAACTGAAAACAAGGTTTTTAATAGAATAAAACTTTTGGAGTACCTAGTACTGAGTGATTATTGCGTTTTTTGTTTCCATTAGGAGAGCAAACAATGGAAGAATATCGACAACAATTATTTGTTGCTAAGCCTTAGACCCTGTTAAAAACAAGGTAAGTTTTGGTCTTAGGCCTAAATGTAAAGTAAGCTACCTGTGAGTATTCGTCGAAATCAGATAGTTGTTTGCGGCTTTTCAGACCTAATAATATTTCATTAACGCCAGCATCTATGATATTCGAAAATTTCATAGCACTAACCATACCTATTACTATAATCGACAGAAATTGGCGAATATTCAGTTTTTTTAAATCGAGCTTAGATATATAGAGTCCTTCATGGTAAACAAAAATGAGGTGAAACGCCACATCGAAATTATCGTATTCATTCATTGCTCCTCTAACTCCAATTTTACAGCACCTTTACTGATCACGCAAAACTGCCTGCTCACCCAGACTGCATTGATCGATAACCCCATTTAGTCAGAAACGTTTTGCATGCAGTGTATAGTACGTTGCTGTCTTTGCAATCTCTGGTCATATTCTGTCATCTCGGGAATGTAAGCGATGTAAAACAGGCCAGTTCACCACAGAAGCCATTGCGTGTTACCAGACCGCACGCAGGAGGTTACAATAGAGTAAATTCATTAGAATATCGAATCCCTTGAGACGGTTATTTTTTCCTTACTTAGCGGGCATGGTTTAGGTCCTGCGGCTTGAGTTAGTCTAGGATGATCATAAAATGCTGAGTTGAATAAAAAATCAGATATTATTACTAACTGATCGACAGCCATTTTCATTTAGACACGCTTTTATGCGGTTGAGCTTTTTAGTAAAATGGCTAAATTAAACGATATGACCCTAGAGTCCTTTGAGACTACAAGCCGGGGCCACACGAAAAGTAAATATGCTTATTGCCAAAGATTTGCAAGTGACTGTATTTATTTTTTTTGACGCTGGAGCAACATGTAAACATAACTTATCCCTAATGATGGCAGCTTGAGACCATAGGGGCTAGTTGAAGCTTTGGTCACGTATAAAATTAGGATCTAAATTTACTAAGCAAGACTATTGTTGCAAAACATGATGACATTACTCTAAGTAAATGGATGTTTTTGTTTAGAGTAATTGACAATAAAAGATTTGGTAAAAGTTTTTTCAATACAAAAATATACAACCTTAAACATCTATGCAAAAAATTAGTCCGGCGTTAAAATGAGTAGATCTATGATGGTAAAAACAAATAAGATTACTTTCTTAAAGGACCATTCTAAATATTTCATCCTTTTTATGTAATCTATTTAAATCAGATTTAAACACCCCACAAACCATTTTTTTAAACATCGTCAGAAATATAAATAAACTATTGATATTACAGAAACAGTTTGGACTTTTTTACAAATCGTACCTTAACGCTTGTTACTGATGGTGAGTTTGTAATTTGTATCTTTTTATGCATTGTAAATCAAAATGTCCGTGCTATCGTAGGAAGGTGACAGGTACAATTTGCACTCCAATTGACTTGTAACGTCCGTATCTTCGACGCTGACATCCTGATGCCTTTTCAGATGCAGTAATCCCAATCTTAGACAATGCCTCTTAATCCACTGTTTATAACAACCATGACCGTCATGATAAATGCAAATGCATGACATTCTAGCTAAGGTACTTGGTTTAATAAGAAAATTAAAACGCATCCGTTGAAATCAGTGAACCACACCAGGTCCTAGTAAGAAAAAAACTGGTGCAACAGATAAAGGTATATAAAATATCGCAACCGTTCATTCTAAAACGCTGCTCAAAAACATAACGATTAGCGTATCAATGCGTCGTCCAGTGTGTCTGCGGCCTAGTACGTCGAATCACATCAATACGGTGTGGATTACCTGAGCCCTAGTATGGAAAAGACTAATAAAACAGATCAGGTTTTGTGACCAATCACAAGCCAGAACCACAGGTTAGGCGCCGTCCATCCTGGTCCAAAACGCTGGACACGCCGCTAATTAAATGCCACAGTAAAATACCAGAGCCCTAGAATAAAGAAGACAGATACAACAGAGCTGATGTCTTTACTCAATCACAAGCCAGATCTATGCGTCATGTGCCGTCCATCCGAGTTCACCACACTGGTTAGACCGCTAATTTCATACTGTTCCTCATTCGTGTCTATCTCCGGTAGGCTGCCTATCTTCCTCTCATGCCATAGGAACACAGAGAAACAGAGGATCAGCTGAGGCCAAAGTGATCCAATATCCTGCCACCTAATTAGGAGTGAAGCTGTCCTCTGCTTCTGCCTTGGTTTCCCGCACTTTTGATGATTGATAAAATATCCAGTTCGATACACCCCGATGCTCCACCCCTGGCAGGATAGTGGGCTAATCGAATAGCAGGCGAGGGACTTTGCTCTTATTGACTTGCAGGAAGGCCGCTTCATCCATTGTAGGTTCCTTCGCAGTTGCAGTCCAGCTGACTTCTGCTGTCCTTGTCGTAATCCCTAAGTTACCCATGCATCTTTAGGTGCAGTAGCCCTAATCCCAGGCAAAATCTGTGGATCCAGTGTTTAAAACATCGAATGATTCGACATATCAACTTAACCTGGAAGCGAGGGTCTTTATCTCTGTTGTCCATTGTAAGGAAAGGGCTACTGTTCGATTCGCGTTATTTAAATGCAAAAGCTGCCACCAATGTTGAATACCTGAGTCCTAGTGCGAAGAAGACTGGTACAACAGACAATATTTTATTGAATAATCACAAGCCAGAACAGCACATCAGGCGCCGTCCATCCAAAACTACCACGCTGGCTACGCCGCTCATAATATGCTGCTCCTCATTCGTGTCTTTCTCTGGTTGGCTGCTTATCTTCCTCGCATGGCATAAGGACACAGACAAACAGCAGATTGGTTGAAGCATGGGTGATCCAATATGTCTGCGCTTTCAGAAGTCGCTACAGTGACACCAATTCTCAGATTTGTCTTTCTCTGGTTGGCCGCTTATCTTCCTCGCATGTAATTGGAACGCAGAGACCGGATTCGCGCAGGGCAGCGTGGCCCAACATGTCTGCGCTCTAAAACGTCATAAAAGTGTGAAAACCTAATGGTTGGCTTTCTAGTTGCTCTGATTATTCTCGCCGCTTGTGTTCTTGCCTTTTGGAAATATTGTTCCAGAATGCCTGCTGACTTATCGAACGATGTCATTTTGATAACAGGTATTCGTTTTTACAAATTATATTTTCAGGTGCCAGTACTGGGGTCGGCCGACTGCTTGCCTTATCATTGTCAAAATACTGTCGTTCCATTATTGTTGTGGATGTAGATGCAAAGGGCTTGGAA
>UXSR01001073.1:0-11822 GCA_900604375.1 Mesocestoides corti | reverse complement strand
CGGTGGTGGTGGTGGAGGCGGTGGTGGTGGTGGAGGCGGTGGTGGTGGTGGAGGCGGTGGTGGTGGAAGCGGTGGTGGTGGTGGAGGCGATGGTGGTTACTGCGATGCTAGTATTACCTCAAACAGACACACACACCCAAATTTTCGTGAATTATAACTGAGACCCGCCTAAGTGTATGCGACACGCAATGGTGTACCAAAGAGAGGCACGAAACAACCACTTTTGAGTGCCTACTAAATCCGGAAGCTAGCAAGCTCAACCAAATAAAAATCGCGTGCAAAGTCGACTTCTAAATTAGGTACTGGTAAATGCTGGGCAATAAACTTGCTTCGAAGCTACTAAACGACACACGCAAATAGAGGTATAAAGTGGAGCCATCAGACAGTGAATTGACATTGGCAAATAAAATGACGGTTCACACGGATTCCTTTGTGAGAAATGCAGCCAGTAGGAAACGTCTATCCGACAATGATAAAGCGGTTCATGCGTCGGTAAGTGAGGAGGTATTTCACAAAGCATACCTCTGTCGTAAGCGACTGATTGGCCCCTTTATTGAGCAATAGGATGACTACGTCCAGATGGTTCTCCTGGGCTGCCATGTAGAGTGGAGTAAAACCAACCTAGGAGAGAAAGGCCAAGACAGGTCATGCCAGCGCACAGGCTTCCATGTTAAGAACTCTGGAATAGAGGGTTTCATCATTCGGATTGGCGCGGATAAGTGTATGGCTGCTTCGACACAAAACATTCTGTAGGCTTTAAACTTAGTCTTTGTCATGCGAAGGTTTAGACCACTACCATGCACGTTCGACAATCCAATGACATTGGAATTGTTGGCAAAAGCTAAACTCACCACTGATTGGCAGTTGGGATTGGCATTGGCGTCAATAAGGGCTTTTACTACGTCCAGATGGCCAGCCAAAGAGGCGATGTGAAGGGCTGTATTGCCTTTCTTCGAGGCAGCATTAACATCGGCCCCATGAAGAATCAACTCTTTGACAACCGCAATGTGGCCCTCTTTTGCAGCGAGATGCAGCGCTGTCAGTCCAGTCTAACGTCAAAAACACGGAAAATCACTTATGATAGGCACCTAGATTGCGCACATTTAAGGTTGTGGTGGGTACTATAAAAAGGAGGCGCTAAAGGTTACTTAAAAAGCAATGACGTAGCTACCACAAGTGTTTAAAAAACATCATCGAAAAGACCTATGCTACTACGCAATCCATCTCGCGTGACTGCGTTGTAAGTTCAGGTATATCAATCAATTTTATTAGCTGAGGTTACCTATTGGTAGTGATCATGGTAAGCGCATTAATAAACAATAGTACAACCTTGTGAGCTAAACAATACTTACATCCTGTCTTTACCTGGATATTTACATAAGGTAATGGTGTAGTTCTTAAAAGTGCAACAGGATTACACACTAAAAGTCCACGAAAAAAATATAAATCAATTTAAATTCAAAGAAATTTAACATACCATAGCTGCGGCGATTTAAAGTGCAGATTTTAGGTGACTTAAAAACAATTGGTAGTAATTGGAAACGACAATGAAACAAGAAGAAATGGGTTACAGCATCTACGAAAATCTGACATCGATTTGCTTACAACATCGTCGCGTGTCTAAGCAATATTCCCAATTCCGTTAATTAAATTTACAGCGATATCACCATTGAGAATAGGAATGCAACCGCTGGAGTTTTTTAAAATGCAGTATGTTCTAATTACAAGCTTAATCACAAAGCGAAGAAAGGGTTTGGCCGCATTTTGGTTCGGTGAATGGACTGATGGAAACAGGTCAACAATTAATTTTTTTTCAATTTTGCGTGATGTTTGACTCCGAACAGTAGTCGAGACGAAGAATCGATAGACATGCAACAACCTCATCAATAAGATGAAATAAGTATATGAATGTTTATCAACACATTTAGGCAAATGCATTTCAAACTACAATAATCAAGCATATTAAACTTTTCCGGTTCCGCGGCAGAGAAAATTAAAACTAAAAATGCTATATGTTCCCAGAGGAACACTTACCGGGTTCGTCGCATTTATATTAACGCCCGAATTGATTAAATCCACAACTTTTTGAGTGTCTCCTGCACGAGCAGCACGCAAAAGACTTTCGCAAGTTTCCCCCTTAAAACAAAAAAGATAAATCAAAAAATGCAACGATGATTTAAAATTATTTGGATGATAGTAAAAAACGAAGCACATCATATTTATGACTAAGTGGTTATACAGTCTCAAAAAGGCGATTTAATTAATATCTTAGATGTTAGGCAACAGGAAATTATACAAAAGCAATGCGGAAATTTCCATTATAATACATATAAACATTAGAAACGTGAAAAGCCAGAACACTAAGATACAAAACCAGTATGCTGATTAATTACTAACCCCCATTCCACGTTTCGAAGATCCGTGCTGCGGATCAACTCCTTTCGTCATTAAAATAGCGAAAGCCTCCAAATATTCAACGACCCAAATCAATTTTCCATCAACTTAAACAAGAATGAAAATTACAGCAATTATCAATCTTACTGAATTTTTATATACTGAGACATCGCAAAAAACTTTGCACTGCAAATATTTCTGGATTAAAATAACAATTTTTATCCTAAAACGTGCTAAAGGATAAGGAAATTTCCAAACTGAAATATAGAACTGGAGAACCACAAGCGATCATTGCAATTTTCAAAATTGTCAGCAACATTTATTTTGTGCATCTGTTGTTTTATGCCTTAAATCTTTGTCTTGTGAAGGCTATCTAATGAAATCTGCTGTCAACTTAATTTTAGGGTAATAAATTTTGATCTTTAACTTTTCAAATATGCGATATATGAAATGGACAAGAACTCCTCATTTAATAAATTTTTTTCTAATCTAAGGTTATGATTAACCATATGCAAGTAATTTTTATTATTAGTAAAATTGACCTTACTTCGAGCACAGATTTACCAACCGTCAACTACATCGAATTTATGCCAAAACCATAGAAATCCTGATTTTTTCGACTGATTGAATTTAGTCATATAAATTTTATGTCCATAAAAAATTTGCGCCTTTGATATACTATTTCAAAATGCTTTTCATAATATTTACGGAGACGTATAAATATTTTTTAAAACAGTGCAACACTTTCTTCCAATCTAGCTGGTCGTAAGCAGATCTCCCAGCATGTTTATGAAAGATTGCCTGTGACACGCTTTAATGATAAGGTAAACAGGAGAATTTCTCGATGTATGCATCAATTTTTTTTTGAAATCGAAATGTTATTTACACTGTAGGTTTAGGAAAATCCCCAATTTTTCGAAATATCGTTCCTTATGATAAGGTAGGTCTTTGATAAATAATTCGCTTTTGATCAGTTTACGCTTATGCTTTCATTTTAAATTTCCCTAAACTTCTCATACTTTTCTTGCTACAAATCAATTGATTTACAAAATGGAGCAATAGTCGGGTAGCATTTGTAACTTAATGGCCTTTGAGGTGCTGGATATGAAAAGAATTTAGCTACCTATGTGCTTGAAGATATCATTTTTCAATGTTTCCTGTTCATTTTAATGCGCTATTTGCAAAGTATATAAACATTCGCTCCACTGGCATGCTTTTAATTCCGCTGTGATAACTTTAAGAGGCTCTTTTTGTACAAACCAGATTTCCACGTCAAATTAAAGTATAATTTTTCTAACTTTTAACTAAATATTTTAGTTTTCTTTTTTATATCATTTTAGGCAACACGATACCATGTTTGTTGCTTGTGCATGTATAATTTAATTTTATTCGTAATGCATATGCTTTTACCTGCTTTCATTCACCGTCTGAAGGCTGATATAGTATGAATATCTGCTCAGTTTTTTTAGTTTTTTTTTAAATAATATTTTGCTCTTTTGTTCCGTGTATGTACTTTTGACCTCTACTAGACTAAGTGGGTGTATTTAAATTTTTGTATTGTATGTCAGTTTTTGTGTTTTTCTTTTTTGTATTTTGACTACCCTTACAGTCATAATTATTTTGTTTCTTATTTGTTTTTTTTGATAAATATCGAAACATGTCGATCATTATAGCGTGTTTGTTGTATGTTTTTTTATGCATTTGATGTGGGCTTTGTGGTTAAGGTGTTACGATTAAGGTTTAATCTACTTTTTTTGCATTTTGCTTTCTGGTGCTTAGTTTTTTAGCTTAGCTGGTAGTCTTTTTTGAAATGATTAGTTATATTTTTTAAGATGGTCTAATTTATCTTCTATTTCTTTTATTCAAATTGCTTTTTCTGTGGAATTCAATAATATACTATTAAAATAATATCGAATGTGGACAGCTGATGAAAGGTACACTTTCATGGGGAACTGCTTCATCCGAAAGTGTCTGCTGCGAATATGCATGTTTCTTCATGATTCACAGTGACCATAATTCGTTTTCTTACGCCATGGATACTACAAGTTTATTGTTTTTGAATGCCCGTATTATGTTCCGAAAGGTGGTTTGCTGAGAATGTACTCATTTTTAATGCTGCTGATGCTCTAATTTAAAGTGTGGGTCTGTTCAAGAGTAGTCTGCAACAGTTGCACTTAAAAAGGTTGTGCAATATGCTAGATGGTCAGATTTGCCGTGCCAATTAATTTTTATCCGTTGCTTCATCCTCATTTAAATGTTCTTTGTTGTACCTCTGTTTTTTTCATTTTCGGCTCGAAACTAAAACTGGTTACATATAATGCAAACCACTGCTATTTTAAATGTTTTTATCTCGGCGTGTGCTTTAAAAGTCGCAAAGCTGTCAAATGATTTGCTGCATTCTCTACCTACTACTTACAGCAGACAGTAGTATTTTGGAAAGACAAATGTTACTTGAATGGCAAATATCCATTTCTTCTTAGAAAATGCTTCCACCTACTCGAGATCACAAAGTATCCTATTTCTTGCTGCGTGGTTGGCACAGGATGGCATTTCTCATTTCAATTAAACGAGTTTCTGTCTAGTGGTGCCTGTACCTTAGCGGCGCTGAATATCGATTTAGTCGGCGTAGTTCCAAACTGTTCCATTTTCTTAAAATGACTTTTAACTACGCGTTGTGTGAAAACATATAGTAGAGTTTGAAATAATTTAGGGATTTGATAAAGTCTTTCGTCTTTCAGCCGTACCTCTGCGAAATAATTCTTGTTAGTGCAAAATTTTAGCAATTTTCTGTAAATCATGAGTCATTATATTGTTGTAAATTGATTTTACGAAAAAAACCAAGTTAAGTTTGTGAACATGAGTGTGCAGTTGTTGTAACAAATTTCTTGTCATATGAACTTAATCCACCTCCTATTTTTTATGCCGGAATTGCATTTTTTTCCAATGAGAAAAAATTGCTTTTTTGACAAGTAAATCTTTATTGGGAACTTTTGTTCTCAAATATTTTTTTGCGCCTCTTACAGTGTTTATTTAAAATAACATTCATTGACTAGAACGTCACATTTCGATTGCTAATAAATAACTTTTTATTAATGACGTCTCCTGTGCTGCCGAAAATACGAAGTAATTTTTTGACCCCACCAGCCTTTACTCGTTTAATATTTATTGTTACTTACAGTTAATAAGTAGCTCGTTTGTAAAATATTGGGTTTCATGCGTTATCGAATTGTAGTTATCAGTCGTTTATGTAATGAGTTGATTTCTAATACAGCTACTTTTGGTGAGAAGCAAGCGACCACAACAATCGTGATCGGAAAGCTAGTAGAAAGCGTGAGCAGTTATGATTCCATTGGTTTACCTGAATGCACTGCACGCAACTATGCCCGTTCAAAGACCGATGTTTACCCGATACGATGTAAAATGACATTTCACGCTGTACTCACACCACCGCCATTGCATCAGCAAATTAGCCGAGCTGCGCGCCATCCGCACTTTCAGCTCTTCTTTTGGTCGGGCCTTGTTAGCGCATGTCACCAATAAACACAACGGATATTCCCTCCTCGTCCCAGTTTTTTAACGCTTGAAGTCATAGCTTCACTACTAACTACCATTTAGTAGCGAGATTCGACGCACACTTACATGGGGGAAGTGGCACATTGTACTGAGTTTATTTGCGTTGCGGACATCTAATTGTCGTAGCAGGCGCTAGGACAGCACGGCGTTCTACGCATCAGCGTTAGGCGACCACATCTAGCTGAATGTTCGGACCAATCAGAGGCTTTCGTATAATGTGGGTGGCGTTTGTAGCATCAAAGACTCCTTCGATGGCACAAAAACAAGTAGCGGAAGACCATCACCAACACGTTTTGTGTTTCAGTGGAACTGCATTTTGGTTTTCGCTATGTGTGAATCCTGACTTCCCCCAAAAGCAATGAGACTTCATTTTCAAATTTTAACAAACAGAATTTGCTTTGTTAGTGACAGCCTTGAGCTAATAGATTGTGTAGAACGAATGTGCATACACGCACCACTTAATACGTGTGATTAGGTTGTGCGCGGTCGATATGAACTTTTCAAAATGGTGTGCCCGGCAGACTGGATGGGTTTAAATTTAAAGGGTAATAATAAGGCGTTGCTGTGTTCTGTGATAGGCTCAGAACCGTCGGCTGGAAGTTCTTATAGCAATTTTATCTAATTTTGGTTGGGCCTGATTAGGCTTAACCGTCTTCTGTCCTCTGCTCTAGTAGATAACTTCGTGGTTTTCCAAGGTGATCTGATCGAAGAGCATTCGGGCCAAGGATTTGACACAGAGGCATGACCAAGTCTACCCACGTGGCGTTGAACGGCAGTGAAGGAGGCTCTAGGTCAGCCCGTGACCTTGAGCTGTTGTCGGCGCTTGAAACCATCCACGGGAGTCTATCTGCCAGGTCTGAGGGTGTTCAGTGCGCCAGCCGCCTTCTTCAACAAGTCAGCGATCTAATCGTTGAGCTCAAATCAGCGCATTTTAATACGGAGGCAAGGCATATTCACAAATGATCCTTCAGTAGTTAGTATGATATGTGTCAAAAATCGAAACTGACGTAAAATGTCAAGTATGCGAAACTTATTTCCCCGATTTGTCTGTCTTTAGAACAACGCCGACAACCTTGAGATTTTCCACCGCATGAGTGACCTTGTGGCGTCAGCCAAAACACAGCTCGACGTCAATTCTTCCAAAATGCACCAACTTCTAGTTGAAGTCAACCGCGCACACGCCAAAACCAGTGAACAGGAAGCTAACGTCAGGTCATTTTTCCACCTCTGACTTGTCCCTTTCACAGTGGGTTGGCGCTTCTCAGAGATTCGTGATTGGCTCCTGCTTTGTAGACGTGAAAATGACGTGATTCTGTCTTGTGTGACGAACTTGGAGGATGCGCTGACAACTCGCGATGGACAAATTCGTGAATTGGTGAAAGCAGTCAAATTCCTGCGGGCGCAGTCCACAGACCTTCAAGGGCAGCTGGCGATGAAGCAGCTGGAAGTTCAGGTGGGTAAGGCGCTGACACGATTGGATGACTTCGCTTTGTGGTTGACGTCGACACTGTCTCATTTAACTGACTGAGGCGTTTATTGACGTCGTCCCTGTTCGAAAACTGTTTGGCTTCATCAGCCTCTAGAATTTGAAAAAAACCACGTCTAATATTTCTGCTAAGGCCTCAGAAATCCATGTTACTGCGTCGAAACTAACTCACCAGCTATCATTCTTGACAATCTCGCCACGTCTTGGGAGTGTTTTTGGTTGCAAAATTTCAACTTTCCCTCATGCAGAAAATCCAGACGACTCTGTCGCGTGCGCAGCAGGACAAGCTTGACTTGCTGAGATCTCAACGACCACCACCACCGCCACCTCAGACTCCATCACACGTCCAAGATCGGCAAGAAGGCGAACTTGTTGAGGAACTCAACAGAAAAGTCAAGAGTTTGACCTCGCAACTGGGTACTTTTCGAGTCATTGGCGGTTTTGTCTTTGAGGCATTTAAGTAAGGAGTGTGGTTGCCGTAGCAACCAAGTCCGCACTGCTGCCACCATGGACACTGCATCTGTGTATCTTTGAATTCCAGTGATCAGGTTGACTTCAGAATGCGTCGGTGGTGATTCAAACAATGCGAGAGCGCTAATTACGATTTCCCATGCTGACCAATCGGGAATCGGCTACAAAATGTGGAAATATATATACCTAGGACTGTTAATAGTTAGTTCCCACTGCTTAATGGGCTGGACAGGACATTGCTCCAGAGAGATCCAAACATTCTTTTATGAAACGGTGCTAATCTTTAGCAAGACAACGCAAGAATTGATTAGGCCAATAGTCAAGTGCATTTAAACCCTAGATCCCACTTCATTCACCTTTGCTGGCAATATTTATTTCTGTTCTCAGCATTTTTCATCGATTAGTGGACGTTCAATAGGTCTCTCACTATTGGCTGATTAACGACAGGGATAGGAACGCACCCGATTCTCTGATCTGAAGTCCTAATATCATTCCAAAACTGATGTGCACACTGCTTGTACGTCAATAAGTAGTATTGTTCTCATTGCAGATAAGAAAACGGAAATCCAGAAGCGCCAAAACGCCAGAATTTCACAGCTGGAATCGCAAAATACCAAACTGTCTGCAGAGGCGCAGTCGAAAAAGGTACATCGTACGGTTTCAACAATTTTGTTGTTATTTAGACATTTACGGTCGACAAACGCGTAATCAGCCAATTGTCTGAAGATATACGCCATTTGAAGGCAGAGAATGCTGGGCTGAAAAATCCTGTGCAGTTCGCAGACTTGGATCATAATTTTTATCTCCTGGTAATCCACTTCGCAGTTATTTAATTATTGCTACTTATATTAATCAGTAGCGATGATTGTGCGTGGTTGGTAATGTCTTGTTTCAGAAAGAGTACAACATCGCTAATGAAGGAAAGAAGCACGCAGAAGCAGAACTCAAGCAAGCGTTACGGAAACTCGATGAGTCGCAGAGGGAAACTGCAGTGGCCAGGAAGCAGCTCCTCTTGAATAATGCTAGTCTGAGACAAATGGAAGAGTACGTTTTCATCAAAATAGTGAAATGTCGAAAAATATGACAGCCCATTAACCAATAAAGCTTAAATGAATGTCCATGTAGGCAAAATCGGCTTCTTGTGGAGCGCCTGCGATCGATAACACAGTCGCCGGGAACGCGGGGTGGCATATTGCGAAGGACAGGAAACGTGCCAGGGGGAAATAACCGCCACCTCTCCTTTCGACTAACTCCCGACGAACGCCCACATTCAACCGACCAATTATATTCCGAGTTGGACTCCGCCAGAAAGGAGAATGCAAAGTTGAAGGTAAAAAAAAAGGATTCATGCCAGAATGTCACCTCTTTTGGGTGTGCTAATCAATGATGAGGTTACAATGTTCCCAGTGATAAGCATAGTGCGAAATCTATAAATTTACCATATTATATTCTCCCTACTTATTAACGTAAGTAGCAAAATTTAATTACCAGTGCCTATGTAGATTTCTATGGTCAGGAAAGGAATCAAATCCACATGAATTTCTCCCACGGCCGCTGTACTCTCTCCAATTTCCGCGGTTCTTTGCATAACTTTGATCACCAAACATGTTCTCATTCTAACCCATTAATTAACATGATTTTTGTCAAATTTGATGAAAATACTTTTCCAATGAGTTGACTTGACCGATTAGATTTGAAATTTTTGTGAAAATTTCAAACAAAATGTGCAATTTTAGATTAAGAATGCTGAACTGAAGACGTCAGTTGAACAGCTAAACGCGCGGATATCTCAGTTGAAATTAACAAGACCCTATTCCCCGTCTCTGGACGATGCTATTGGTTCGATTGAAGTAAAGCAGGTAAACTCGCTCGTTTGATTTTCCCCAAAAGAGACACAACTAGTGGATAGCTTTCGATGTGGGGGGACTCGAGCTAGAGCCACCAAGTCATTGTCTTCTTTTTTAACACCCAACTGAAGCCAAATTGGCCTCTAAATGCCGACTCATTCCCTATTGGTCACCTCAAGGTCAGTTACGTTGTGTGGCCGTTCGAGGTGT
Source organism: Mesocestoides corti (assembly GCA_900604375.1). NCBI lineage: Eukaryota > Metazoa > Platyhelminthes > Cestoda > Cyclophyllidea > Mesocestoididae > Mesocestoides > Mesocestoides corti. Next base: position 1,841 of record UXSR01001073.1, on the reverse strand, counting down.
TGCAATATTTTAGCGGTATGTAATCATGGTACAGCACTGTTAAAATCGCAATGCATCTCATCTCATTTTGCCTTCCACCAACTTCCCCATCCCAGGCCCCCAGTAGCGGCAAGTCTGCGGGTGAACTGGAAGTCGTGATCGTCAAAATGAAGTCTGTTCTGGACCGCATTTTGGCAGAAAACAGTCGACTCAAGCGGAATTTGGCGAAAAAACAAAGCACAGAAGGTGTGGAGCACCTCAGAGCTGAGAACGAACAGCTGACAGAGCGCCTTAGACAGGCGGAATTGGCGGCAGGAGCTACATTGGCGGAGCGACGTCTTCAGAGTGAAAAGGCCCTAGCCCGACTTAGCATTGAGTACGACAAACTTCGTGAACTCCTCCTTAAGGTAGGCCACTGTCGTGTTAATGGCCAATGAGAAGCGGTTTTTGCAGGCTCCCAAGTGGTCTGATAGTAGTGGATCAAATGCTCATCGATCGGATCCGCCAATCCCCCCAAAAAATCCCACGTTTCACTATAAAATTTGGGGCCTCGAACTTGAGATAACCCGAAATCATCCTACCACCTGTGTCGAGCTTGGAACTGTTCATTTCTGTAGTCACTGATTTACACTAGATTTAGTAGATGAGACCTCTATCACGTTGCAATCGTGTCTCGACTCATGGCAGCACCTTCGATCAATCAGCGACAACTGGCCAAAACCTCGCGATAATTAGTAACACTCTCGATGACCTTTTTGCGCATTTGTCGCAGATCTCTGCGACTCGCGCGCGTCTCTAAGGCATGCCTCGTCATAGCAACTTAGTTGCACGGTGCTTCCACGTGCTAATCATCTGCGACGTTAGACCACCGCTTCAAGTGCCTTGCTAAAACGAGAGTGAGTAATGATGTTGAGTTCGTCGACCACTTACTCTGCAGATAGAGTCACGGATCCACAGACATCTAGACTGCTTACCCAACTTGGCAGTCTGTTTCGCTTCCTGGGGCTGAAATAACTGCAGTTTACATACTCACCAGCAGACCAGCCGGAATCGATGAACAACAAGGATAACCCTGAACGTTAAACACTTGTATTCAATAAGAATAGCAAACTGCTAATTTAAACAACAGTGCTGTTAGTGTGTAACGCGCCTACCGAGCGGGGACCTAAATAGGGAGATGACTGTAAGCCCGTCCCTCTTAGATAGCCACACCATCATGGTTAGCTACCAGGCACACGATAGAAGAATAGCTGGAAGAACCGGATGTATTCCATACTACCGCATACAAACTCAGAGGGCAGGGGCTCAGGGAGGGTTAGAGTGGGGAAAGGGATGGACGCGAGGAGGGTTGGTGTTGCCCTCGGACTCACGGTCGTGCCTTGAGGAAGGCGAGAGTGCGGGAAGGGAGAGAGGGACAAAGAACAGGCCAGACCGGCGTGCGTGGGTCGAATGGCGAGAGTCACAAGTGGCTAAATTGAATGGTCCGCCAATAGAAACAGTTCAGTAAAACAAAGATCAAATCAAAATTGATATGTAAATGCTACTTCGGTTTCTCGTATTTTTTACTGGCTGCAGAATTAAAGCAGAACACGTCATTCATTGGCTATGACTAAATTCTGGTCAAATTTGTGCAGGTAGTCCAATTGGATGTGACGAACGTAACTTATTGGGCCTAATTGTAAACACGGTAGGATGAAATGTTATAGATTATTGCAGGCGCTGTCTTATGAACTCTTGAAACTGCTAGCCGACAAGAATCAACAATCTGACTATTTGACAATGCACAAAACGCCTATTCTTGCGGGGTATGGTCGTGAAACGAGTAGCACGTAGGGTATTGGTGTGTTTTTGTTCCAATGTGT